>JAUZTB010000080.1:18306359-18319929 GCA_034780895.1 Rhynchobatus australiae
CTATTAGTGAAGGTCCCTTTAAGATTGTGTGTGTGTGTGTGTGTGTGTGTGTGTGTGTGTGTGTGTGTGTGTGTGTGAGAGAGAGAGAGAGAGAGAGAAAAATATATATATACAGAGGAGAGAAAGATAGTTGGAAAACACAGTACCATCTGTGAGTTCCGTTATAACTGGCAAGGAGGTGTTACATTCCATCAAACACCACAGTGAGCCATTTCCTGTGTCACACAGGTAATCATAAAGTTATCTACGTTATCTCAGGAAGAGTGAGACTGCTGGGATCCTGTTACAGATTAACAAGTCGTACAAGCATGGGTAACCAAAGCAGTTCCCAAGGATCGGCCAGCTCCTAGTGGGAAAGGAGGACCATTCCTGTCCATGGAGGGAGGTGGGTCCGGGTAACAATCAAACTGGACAGAGCACTCTTCAGCCTCCAGTTCAGATTTCTGAATGGTCCACGAACCCATGAACACTACCCATTATCCCTTTATTTGGCACTATTTATTTTAGTAATTTATCGGAATTTTATGTCTTTGCACTGTAGTGCTGCCGGAAAACAACAAATTTCACATCATATAATAAATCTGATTCTGAGTTTGGGTACCAATAATACAGAAATGCACAAGGTTTATCGGTCCAACTGGTTTTGAGCTCGACATTAACCATACATCACCCTCTGCAGTACCAACCTTGTACGAACTCCATTGCAGTTACTTACCCGAACTATTTCATCAGCACGTCCCAAACCATACCCCACCACCACCAGACTTAAGGACAGCTTCTACCCCACGGTGATAAGACTATTCAACAGTTCCCTTATACAATGAGATGGACTCTGACCTCATGATCTACCTTGTTGTGACCTTGCACCTCATTGCACTGCACTTTCTCTGTAGCTGTGACACTTTACTCTGTACATTTATTGTTTTTACCTGTACTACATCAATGGACGCTGTATTAACTCAATGTAACTGCACTGTGTAATGAATTGACCTGTACAAACGGTATGCAAGGCAAGTTTTTGACTGTACCTCAGTACAAGTGACAATGATAAACCAATACCAATACCATCCCCACCACCCCAACCAGGACCAGTTCTCATCCTTATCCATAACTATCTGAAAACTTACGGAGTTATGATCACTGTTCCCAAAATGCTCCCCCACTGAAACTCCAATCACCTGGCCAGGCTCATTTCCCAATATAAGGTCCAGCATGGCCCCTTCTATGTATTATCTATGTCTTGGGTCAAGAGACCCACCTGGATGCACCTAACAAATTCTGCCCCATCTAAGTGCCTGACACTAAGGGAGTCCCAGTCAATTAACGTGCGCAGTGTGGACAACACCAAGCGCTGTGCATCTGCCCTGAAATACCCGGCCAAGATCAAGGGTGACGTGTTGTGTTTACCGGAGTGCAGCCAATTGCACCTCCTCAATGATCAGAGGTGGTTGCGATGGTGGACCCATGGACTGTCGGTGTGGTCGGGGGGCTATGATTGTCGCGCTTCCGGCCTGGGGATTCTGATGCGGGGGGGGCAACTTCCCCAGAGCTAGGGGTGACGGGGTGTGTGCCCCCCTGGAGCTGGGGGTAATGGTCGGGGGTGATGGGTGACGGTCAGGGTGTGCCCCTCCCCTGGGGACAGGTGACAGTCGGGGCGTTCCCCCCCCCCGGGGGTGATGGGTGACAGTCGGGGTGTGCCCCCCCCAGGGGTGATGGGTGACGGTTGGGGTGTGCCCCCCGGGGGTGACAGGTGACAGTCAGGGTGTACCCCCCGGGGGTGACAGGTGACGGTCGGGGTGTGTCCCCCCCCCCCCGGAGCTGGGGGTGACCGTCGGGGTGTGTCCCCCCCCTGGAGCTGGGGGTGACGGTTGGTGTGTGTCCCCCCCTGCGGGGTGACAGGTGACGGTTGGGCTGTGCCCCCCGGGGGTGACAGGTGACGGTTGGGCTGTGCCCTCACGGGTTCCCGACTGGTTTCACCTCCTTCACATCCCCTCCATTCTGTCACTTGCTCCGCCTGTGCCGTCAGCTCACCGTTGAGGTTCCATCCTCGTCCTGGTCTCCTCTGTCCATTGTTACTGGAGGACTGTTGCCTCCGTCGGTGACTCCACAATCCCAGCTTCTCTTTCCCCTTGGCTGCCATTTGGGACACGGACACCATCCTATCCGGATGCATCACGGCTCAGTGTGGCAGCTGCTCTGCCCAACACCACGAGAAACCGCAGAGAGTTGTGGACCAGCCTCCCCTCCACGGGCTCTGTCTACACTTCCTGCTGCAAGACCCCTCCCACCCAAGACATTCTCTTTGCTCCCCCCTTCATCGGGCAGGAGATACAAAAGCTTGAGAACACAAACCACCCGGCTCAAGGACGGCTTCTGTCTCACAGTTATCAGACTCTTAAATGGACCTCTTTTAATGTCAAAGACGAACTCTTGATCTCTCAACTTACTTCGTCGTGGCCCTTATTGTCCACCTGCACCGCACTTTCTCTGCGACTGTCGCACGATATTCTGCATCCTGTTGTTGTTCCTTCTGTACTGACTCAGTGTACTTCTGTACAGAATGATCTGATTGGATGACATGCAGGCAAGAGCTTTTCAGTGTCTCGCGTTTTCATGCAACAATAATAAACCAATTACCAATTCTCGCTGCACGCCGCGGCTCTGGTGAACCAGATTCCAGGTAATTTCACCTGATGGTGGAAGGAACAGAGGATTGGTGAGACCAGTCAGCGAGGACCATTAGCAATGAACAAAATGGCAGTTCAGTGTTTCACTCTGACCCAGATGTGCACCAGCTGTTCCACCTCCCTCTCATTAACCATTTGTTTCTGAAGACATTACAGATACGGTGTGCGCATCTTACCCACCTCATTGTGTTGCCTACAACTCCAATTCATATCAACGGATGTCATGTCGTCACATATTCTAAAAAAGTTGTTGCGATTGCTGTTCCTGCACAAAACAATCACAAGTGTGTCACTGTTGTCCTTTCCACCAACAGGCGCCTCCATCCCCTCTACACTTTGTTAATCATTCATTTAGCTCCCCTTCAATATTCTTGGGTGGTTCCCTCAAGGTGGAGGCTGACTCACTCCCACCCCCGCAGCACAGGAGGTGACTCCTGAGGGCGATGTGGAACGGCAGACTGTGCCACCGGTGGGCAGTGAGCAGAGGGCTGCAGTCCTGCTGCTCGACGTGAACTTGCTCAGACTCAGCGCCTTTGTGCCTTTGAGTCATCGTGGACCACAACTTCCCCCAGGTCAGTGGGGATGTTTATAGTTTCCCTCCACCGACCGGACAATGTCTTCCAGTGACGGACCTCGGCAGTCACCAGCCAGTACAGCAGCTGGGCTGTGGGCCGGGTGACATCTGTTGCTCAGTCTGGCAATGTGAACGACAGGGCAGGTTGGTAGAAGACATTTGCTCTACGTGGATATGACGGAGACCAGCTGTCTGCTGACAGAAAGCTGGAGGACAGGGCTGACGGGGAATCCAGGTGTTCAATGGGCCGAGTGTCTCCCTCGTGCTGCAGTACCACAGAGTCACAGCACAGACACAGACCCTTCAGACCACGGTCCATGCCGACCCAGATCCCCATCTACACTCGTCCCGTTTGCCCGCGTTTGGCCCACATCCTGATCCATGCAGCTGTCCAGTGTTTCAATATCGTCACCATATCCGCCTCTGCCCCTTCCTCTGGCACTTGTTCCATATCTGCACCGTTCTCTGCGGGAAGGAGGTGCCCCGCAGGTCCCTTTTACAACCGTAAGACATAGGAGCAGAATTAGGCCATTCAGCCCATCGAGCCTGCTCAGCCGTTCAATCACGGCGATTTTTGATTATCAACCTCCTTCTCCCGCCTTCTCCCCATCACCCCGAACCTCTTTACCAATCAAACACCTATCAGTCTCTGCCTTAAATACACCCGCTGACTTGGCCTCCACAGCCCTCCGTGGCAACGGACTCCACAGATTCACCGCCCTCCGGCTGAAGAAATTCCTCCTCACCTCAGTTTTGGAGGGACGCCCCTTTATTCCGAGGCTGTGCCCTTGGGTCCCAGTCTGTCCTCTCCTCGTCCACTCTATCCAGGCCTCTCAGTATTCGGTAGGTAGAAACCCTCCCCTCTCACCTTAAACCCGTGCCCCCAACCCTGGGAAAAGTCTGTGGGCATCCACCCTGTGTGTGCCCCTCATACTCTACAAGTTCAACCCTTAGTCTCCTGCGCTCCAAGGAATAAAGTCTTATCCTGCTCAACCTCTCCCTGGAGCCCAGTCTGGAGTCCCGCCAACATCCTCATCAACCGTTCCTGCACCCAGAGGGACACCAGGGACTGTTGTGCACTCTGCATCTCAGGGACACGGCTCCCTCCCAGCCCTCCGGACACAGTGCGAGGGCTTCACCACCCACCGCACGGACCGGACGCCGGCGCCAGGTAAAGGCAGAGGCAGCGGCATTTGCTTCGTGATTAACTCTTGGTGGTGCACGGACGCGGTGGTTCTGTCACAGTCCTGCCCCCTGACCTGGAATATCTGGCGGTCAATGTCGTCCGTTTTATCTGCCGAGGGAGTTCTCCGCCGTCACCCCGGTAGCGGTGAACGTCCCACTACAGGAGCCGAGCACCGCCATCAGGGGTCACAAGACAGCGCACCCTGATGCCCTCTCCATCATCACAGGGAGACGTCCACCGGGCCAGCGTGAAGAAGTCCCTGACAGACCACCACCAAGGTGCCTGCACTTGGGCAGGTCCGGTCACCGGGCTGTACCTCTACTCCCGACGTACAGGCAGAGGCTGAGGACGGCAGCACCGGTGGTGAGGACGGCGACGGTCTGGTCAGGGGAGGCGGAGGAGCGTTTCCAGGACTGCGCTGAATCGGTGGACTGGACCATATTCAGGGATTCATCTTCGGATCTGAATGAAGATGCCGCGGCCGTCACCGACTTCAGCCAGACCTGTGCGGATGGGCGTGTGCCGTCGACAACACACTGAGTTTTCCCAAACCGGAAGCCTTGGATGAACCAGGAGATTCGCAGTCTGCTGAGGGCCAGATCTGTGGGGTTCAAGACCGGTGACCCAGAACCCTACAGGAAGTCCAGGTACGACCTACAGAAGGCCATCGAGAGAGTGAAAACATGAAGGTTCAGCCATCGTCTTCCCTGCGTGGTTTCAACGCACAATCAGAATGTCCACGCCCACTGACTGGTTTCAACAGCCTTAAAGTATCAGCTGAAGTTAAATTGTGAACAGGATTTATGTCCTGACAGCTGATTCTGCAGTCTCTTGTGTCCCCAGGTTGATTAATATCTGCTATCCACAACTTCCTAACTCCAGAATAATGCCGAACACACCCACTTTAGTGCCATCCGCAATCTGACGCCTTCTGCATCCTCATCCAAATCACTGATATAGATGACAAATAGCAGTGGGCCTGGCATCTGCCCCGAGGCACACTGCTGGTCGTGCTTCTCCAATCCCATAAACAACCTCTCCCCCTCACCCTCTGCGTCCTACCATCAAGCTCATTCTGTGTCCAATGACCCAGCTCTCCCTGGATCCCATGCCATCTAACTTTCCATCGCAGCCTGATCAAAGGCCTGGCTGAAGTCCACTTGGGCCTGTCCACCACCCGGCCTCATCGACATTCTTGGTTACTTGTGTCAAGAATTTGATCCAGCTCTTTGAACATCATCTCCTATGTACAAAGTAGTTCTGACCATCCCTAATCAACCCAGCTTTCCAGATGCACCTGTATCTTGTTCTTCCTTTTTTTGCACCGTTGATTTCTTTTGTAACGTTGTAATTTTTATGTTTTTGCCACCAAACAACAGAAGTCACGTCCTCTAGTCAGTGATGATGAACCTGATTCTGGTCTGATCCCTCAGAATCCCCTGCAGCAACTTCCCCACCACAGCCCTCAGGCTGACTTGTGTCTGGTTGCCGGGTTTTTCTGAAATCGAGGGACAACATTCCCACCCTCCAGCCTTCCGGCACTTTACCCGCCGCGAACGATGATGGGTGCATCTCATCCAGCGCTCCTGCAGTTTCTTCTCCAGCTTTGCACGGTGGTCTGGGATACACCTGATCAGGCCGCAGAGACGTCTCTGCCTTCACGACTGTAGTGCGGACGGTCCCCCAAGACGTCCCCACTAACTTAACCGAGTTCCCTCGTCTTCACGTCTTGCTCCACGGTAAAACTTGGAGAAATATTCCTTGAGGAACTCGCCCACCTTGTGCGTCTCCACACAGAGATGTCCACTTTGATCTCTGAGGGGACCTATTTTCTTCCCAGTTACTCTTCTTCCCTTAATATAAAATCTCGTTGGATTTTCCTGAACCTTCTCTGCCAGAGCTATCATGCCCCCACTTTGCCCTCCTGATTTTGTTTTATATCCTCCTGCAACCCCTTTCCCCAATCCCCTGGGATTCACTCGATCCCAGCTGCCTGTATCTGACCCTCGCCTCCTTCTTCCTGACCGAGCCTCAATATCCCTCGCGATCCAAGGTTCCCTAGAACTGCCCGTATTGCCCTTCACTCGAACAGGAACGTGCAGGCCTTGAACTCTCGTTACCTCACTTTTAAAATGCTCTCACTTGCCAGACGTCCCTTTGCCTGAAAACAACCTGCCCCAATGAACTTCTGCAAGTTCCTGTCTAACACCATCAAAGTTCACCTTGCCCCAATTTAAAACTTTAACTTGTGGACCAGATTTGTCCTTTTCTACTTTAAATCTAATAGCTGTAGTGGTCCCAAAGTGCTCCCCACTGACACCTCGGTCACTTGAGGCGACTATTTCCCTGTTACCCAAGAGTAGCTCGAGCTTTGCCTTCTCCCTGGTGGTGCCCTCTATATATTGTCCAAGGAAACTTTCGCAGCCCCAGTCTGTATTAGGAAAGTAAAAAATCACCTGCTAGTACCGCCCTATTGTTCTTGCAACTCTCTGCAATCTCCCTGCAGATTTGTTCCTCCAATTCCCGCTGACTATTTGGGGGCTGACAGTACAATCCCAACAAGGTGACCATCCCCTTTTCTCTCAGCTCCACCCAGAAAGCCTCGCTGGACCATCCGGCAGTAATTTCATCCCAGACTACTGCTGTGATGTTCTCTTTAATTAAAAATGCAACTCCCCCCGTCTCTTCCCTCCACCTCGATCCTGCCTATAGCAGCCGTACCCGGGACATTTAGCTGCCAGTCCCGTCCCTCCCTTGGCCATGTTTCTGCAATGGCTGGGAGACCCCAGTCCCACACAGCTACCCAAGCCCTGAGTTCACCCGCTTCACCTGTCAGGCCTCTTGCACAACCCAAGAGCCTTTCCTCGCTTTCTGCCGTGCTGCTGCCTGTCTCGTGCACTGAACTTACTGTTGGTGAATTCTGTACCAACTTCCAGCCTTCCGTCTCTCTCACTGCCAATCTAAACCCTGCCTAGCAGCACCAGCAAACCTTCCCGCCAGGATATTGGTTCCCCTCCGGTTCAGGTGCAACCTGTCCCTCTTGTACAGGTCAGCTCTGTCCCAGGAGACATTCCAATGGCCCAAAAGGCTGAATCCCTGCTCCCTGCACCAGTTCATCGGGCCTATTCCTGCCCTCACTGGCACTGGGAGTAATCCAGGAATTACTGAGGTCCTGCTTTGTAACTTCTAATTCCCTACACTCACTCCACAGTACGTCATCCCCCCTTTGACCTGTGTTGTTGATACCAATGTGCACAACCACTTCTGGCTGCTCACCCTTGCTCTTGAGGACTTTCCACAACCACTCAGAGACGTCCTCGACCCCGGCACCTGGGAAACAACTCACCACCCTGGTGTCTTGTTTGTGGCCACAGAATCTCCTGTCCGTCCCCGTAACCATCAAATCTCTTCTCACTCTAGTTCAGTTTCACTGCCCCCTTCCCCGGAGCCTCAGATCCAGTCTGGCTGCCACACACCCGGCTGCTCCTCAACCGTCATTTCCCTCTGCCCCCACCAATAGTATCCAAAACGGGATACTTGTTTCCAAGGGGAATGGCCACAGGGGAACCCTGCACTGTTTGCCGGCTCCCTTTCCCTTTCCTGGTGGTCAGTCAGCTACTTGGAGCCTGCACCTGAGGTGTGACCACTTCACGTGGCTCCCAGCATCCTGGCTGATCCTGAGTGTGTCCAGCTGCAGCCCCAGCTCCATCGTGCGGTCAGTCAGGAGCTGCAGCCGGACACACTTCCCACAGGTGTCGTCCTCAGGGTCACTGGAAGGTTTCCTGATCTCCCACATCCTGCAGGAGAAGCAAACCACTGCCCACACCGCCATCCTGACTGCACTCTGAATAAAGGAGGCGAAAAATAACTTCTCTTACCTTCACCCACTTGATTGCACAAGATTCCAATTCTTACACTGTTGTTTCAACACAAAACAGACTCGTGCAGTTCCACTTTATACCAAGAGACGTCTCAGTAAACTCACAAGCAACAGTGAGCAGCATTTCCAGTTTATTCCAGCAGATGGCGGGTTACTCTCGGGGATCCAGCAGACGAGGGTTACTTGCAGTTCCACTTTATCCCAACAGATGGCGCGGTTAACGCACAAGTCGGAGTGATCTGCAGTTCCACTTTATCCCAACAGATGGCGCGGTGAACACACAAGTCGGAGTGATCTGCAGTTCCACTTCCTCCAGCAGAGGGCTCCGTTGACACACAGACGAGTGCCCGGCAGCTCCACATTGCAGCATCTCTCCCAACACAAGGCAATTGGAACACGCAGTTCCAGTTTAAACCCACAGATGGGCGTTAACACAATGACCAGATCATCGAGAGAAGCAATTTGCACTAATCTCTAACCTCTGTAAATGCAGAGTCCGTAATATATCATTTCTACTTTCACTTTGCAACATCAGATGTCTCCTCCAACACTCAAGCAAATGTTGCAGTTCCAGTGCACCAGACACATCGAACATCTTCCCAACACAAGCAAGCTGCTGGAAACCTGAAATAAAAACAGAAAACTTGGACGTTTCAAACACCTCGGTGCAATTGGACAGCAAGAAATATTTTTTAACAAAATCTCTTTGAATATTCAATATATTTCTCTTCATTCATTCTACTACCAATTCCGTACATTTTCTTGCAATTCATCACTCCACTCGTGTACAAAGTAATACAGCATGGAAACAGGCCATTCGGCACAACACATCCATGCTGCCCACCAAGATAGTCCCATTTGCCTGCGTTTGGCCCACATCCCTCAAAACTTCTCCTATCCACAGACTTATCCAAATGTCTTCTGAATGTTGTTATTGTAACTGCTGCCACAAATCAACAAATTTCACGACACATAGATCAGTGATAATCAACTTGATTCTGATTCTACCTCTGGCTGTTCATTCTACATACACACCGCACTCCAAGGAAAGAACTTGCCCCTCAGGTCCCTTTTAAATCTTTCACCTCTCACCTCAAACCGATGCCTTCTGGTTTGTAATTCCCCTTCCCCTACACTTCTAAGGCCCGCCCTCAATCTCCTACGTTCCAAGGAATCAAGTCCGAGCCTGCCCAACGTCTCCCCATTAATTCAGCCCCTCAAGTCCCACAGCATCCTCCTCAATCTCTGCACTCTCTCCAGTTTAAAGACGTCTTTCCCACAACAGGGCAACTAAATAAGGAAAAGTATGGACCTTGCAGGAGAGTATTACATTTTTTTACTTTGAAAATAGACTTTATCCATAATAAAAAATATGTACAAACGAAAAAGTACAAAATATTCACATTCATGGTCATTACATTCAGAAATGTTAACTTGTCTTTTAAACCCATAGCACCATTGCTCCTGGGGCTTCCTGGGGTGATCCATCTAAACAATATTCAAGGGGCTTCCCCACCTGACCCCTCACCAAGTCCAGGAGCTGAAGAAGACTAGACCGTGGTCCTTCCCCACCAAGCCCTTGTGTTGGCTGCAACCAGCTTCAGGGCGTCCCTCAGCACGGACTCCTGCAGCCTGGAGTGTCCCAGTCGGCAACATTCCCCTACGGACATCTCACAGCGCTGGGAGAGCAACAATTTCCGGGCAGACCAAAGGGCGTCTCTCACCGAGTTGATGACCCTCCAGCAGCAGTTGATGTCCGTCTCTGTGTGCGTCCCGGGGAACAGCCCGTAGATCAGAGGATCCTCTGTCACGCAGCTGCTGGGGATGAACTGAGACAAAGACCCTCACATTTTTCTCCACACCCTTTCTGCAAACCCACAGCCTGCAAAAAGGTGGGCGACTGTCTCGCCCCCACCTCAGCTGTCCGAGGGCAGCGTGCGTTGGGGATACCTCATCTGCACAGGAAGGATCGGACTGTGAGGCCCCTCTCACCACCAGCCAAGTGAGGCCTTGGTACTTGTGAAGTTCCGGCAATGAGGGATTCTGCCTGAGGATTTGGACACTTTGCTCTGGGACCCATCCCTATCCACAGAGTCCCTGTCCCGCAGTGTCTGCAGTACATTCTGTGCTGACCACTGCCTGATGGACGTGGTCAAAGGGGTGTTTTCGGAAGAATTCTCCACGATATTCTCCACACCGGTAGTGTGGCAGCGTCCGGCTGACTGGGTCATTGTGTGGCAATGGGCCCAGACCCATCCTTCACAACACCAGGGACCGGTAGTGCCACTTGATGCCCACGTACTTTGGATCCACACACGGTCTGATGCAGCCACACAACAGGTGGCCTTCAGGATGAGTACACTTTTGCCCCCATTCTTTCTGTCAACTAATATTTTTCCTGTGCGTAAAACAGCAATTTCAATGGATTGAATGTCCTCCTCTGTGCAGTTACAATGGTACAGAATTGGACTGTTCCGTGCTCAGTGGCTGGTTTGAAGTATCAACGGATGCTGCGTTGTTTGATGCAGTACAAGGTGGCGGTGGAGCGTGGTGACACGGTGCAAGCTGCTCTCTGCCCATCTACTCGTTACCTTCACTGTAATCGTTCTACACTGTTAAATTTAAACTCCATGTCACTAACTATCACTAATCATGTTCTTTTAAATCTTCTTACAGGGCTGGTGATCTTCCCACGTCCAGGAGCGACTACTGGGAAGCAGACCCGACTCCCGGACCCCACCAGAGTGACCGACACCCGGACCCCACCAGAGTGACCGACACCCGGACCCCACCGGAGCGACTGACACCAAGACCCGACTCCCGACTCCCAGACCCCACTGGAGTGACCGACTCCCGCACCCCACCGGAGTGATCAACACCCGGACCCCACCGGAGCGACTGACACCTGGACCCCACCGGAGTGACCGACACCTGGACCCCACCGGAGTGACCGACACCAAGACCCGACTCCCGACTCCCGGACCCCACTGGAGTGACCGACACCGAGACCCGACTCCCAACTCCCAGATCCCACCGGAGCGACTGACACTGAGACCCGACTCCCAGACCCCACCAGAGCGACTGACACCGAGACACGACTCCCGGACCACACCGTAGTGACTGACACCGAGACCCGACTCCCGGACCCCACCGGAGTGACCGACACCGAGACCCGACTCCCGGACCCCACCGGAGTGACCGACACCGAGACCCGACTCCCAGACCCCACCGGAGTGACCGACACCGAGACCCGACTCCCGGACCGCGAGGGAAACAACCAGAGCAGCCTGGGACGGCCCTGACCACAAGGAAGCCTTCGCAGGGTGAGGAGATGTCCCCACGGAGCCCTCATCACCGAGACCCGACTCCCAGACCCCACCGGAGCGACCGACTCCCAGACCCCACTGGAGCGACCGACACTGAGACCCGACCAGATGACTGACTCCCGAGGACGTGAGACCGAAACCTGAGAACCAAGGTGACACAAGGCCCAGACCCGACCCAACGCGATGCGACGCGAGGCCACAACCTGACGCGAGGCCCCACCAGCCGGGGCACGACACCAGGGCTCCTCCAGAGCAGAAACCCGACCCCACGGAGCAACTGAGACCGAGTCCCGATACCGGGACCCACCAAGATGACCCCACTTACCTGCTGAGGCAGCTCACTCCTCTTCAAAACACTTCAACCTGTGTGGAAGCAACAACTTGCCTCACAACACAGCAAATCCACTCCGGGTCCTCCAGGTTTACTCCCCAGTCCAGGTGGATCCACTCCGGGTCTTCCAGGTTTACCCCCCAGTCCAGGTGGATCCACTCCGGGTCTTCCAGGTTTACCCCCCAGTCCAGGTGGATCCACTCCGGGTATTCCAGGTCAGACCCTGAACAATAACTTACCTGGTGGCTCCAATTCAAGAACGAAGAGTTGCCACCACGTATCTCGGTAACGTGGCAAGAGGGCTGGGCTGCAGGCGAGGCTGAAACCGCGGTTACAAGACCCCCCTCCCCAGCACGCTCCTCGCTAACGTCCACTCCATTCAGAACAAAGTTGATGAACTGAGAGCAAGACTGACCGACCAAAGAGAACTGAGGGACTGCTGTGTACGATGTCTCACTGAAACGTGGCCCACACCTGTTCACCTGACTTCTCTATTCAACCTGACGGCTTCTCAATCCATCGAATGCACCGTACAGAGTCCTCAGGCAAAGGCAGAGGGGTCTGCTTCCTCATCAATAACTCGTGGTGCTCGGACGTGACGGTCCAGGCGAGCTCCTGCTCACCCAGCCTGGAATATCTCACGGTGAAGTGTCGACCATTCTACCTGCCAAGGGAGTTCGTTTCAGCTACCCTGATGGCAGTCTACGTCCCAGCCCAGACGGGCATGAGGCCTGCACTCAATGAGCTTTACTCCATGGTCAACAACAGGACACCCTGAGAACCTCTTCATCATCCCAGGGGACTTCAGCCAGGCCAACCTCAAGTGTGTCACCAAAATACTATCAGCACATCTCCTGCTCCACCAGGGGCCCCAACACCCTAGACCACTGCCATACAACCATCAAAGACGCCTTCCGAACCACCCCTCGCCCTCACTTTGGGAAATCAGACCACCAGGCTGTGCTCCTGCTCCCAGCATATAAACAGGAACTGAAACGGGAGGATCCGGTACGGAGAGCCGTGCAGGGCTGGTCTGAGGAAGTAGATGAGCTCCTACGTGACTGCTCTGAGACAGTGGATGGTCCATGTTCAAAGACGCAGCTGCCGGCCTTGATGAGTTGTGCCACCACCATCACGGACTTTATCAGCAAGTGTGTGGCGGACTCTGTACCAAAGAGGACAACACAGGTGTTCCCAAACAGGAAACCATGGATGAACCGGGAGATCCACTCCCTGCTGAAGGAGAGGACGGCCACACACAAATCTGGTGATGCTGATCTGTACAAGAAATCGAGGTATGACCTTCGCAAAGCTATCAGGGATGCTCAAAATAGAGCCCCAGACCAGCCGTCAATAAGGCAGGGGTCACATGCCAGAACAGGCTACAAGACGAAGTCGGGCTGCTTAGCGAACAACAGCACATCCCTTCCTGATCAACAACACATTCTTTGCGTGTTTTGAACAGAAGGGAAGTGGATTGTCACCATCCACCCTGACAGCCACCGATGTAGCTGAACCTGTGATCACAGTGGAGGACGTAAGATCAGTCTTCCGGAGAGTGAACACGAGGAAAGCACCTGGCCCAG
>JAUZTB010000080.1:18406462-18421920 GCA_034780895.1 Rhynchobatus australiae
GGCAAGCTGTTAGAAAGGATTCTAAGAGATAGGATCTATGAGCATTTAGAGAATCATGGACTGATTAGGGACAGCCAGCTTGGCTTTGTGAAGGAAAGATCTTGCCTCACAAGCCTGATAGGCTACTTTGAGGAGGTGACCAGGAAGAATGAGGAGGGTGGTGCAGTGGATGTGGTCTACGTGGATTTTAGTAAAGTTCCGCATGGTTGGCTGCTTCAGAAGGTCAGAGGCCAAGGAATCCAGGGAGGCTTGGCAGTGTGGATTCAGAAATAGCTTGTCTGGAGAAAGCAGAGTGTTGTGTTGAAGGGAGTGCATTCGGATTGGAGGGATGTGACTAGTGGGGTCCCACAGGGATCGGTTCTGGGTCCTCTACTTGTTGTGACATTTATTAATGACTTAGATGAGGGGGTGGAAGGGTGGGTTAGCAAGTTTGCAGATGACACGGAGATCGGTGGTGTTGTGGATAGTATGGAGAGCTGTAGAAGCTTACAGAGGGATAATGATAGGATGCAGAGCTGGGCTGACATGTGGCAGATCAATTCAATCCAGAGAAGTCTGAGGAGGTACACTTTGGAAGGAAAAACTCCAAGGTGGAGTACAAGGTAAATGGCAGGATCCTGGGCAGTGTGGAGGAGCAGAGGGATCGGGGGGGGGGTCATATACACAGATCACTGAAGGTCGCCTCGCAGGTAGATCGGGCAGTTAAGAAAGCTTTTGGGATGTTGGCTTTCATAAGTCGTGGGATCGAGTTTAAGAGCCGGGATTAATGATGCAGCTTTACAAAGCTCACTGATGCAGCTTTACTCTCAGCACACTGAGAGTACTGTGTCCAGTTCTGGTCGCCTCCTTATAGGAAGGATGTGGAGGCATTGGAAAGCGTGCAGAGGAGAGTTACTCGGATGATGCCTGGATTAGAGAGTATGGATTATGAGGAGAGTCTTGAGGAGCTAGGGCTTTACTCATTGGACAGAAGGAGGATGAAAGGAGACATGACAAAGGTGTACAAAATATTAAGAGAAATAGATGGAGTGGACATGCAGTCCCTCTTTCCCAGATGTTCAAAACAAGAGGGCATAGTACGGTAATGGGTGGGAAGTTCAGGGGATATGTCTGATGGAGGTTTTTCACCCAGAGAGTGGTAGGTGCATGGAATGCACTGCCTGGGGTCGTGGTGGAGGCTGATACGTTGGTCAAGTTCAAGAGATTGTTAGATAAGCACATGGATGAATTTAAAATAGAGGGATATCTGGGAGGAAGGGGTTAGATAGTCTTCGGTGTGGTTTGAAGATCAGCACAACACGGTGGGCTGAAGTTCCTGTATTGTGCTGTATTGTTCCATGGTTCTAAAAAATCACAACATGTATTTAAGGCAGATGATAAAATCTCCTGATCATGGAAGAAAGGGGGGTTCATGAACCAGCTGTAGATGGCTGGGCTGAGGACACTGCCATGTGGAACTCCTGCTTTTAAAATTTCACAGCTGGTAATTATCATTGTAAAACCTTTTATAATTTTGAAAACTGTATTTGTGCAAATGACAATTACTTGATGTACTGTTTAGGACCCGATACTTTGTCAAGTAGTTCTATGGCTTTACGTAAAAACTTGCATTCATGTCTCAAAGAACACAACTTCCAGGGTATTTTGTAGGAAGACAAGATTGTAAATTCCTGAACTTATCACTTTACTGAGCTCTTGGGAAATCCCTGCAAACACTGGGGTGAGTGGAGGAGCTGAAAATCACCGTCAAATGTGAACCAGTGCATGAGGACAAGAGATTGGATAAAGCTGTACGACAAACCATGTGGGCTCTGGGTTGTATTGACAGGGAGCTCATCGTTTGTTGCACTCCATTTACAATAAAGCACGAAGACAGAAAATGCTAGAAACCCTCAGCTGGTCGAGCAGTGTCCGTGGAGAGAGGAACCGTCAATGTTTTGGGTCAATGACCCTTTGTCAGAATCTGTTTTCGTTGAAGGTTTCCAACATTGCCAGTTGATTTGGCTTTCACTGACGATGAGTTGTTCTGTTTGCCAAGAATATCCTGACCGCAGCCAACACGAACAGTGTCAGAGCACAAAACGTACTTACAGTCCGTCGACCACCGCTGACTAGTCAGGTCCTTCTCAACTTGGGAATATATCACTGGTGGTTCATCTCCACTGGTTCCAAACCCTGGAACTCACTCCCCAGTAGGTGACTCACCACCACTTTCTTAAGGGCCATGGATGATCTGGCCTTTCAGTCGTGTAGAAAAGGGAAAGTTCTTCCAGAAATGCCTGAGAAGCCAAAGGCTTTAGTTCATTATTGGCACTGAGTGGAGGTTGGAGTGGGGGCAGTGAATCCCATTGATGAAAGCCAATGCAAGTTCACATCTGACGCCCTCCCAAGCGTGGTACCTTACAGCCCTTGGAATTCATTGAATCAATGGTCTGTTTGATCGCAGGGTTTTGAGGCTTCATCAGTTCCACCTGTGTTCTGACATTGTGCTCAAAATATGGACTGATCAGGACATAATTCTCGCGCCATTCACCCGTTGTGAGCTTTGCCTTTGTTTGAATCACAGTATAGATACCTCCAACTAGGGACAGAAAGTGGTACAGTTATACAATATCCACAGCAGACCCAGTGATAGACAGACATAACGTTGGCGGATGTTTGTTTTAGAACTGTAGCATGTGACCAACTGTTGTGTGCGGTTTCATTGCTCAGTATGCGGTCACCTGCCTACAGGAGATAATACACCGCTAAACTGGCAAGCTCCATGTTCTTTACTTAATAAAGTGATGTTAGTTAGTGAGGGGACACACGGGCACCTCTGTGTCTGAGAACCAGGCTCCAGGGTGGTCAGTTGTCTGGGCTCAGGAACAGAAATTTCTGAAGGAGATGGAGAACGGCCAGAAGTGTAGCCCACATCCGTACCGATGACTCGGGTAGCAAGAGGGATGAGCTCCTGCAGACGGAGTTTATGGAGTTGGGCAGAAGGTTCAGAAGCATGTTCTCTGGAATGTAATCTCAGGATGACTCCTGATTCCACACGTTAGTAATGGTGGGAATAGCAGGATCAGACAGACGAGCACGTGGTTGCAGAGCTGGTGCAGGAGGGAAAGGCCCTTGGATCACTGGGATCAGGTCTGGGTGAGGTGGGACCTGTACAACAACCTAAACTGGAGGGGGCCAGATCCCCTCTTTGTTTGTGATGTGTATTAATGTCTGGGATGGCAATGTGGGAGGTGGGATTTTCAGGTTTGTGGATTCCATGAAAGATGGTGGTGTTGTGGGCAGTGTCTTAGTCTACAGCAAGATACAGAACGGATGCAAAGCTGTGCAGAGCATCGGCGGGTAGAATTTCTTCCGGACAGTGTGAAGTGATGCCTTTTGTGAATTCAAGTGGTAGGGCAGTAAGTGGATGAACAGAGGGATGTCGGGACTCACATCCATGGTTCCCTGAAAGTAATTCCCCTGGTAGGTAGGGCAGTGAAGGCAGACAACATGCTGATCATGGGAGGTCCGGGCACAGAATGCTGGAGCTGGGCTGTTGTGGCTGAACTTTACAAAGCACTAGTTTGTCCGTACTTGGAGCACTGTGCGCAGTTCTGGGCTCCCCACGACAGGAAGGATGTGATTACACTGTGGAGAGCACAGAGGATGTTCCCCAGCATGTTGCCCGGATTGGAGGGCTTTAGTCATGGCGAGAGATTGGAGAGGCTGGGCATGATTTCCCTGGAGCGAAGGAGACTGGGGGGTGATGTAATCGAGGTACACAGTTGGACTGGATGCCAACAACGACCCTGGCAGTACACCACTGGTCACTGATCTCCAATCAGAGAAGCACCCAGCCACCACTACGTCTCCCTCGTATTACTGAGACGTTTGGATCCACTTTGCCAGCCAGCTCAGGACACCATGTGCCGCAGCTTTCTGCATCAGCCGACCATGTGGGACCTTGTCAAATGCCTCAGGGAAGTCCATATCGACAACCTCTACCTCACTGCCCTCATCAATATGGGTAGTTAAACCACTCATCAAATAGAATGACAGGGGTTTCCCATGAACAACTCCATGCTGACTATCCCTCATCAGACCCTGCCTATCCAAGTACTGATAAATCCCGTCCCTTGGAAATTTTCCCAACAATTTCCCAGCCACTGATTCAAGACTCAGCAGTTTGTCGTCTCGGGCTCAGCCCAGGGTCCTGCTTGAGCAAAGGAACAAGCTTTACCCTCTTCCAGTCACCTGACAGCTCACGTAGCCAAGGAAAATGCATCCTAGCAATCCCTTCCTTTGCTTCCCAAACTGTCTGCCGTTCACCTCATTAAATTAGACTTCAAAGTATTAAGGAACTTCCAAGTCAGATCCCAGTGGTGGCAAAGCCCATCTTCAAACCTAGGGCTGGGTGCTGTCTGAGTGGAGTTTTCACCTTCTTCATGTGAACACTGGGTTTCCTCCCACGCCAGAAACATGTGGGTTGGTAGGTTAACTGGCCACTGTTAATTGCCCCCGGTGTGTAGGAGTGTGGTAGAACGTGGGGGATGTAAATGAGAATGAAAAAAAGGATTAGTGAAAATGGATGGTTGATTGTGAGTGCAGACTCTGTGGGCTGAGGGCCGGATTCTGTGCTGCTTCTCCTGACACTGGACATAATCTCCCATCTCAGCGACCATCCAAACGTAGTTTTCAGAAAGATTTGCGTACCTGAGTGGACAGACACTCAGTTCTTGTCAAGATGGAGTCAAGAACCCTGAGACTTTCCAGACACATCCTGAAGTATGTGGCGAATTCCTAAAGGACAGGTAGCAAAGCCATCGGGTCTCCAGCTTGTACATTAACTTCCGGAACTGTAAGAGAACTATTGGACTGTAACTAAGTGCCTGAAGTTCGCTCAGATTATTCCACCAGGCAGTAGAATTAGCTAATGTTTGTGGAGTAAGTGGAACATTTTTCTCAGGTGTAACAGGAGAAAGTTAACCATTACTGATTGATCGCAGGTCCAGGTACAAATGCTTCAAGGTCAGCACAACCTCTCCTCCTCTCAAGTACTTTCACCATACTTATGATGCGTCTCATGATCTCGCACACCTCCATATGGTGACTCCGCAGTCTCCTCCGCTCCATCAATAAAGTCCCAGCCTACACAACCTCTCCCTGTAACTCAGGTCCTTGTGTCTCGGCAACGTTGTCTTCTTTGCACTCTTTACAGCTTTGTGACATCTTTCCTGTAATAGGGTAACCAAAACTATACACAGGAGTCAAGGTGCGGTCTCACCAACATCTTGTACTACTGCAACATATTGTCCCAACTCCTGTACTCAGTGCCCTGACTGATGAAGGTCTCAGCGTGCCAAACACCTTCTTCACCAACCTGTCTACCTGTGAATCCATTTTCAGGGAATTATGCCCATGTACTCCTCAGTCCCTCTGTTCTACAACATTGAGCAGGGCCCAGCAGTTCACTGTGAAGGTCCTACCCTGGTTTGACTTCTCAAAGTGCAACAACTCTCAATTATGTGGATTGGACAACATTTGCCATTCCTCTGCCTGCTTACCTCGCTAATCAAGAAGCCCTTGTAATTCTTGATAATCATCTTCACTGTCTCCGACACCACCTATTTTAGTGCCATCTACAAACTTACTAACCGTGCCCTGTAGATTCTCATCCAAATCGTTAATGTAAGTGATGAACCACAATGGGCCCAGCACCGATTCATGTGGCTCTCCACTAGTCACGGGCCTCCAGTCCGAGAAACAACCTTACACCATCACCCTCTGCTTCCTACCATCGAGCCAAGTTTGGGTCAACAGGAGCAAACAACAATCGGGGGAAATGACTGTCAGGGCATTTTCAGTTGGGGAATGGAGAGGAGGCCTCAGGGGTCAGTGCTGGGCCTCAGCTGCTTCAGACCTATCCCAACGACTTAGGTGGAGGGACTGAGTGTAACCTATCCAAGCCTGGTGGGGATACAGCAAGAGGTGGGAGATAAGATGGGGGATGACAGAACGTGTCTGCAAAAGGACCTGGAGAGACTGTGGACAAATCCATGGCAGCTGGAGTGAGTTGTGTGGAAATGTGAAGTTCTCCACATAGGTGGGAAGAACAGAAATGCAGGATGTTGTTTAAAGGTTTTTAGACGTCGGTGTCCAGAGGGAGATGTATGTCCTCATGCACAAAAGTCAGTACTTGGATGCAGGAAATAATTAAAGAGACAAAGAAAAGCTTGGCCTTTATTGTAAAGGAGGTGGAGAACAAGAGCAAGTCGGTCTTGGTGCAACTGTACTGGGGAGACTATCAAAGACACAAAGGTTGCTGGAGGTGTGGACTGTGAAGAAGGTTGTGAAAGGACACAGCAGGACATACATCAGTTACAGATACCGGCGGGGAAATGGCCGATGAAGTTTAATCTGGGCGAGTGTGAGGTGCTGCACTCTGGGAGGTCAAGTGTAAGGTGGAAGTGTACAGTTAATGCAGGACCCTTAACAGCACCGATGGGCATTGGGATCTTGGAGTCCAGCTAAAGCTCCCTGAAAGTAGCCACACGAGTAGACAGGGTGGTAATGAAGGCTTATGGCATGTCTTCCTTCATTGGGTGGGGCAATGAGCACAAATCAGAAACAGACCAGGTTTATCATCACTGACTAAGATGGCATGAAACTGATTGTTTTGCGGCCTCAGTACAGTGCAGACATGAAGTTACTAGAAATTACAGAAATAAATAAATAGTGCAAGAAAAGGAATAACGAGGTAGAATTCATGGGTTCATGGACCATTCAAAAATCTGATGGTAGAGGGGAAGAAGCTGTTCCTGAATCGTTGAGTGTGGGTCTTCAGGCTCCTGGACCTCCTCCCCGATGGTAGTAACATGAAGAGGGCATGTCCCAGGTGGTGAGGGTCCTTGATGGATGCTGCCTTATTGAGGCACCACCTCTTTAAGATGTCCTCGATGGTGGGGAGGGTTGTGCCCGTGATGGAGCTGGCTGAGTCGACAACTCTCTGCAGCCTCTTTCGATCCTGCACATTCGAGCCTCCACACCAGGTGGTGATGCAACCAGTCAGAATGCTCTCCACCGTACCTGTGTAGAAATCTGTCGAATCAGGACGTCATGTTGCAGCTACGCAGAACTTTGGTTAGGCCTCAACTGTGTGCAGCTCTGGTCACCTCGTTACAGAAGAGGTTCACCAGGATGCTGCCTGGATTAGAGGGCATTAGAGGGCTGAAAGGAGAAGTTATAGAGTCAGGCAGTCTTAGAGTCATACACCACAGAAATAGTCACTTCAACCCAACTTGTCCATGCCGACCCTGGTGCCCACCAAGATAGCCTAATTTGCCCGCGTTTGGCCCAGATCCCTCTAAGCTCCTCCTACCCTTATCCAGAGGTCTCTTAAATGTTATTGCACCTGCCTCACCCACTTCCTCTGACAGCTTGTTCCATGTACTCACCACCCTCTGTGTGAAGAAGTTGCCCCTCAGGTCCCTTTTAATTCTTTCCCCTCTCACCTTAACCCTATGCCCTCTCGTTTTTAGTTCCCCTTCCCTGGGAATAAGACTGTGTGAGCTCACGCTGCCAATGCCTCTTGTGATGTTATACACTTCTATCAGGTCGCTCCTCAATCTCCTGCATTCCAAGGAATAAAGTCCTATCCTGCCCAACCACTCCCGAAAACTCAGGCAATCCAGTCCGAGCAGCATCCACTTAAATCTTTCTAGTTTAATGGTCTTTCCAATAACAGGGCGATCAAAACTGTACACAGTACTTCAAGTGTGGCCTCACCACTAAACTATCTCCCCATCGGGAAACCGGACCCCAATCTCTCATGTGACTGGTCGGGATACCAGCCATTATGATAAGGAGGAACTGATGACAAATTTGGGTTGTTTTCTCTGCAGCAGGAGAGGCTGAGGGGAGATCTGACGGAAGTTTACAAAATTATGCGAGGCACAGACAGGGTGGACAGTCAGTGTCTTTTCCCCAGGGTAGAAATGTCAAATATCAGAGGAGATGCATCTAAGGTGAGAGAAGGAAAGTTTAAAGGAGGTGTGTGGGGCGAACTGTTTACACGGAGAGTGGTGGGTGCTTGGAGCGGGCTTCTGGAGGTAATGATAGAAGCAGATACGATGGTGTTTAAATGGCTTTCAGATAGGCAGGTGACTATGCAGGGAATGGAGGGATTTGCTTCATGTACAGGCAGAAAAGATTTCGTTTAATTGGCATCATGTTTGGCACAGACATTGTGGGCTGAAGGGCCTGTTTGATGTTCTGTGTACACCTGGAGTAGAGCGTACAGTTTGGTCTCCTTGACTAAGGAAAAATATCACTGTGTTGGAGACGGTGTTGTGAGGGTTTACCAGCTGAGGGTTTGTCTGTTGACTAAAGATTGAGTTGGCTGTGTGTATATAGTTTGTCTTTTATTATGAATAAAGTTTACTTTGGAATAAAAAAAAGTGTGTACACTCTCTGGATTGAGGTAGTTGTCTCAGACAAGCTCAACAGGATGTCGATGAACTGGAAAAGTGGCCAAGCAAAGGCAGATGGAATTTAACTCAGATAAGGGTGAGGTTGTGCGTTGTAGGAAATTAAAGCAGGGCAGGTCTTACACAGTAAGCAGCAGGGCCCTCGAGAGTGTGGCAGGACAGACAGTGTGGCAGACGTGCTTCACTGAAGGTGTTGACACAGGTGCTGAAGGCGGTGTTTGGAACACCTTCTGTGTTAGTGCCTTTTATAGGCTACTCAAAGGGCTTGGGGAGAAAGCGGAGAAAGGAATGTTACATCTGGAAACCTCTCGGCAGAGTACGTGCCTGTTGTAAAGAGAGAAGTGCAGGATGTGTGTGTGGGGTGGGGGTGCAGTGTTGAGTGAGGCTTTTTCTCACAGAAACTGCGCAGCAATCCCTCCCCGCTGTAAAGTGGCTTTGAACAATTGCGCTGGGTTCCAGGTGAGGGGAGGGGAAGGGGTGGGTCTGCGTTACAACTGAGTGAGCTGACAGGTGGATTAAAGGCACCGTCTTCCTCAGCGCCACCCGACACATCACCCAGGGAGCGAGTCGCACACTGACTCGGGCTCTGGCACCGACTGAAGGCACCGAGCTCGGACTCCATCAGCCGGCCTCCTTCACTCCGACACTCTTCCTCTGGGGTCTCTGCCGGCTGGCATCCATCGGACAAGGGGCCGAGCAGAAGTGGTCACTGTCCAACACATCCACAGGAGGAAACCGTAAGCTTCATGTTGCTGGGACTTTGTTGTTTCAGAAAAGTGATCTGTTTGTAATAGCACAGGAAGATGAGAGGTGAGACAGAGGTGTGTAAGATAGGCAATCTTCCACACTCACCCCATCTCCCAGCAGATGGCTCACACCTTCTGTGCCTGAGGGATATTAGTGTTCATCTAGAAACTTCTTAAATGCTGTCAGTGAGCCACTTCAACCAGCAGTGAATGGCAGGAAACATCGCTCTCTGGGTGAAGGAGGTCCCTTCACACCCCCCTGAATCTCTTGCCCCTCGCCCTAAATGTATGGCCTGTTGTTTGTCGACCTCTGATCTTGGGGAAAGTGCCTGCAGACTCGCCTGTCTATCTACCTAAGCAGTGACAAGCAACAAGTGGAAAATTCATTCATCGGCAGTAAATCAATTAGTTAGTTAGTCAGCAGTTAACCAGTAAGTCTATCATCTAAGACCTTCGTGATAGAAGACAGGAAGTTCTGGGAGGTTGTGCTGTCTGTGGCCTTCGTGATGTACAGACTGGCATAGAAGGATCGACAGATCCTTGCCATGTGCGTCTATGAGGATGTTACTGAGCCGTCCTCTTCCTTAAGGCTGTGGATCACAGAGCTCCCCCTGTGCACCTTTTGGAAGAAAAAACGTGAGCACGTCTCAACCTGCTCCACGGAACGGACCCTGGACCGGAAGATAATCGTGGAGGATTCGGAGGTGTGGAGCTGGGCTTGCCGGCTCTTCAACTCTCGGAGTTCCTCCCTCACATCCACACCCCCCACCCTTCGACTGCAGAAGGAGGAGTTGTTGCACTTCTGTCTGGAGTTGGCACCGTTCCCTCTGACTTTGTCTTGCTTTCTGAAATACTTTGAGGAAAAAGAGCCTCTTGATGTTTGGTTCAGATGAAGGTCTCAACCCAAAATGTTGACTGTCCATTTCTCTCCATAGATGCTGCCTGACCAACTGAGTTTCTTCAGCACTTTGTGTGTTGCTCCAGATTCCAGCACCTGCAGGCTCTTGTGTTTCTCTCTTGATGTTCTCCTTGGTTGCTTCTCACAAGTGCACAGGGGAGTCAAAGAGGGGTTTCACAGTTCTCCTCCCTCTTTAGTTCCTCAATGCTCTTTGGGGTCAGCAGCTTCACGTTCACCCTCCACATCCCCCTGTCCTGTCAGTGACCGTCACCCACCGTAACCCACCAATCACAGCTCACTCACAAAATCCCACCAATCAGCAACAGTCACCCACCATAACCCACCAATAGCAACTTATGCACCAGGCCCCACTTACAGACAAACCTCTTTATTCAATGTGTCACACCCTGGGGCCGGTCTCCATGCAGCGCAGGGACAAGGGATTTTCTGATCGCAACAAGTAACTGCCGTTGAGAGATGTTCACCACTAAACGGCCGTGATCATTCTGGACGTGTCTCCCTGCTCTGCAATCCACAACTCTCACATCTTTTTGTCTCTGTTCTCACCCTCTAACTACTCCACTCCTTCATTCCCTGACCATGTAACCTTGGTTACAGCTCCATGGTCACCTCAGTTTCACCCTATCAGAGACGCCCCCTCCCCCACCCTCCCTGCAGCGTAACGACCTTCATTGGTCTCCCTCGCAGTTCTGTGGAAGGGTCTTTGACCTGAAACCTTCACTGTTTCTCTTCCCACAGACGCTGCCCGAGCTGCTGAGTATATCCAGCATGTTCTGGTTTGATTTCAAATTTCCAGCATCTGCAGTTTTTCTTTCAGTGATCAGATGGAGTTTGTGAAGACCTCATGGCTCATTAGACTGACAAACAGTGTCTGGGCCGTCTGTCTGGAAGCCCCACTGAGAACCAGTCACATTGGGCTCCAGGACAAGGCACAGACAAAATGTTTACAGACCAGATCTTGCGTGTGTTTGTGTGTGTGTGTGTGTGTGTGTGTGTGTGTGTGTCTGTGTGTGTGTGTGTCTGTGTGTGTGTGTGTGGGGGGGGCTGTTGTCAGATGTGTATGCCTTGTTGCTTTGCTGTGTGCATGTGTGTTGGTGTGTGCTGTTGGCGAGGTGCATGCCTTCTTTTGGTGTGTGTGTTTTTGCATGTATAGATGTCTGTGTGTTGGGGTGTGTGTGTAAACGCATCAGGGATGTGTGCATATCCGGCGTGTGTTGGGGTGTGTGACCGTGTGTGTCTCATTATCTCTGAGTGCATCGCGTTGTGTGTATCAGGATACAAGATGCCGTGGGCATGTTGGGGTATTTATATGACATTCTCTATTTGCGTATCAGGGAGTGTGTGTTGGTATCTAAGTGTGTGTGTGTTTAGGTGCAAGTATTTCAAGGTCTGTGTGTGTTGGAGTGGGGCGTGTGTTGGAGTGAGGTGTGTGTTGGAGTGGGGCGTGTGTTGAAGTAGGGCGTGTGTTGGAGTGGGGCGAGTGTTGGAGTGGGGTGTGTGTCGGAGTGGGCTGTGTGTCGGAGTGGGGTGTGTGTTGGAGTGGGGTGTGTGTTATCGTTAGGTCTGTCTCTGGGTTGAGAGCCAGAGCCATTTGTAGAATTTAACTCCACTGGTTCCATCCAATGTTCTGCCCAAACCCGTCCTGTGTCTTACTGAGCCCCTGAAACTAACGTTCAGGGCAATGTTGTTTCTTGTTTCCCTCGCAGGTCATGGAGCGTTTTTCCTGTGCTCGAGTGCTACTGATGGGACTGATCCTGAGCTGTGTCCCAGGCCCATGTCCTGCAGCTGTTCCTGCCTCATCTGGACACACAGAGAGGTAAAGTCCCCTCAGCAACAGCTGTTGCCCACTTCCCGTCTGGATTTACCATGGAGAAGCTCACGAAAGCTGGGGAATTCAGGGAAGGGAATGGTGATGTCTTGAATCATATCCGCACGACAAGAGCGGAGGTGCTGGCGATCCGAAAGTGAAGAAAGGTTTATAGAGCGCAGGGCCTGGCCAAGTTTATCCACGGGCATTGTGGGAGACAGGGGAGAAACTGCAGGGGCCCCGGCGGAGATATTTGTATCATCGTTAGCCACGGGTGGGGTACCGGAAGGCTGGAAGATGGCAAACGTGCCTTTATTTAAGAAGGGCTACAGGTCTCTGAGCCCGACGTCAGTGGTGGGAAAGTTATGGGGGCGATTCTGAGAGGCAGGGTTAGCTGCATTTGGAAAGGGAAGGACTGACAGGGAGAGGCAGCTTGGGAAATTGTCTCATGGATTTGATCGAGTGTTTCTGAGGAGATGAGAAGAGGACAGACCAGGGTGGGGTGGTAGGTGTTGTCTACGTGGACTTTGATCAGCCTGGGCTGATGTCCCACAGCGTGGGCTGCTCCGGAAGATCGTATGACATGGGATCCAGGGTGAACTGGTCAATTTGATACATAACTGGCTTGGTGATAGGAGTTCAGGGTGTTTGTCACATTTATGAATGATTTTGTAAATCATGGGGAGACTGAGGGAAGCTGTAGTGTCTGGGGTCAGGATGTGGGAGGCTGCAGTGTCTGGGGCAGGACTGAGGGAGCCTGTAGTGTCCGGGGCAGGACTGAGGGAGTCTGAGGTGTCTGGGGCAGGAGGGAGGGAGGCTGTAGTGTCAGGGTCAGCACTGAGGGAGGCTGTAGTGTCAGGGGCAGCAGTGAGGGAGGCTGCAGTGTCCGGGGCTGCACTGAGGGAGGCTGTAGTGTCCGGGGGGGGTGGACTGAGGGAGGCTGTAGTGTCTGTTGCAGGACTGAGGGAGGCTGTAGTGTCTGGGGGCAGGACTGAGGGAGGCTGTAGTGTCTGGTGGCAGGACTGAGGGAGGCTGTAGTGACTGGGGTAGCACTGAGGGAGGCTGTACTGTCTGTGGGCAGGACTGAGGGAGGCTGTAGTGTCTGGTGGCAGGACTGAGGGAGGCTGTAGTGACTGTGGTAGGACTGAGTGATGCTGTAGTGTCTGGGGCAGTACTGAGGGAGGCTGCATTGTCCGGGGTAGCACTGAGGGAAACTGTACTGTCTTTGGGCAGGACTGAGGGAGGATGTAGTGTCTGGGAGCAGGACTGAGGGAGGCTGTAGTGTCCGGGGGCAGGACTGAGGAAATGCTACCTCCCTGGATGTGACGTATTTTCAGAGGGCCAGTATTGAAGTGTCTTCCCTGTTAGTGGATCACCTTCCCCACCATCCCACCTGATTGATCCTGGCTGATCTACACCGGCCTCAACTGCCCCTCCCGCCAGTTCCTCAACCTCCTCACTCCCCTGATATTTCTAAAGCTGAAGTCCCTCCAGCTGTAGTACTGCGAGTGCCCTTCCCTCCAACAGATTAGGTGAGACACTGCCCAGGGTCTTCCCTCACTGGAAGGTGCTCGATGTGAACAGATTCACAGGAACTCAGGTCTGCTTTGTCCACATCTAGGTCTGGGACAATTGAAACGTTCCCAGTGGAACGCGACACTGGAGCAGTGTTGAGCGGGGTGATGCCGGACAACAACTGGTCCTCTGACCTGCTGGAGCCAAGCACCAGTAATGCAGCAAAGCGAGGCCCTCCCGTGGCTGAACACCAACTTATGCACGACATGGCCCAACAGAGGGAAGAAGAGGAGCGGCAGAAATATATACATCACCTGCTGTGTCAAGTGGACCCTCATACACCTGGTCAGTTGGGTGTTTTGTCTGCCTTATTTAAAAAAATATTTACCAATGTTTCTCACAATATTAACATGGTTCTCAAATTAAAACATTTCCATTCTTGTCCAGGGTGTAGTTAAACCGGTCAGCTGGTGGACTTTCTCCAGGGACCCCCAGGCATGAAAAGATTGTGGATCCAAGTTCACACCCCTGAACTCCAATAAATTTCTCTGCAACACACTGTCTGCTTGTGGGTTTTATACTTCCGGACACCGGCTCACGATGGAGTTGGAGGTTGGCAGAGAGAGGGGTTACTTCTCATCCACAGCCCCCACCACCCCGTGTGTGCTGTGGTACAGGTAGAGACAACGGGCCCGACAGAGGGAATGGGCAGTGGTGGTGTCCGAGGAGTCAGGAGCTGGGGGGAGAACATTGGGGAATGGATGGGGTCGGGAGAACAGTACGCCGGAGGGAAGGGAAGTCGAGGAGGGGTTGGAACCAGGGTTAAGGAGGGGAGGGGACACCTAGTGAGGGCAGGGGATGTTGGGAGGGCAAGAAGGGGAGGGCACTGGATGGAGGTCAGAGAAGGGGAGCAGGGAAGGAGAGAAAGATGGCAAGGTGTTCGGGCCGAGCGAGCAGACGGGGTTACGCAGGTGAACAATCAGGGTGGGGACGTGATTTACAGGAATGTGCAGAGTGTGGGACTGTTGGGCTTGTTCTTGGAGCGGTGACGGAGATTTACAGAGGCTTTCACAATCTGAAGGGCTTTGGAAGAATAAGGAGAAACGATTTGCAGTGGCAGAGGGTCAGGAGAGCAGGGGACCGGGGGCGGAGGAAGGAAATGT
Source organism: Rhynchobatus australiae (assembly GCA_034780895.1). Classification (NCBI taxonomy): domain Eukaryota; kingdom Metazoa; phylum Chordata; class Chondrichthyes; order Rhinopristiformes; family Rhynchobatidae; genus Rhynchobatus; species Rhynchobatus australiae. The sequence goes on from JAUZTB010000080.1 coordinate 18,421,081, forward strand.
TGGGCAGCGAGCGGAAGATGGACACACTGCCTGAAAGGGCGGTGGGAGGAGAGGCACTGCGAAGGGACTGGAGAAAGGTTGAGGGCAGGGAGGGGTCGAGGGAGAGAATGGGATTCATGAGAATCGTCCTTCTCCAGGGCGTCCCAACGGCGTGCGGGTTGATGGGTTAATTGGCCGCTGTAAGTTGCCCCTTGCATGTAGGTGTGGGGCAAATTCTGGGGGGAGTTGATGGGAGTGTGGAGAGAAGGAAATGGGTTTAGATGAGGATAGTGTGAGTGGGTGCACGGTGCTCAGCACGGACCCAGTGGACCGAAGGGCCTGTGTTCGGTCTGTATGAAGGTTTATTAAAGAATACTGGGCTTGGTGTGGCAGGGAGTGGACTGTCTGGGTTAAAAGGTTAACATGAAACCCCGTGACCTTGAGGTAGACGTGTACTTGGTGCAGGAGCATAGGACAACACGGACCGAGGTGGAGGAGTGAGCAGGGTACTGTCCACCTTACTGAGGCCAGAGTCCGTACTCGTACAGAGGGCAGGGGCCAGGGATTCGCTGAGACTGGGGACTGGCACCGTGGGAAGGGCTGTGCCAGTCACTGGGTATTGGTTTATTATTGTCAGTTGTACCGAGCTACAGTGAAAAACTTGTTTTGCATACCGTTCGTACAGGTCAATTCATTACACAGTGCACTGAGGTAGTACAGGGAAAAGCAATAATAGAATACAGAGTGAAATATCAGAGCTACAGGGAAGTGCACTGCAGGTACACAATAAGGTGCAAGGTCACAACAAGGTAGATTGTGAGGTCAAGAGTCCATCTCATTGTATAAGGGAACTGTTCAATA
>JAUZTB010000080.1:18827610-18874283 GCA_034780895.1 Rhynchobatus australiae
ATGCAGAGAGATAATAGAGAGTATCGTGGCCGTCCACACCAACTACCTGTTTCCTTCTACAGGTCAACAACCAAGTGCACTCCACTTCTTCATTTCAACGTGTCTGCCACACCCTAGAGCATCCGTATCGTGGCCGTCCACCCCAAATACCTGTTTTCCTCCACAGGTAACCGACAAAGTGAACTCCACCGGATTACTCTTTACAATCCATACAGGGATGGCAGTGACAGTTACAGTTATTGTTTCTCATCCATCGATAGAGAAATCGTGCAGGCTGGTCTCTCTCTCTCTCTCTCGTGTGTCTCTCTCCTTCAGATTGACTCCAATTGGCTGTTCCAACGACGTCATGACGTCCTTTATCTTCTGTTGACGTACGTATGCCACACACACACACACACACACACACACACACACACACAATCTTAAAGGAACCTCACTAATTATAACCTTGTCCGTAACATCGACGACGTGCTCCTGCAGGGGCCCACCGCGGAGGGCCTCGAGATATTAATATGCTCCCTCAGGGAGCAGGGCTGGGCTGTTAACATGGAGAAGTTGCAGGGCCCAGCCCAGAACGTGCTATTCCTGGGCCGACATTCGCGCTAGATTAAGAGGGAGATCCCAGACACGGTCAAAAATAAGATCCTAAATTTCCCAGTGCCACCATCAAAGCTGACACTCGTGAGCTTCGTGGGCCTCCTGGGCTACTGGCGCCAACACATCCCGCACCTCACCATATTGCTCCGGCTCCTCCACAAAATCTCCCGGAAGAAGGCCACGTTCTCGTGTGGCCCCAACAACAGGCCGCCTTCGAGGCCGCCAAACAGGCGGTGGAGCAAGCCTTGCCCCTCGCTCCCCGACAGGAAGGGGTTGCCTACGAGTTACACGTCTCCGTTAGCGACTTGTTGGCTGAGTGGAGCCTCTGGCAGAAGGTACAGGGACGCAGAGTCCCGCAGGCTTCTGGACCAATACCCTGTCAGAGGCCGCAGCCCGACACAGTCCCTTTGACCGCCAGCTGCAGGCCTGCTACCTGGTGCTCCTCGCCACCGAGGCGCAGACGGGCACCGATCCTGTGGTCTTTCGCCCCCACCTGTCCATAATGCGTTGGGTCAAGTCCCCTGATTCCACACACAAAGAGGGCCGAGCCCAGAGGTCCTCGACAGTAAAGTGGAATTGGTACATAGCGGACCGGGCAGAACCGGGCCCGGAGGGGGTCCGCCGCCTCCATGAGCAAGTCATGTCCTTCCCCCAGTCCTACGACCCACCTCCGGAAATACCCCACATTACACCATCCGCCGTATCCTGGGGCCAACCCTATGAATCCCTTGACACCGAGCATCAAAAACACGCCTGGTTCACAGACGACTCCAGCCGCTGGTAAAACGGCAAGCAGCAGTCGAAGGCCGCGGCACTCCCATCCTGCCACGGGGAAAACATTGACCAAAGAGGGAGCGGGAGGGTCCAGCCAACTGTCTGAGTTGGCTGCAGAAGTGCTCACCCTACAGGACTCCACAGTTCCACCGATTCATGGGCAGTGGCCAACGGTATGGCCGTGTGGATGGCTCGGTGGCACGAAACAGATCGGCCAATTCACGGACGCCCGATTTTGGGGACAGGAGCACTGGCGCTTCATCTAGGACCAGGCCGCCAGGAGGCAGATTTCAGTCCACCATGTGGACGTCCAAACGCGGCGAACCACCCAAGAGTCCGCGTACAATGCCGCTGTGGACCAGGCTGCCCAGATATTCTCCACTGCCGTCTCCACTGAGGAGCCTGACCCCAGTGCCCCAGCCGCCGGGGCACACAGAAAGAGCGGCCACCTGGGGGCAGACGGCACCCTATCCTGGGCAGTGCAGTTTGGGGTCGCCCTGACAGTGGATCAGTGCAAATCCACTGTGTCAAACGGCACCACCTGCCAGCAGTTAAAGCCACGGGCTTGGCCAGCGGGGACACCGGTTCACATTCACCGCGGTACGAATGTGGCAGATAGACCACATCGGACCACTCCCCCGCCACAATAAGAAACAGTACGCACTACGTTCATCCGCACTCCGGTGTCCTGGTGGCGGTCCCCTGCGTGAGAGCCGACCAAAATCGTCCTATAAAGAGATTGAAGTACCTGTCATCCATCTACAGCGTCCATTGGGAGGGAAAATCCGATCAGGGGTCACATTTTGCGGTGACTAGGGTGCAGAACTGGGCCGTCGACGAAGGCATCACCTGGGTGCTCCATGTCCCCTACCACTCCCAGGCCTAGAACGGATGAACGGCCTGCTCAAAGAAACCATACGCACACTGAGTCGGTGGAACTGTGGACGGGCCCAGTGGTGTCCTGTAGGGTGAGCACTTCTGCAGCCAACTCGGCAAGTTGGCTGGACCCACCCGCTCCCTCTTTGGTTAATGTTTTCCCCGTTGCAGGTGTGGTCAGGCCTGCTGCAGCAGGCCGTTGATCAACACAACACCCAACCAACTCGTTAAGGCGAGTACCCTTTGACCCGACACTTGGCACACTCCCCAGCAACCGACCCCCAGGGTCCCGAAACACCCAGTACCGAGGACTGGAAGAGTATGGGAAGAGTATGGGTCCGGCAGCCACCAGGCCCCCCTCAGAAGGGGGAGGTTGTGGCACGCGGTCCCGGGGACAGCCGCTGGGTTGCACCTTACCTGCCGAGAATGAGTCTTCTTACCCTCCTTCCCCCTCCTTCCTCCTGTTTCCCTCACCCCGCAGGATCATGGCACCTCTCTAGTCACTCCCTCTACTCATCGTGACGGTTGCCATCGCACAGATCGCCAACACGTTCCTCCGCGTCGCCGACGAGCTCGCCAACGCTTCAAAACAATCTGACTGCTGGATCTGCCTTCGAACTCCAGCACACACCGGCGAAGCTCTTCCACTCACAGCGATCCCCTTCAATGACCTCCAGATGAACTGTTTACATAGACTTTTGCGCCCGTCGGTTTCGGGGTAGCAGTTTGGGATGGGCCCGTCGGCAGCCCCCCACCACTTCCCTCACCTTTGCAGAATGTCCCCAGTACAGATTCCCGATGGGGTGGGGGCTTCCGGATCTGGTATTTCTCTTTGTACAATCTGACCTCCACCCGAGTCCCGACCGTCAGGGTCACTCCACAGCCAGTGAGTAAGCCAGAGGAATGCTGGTGCAGGCTCCACAGTCGCCACATTTCCGCCTTTTCGGTCGGCCACAGCGACTGCGAGAGCAACTGGTAGCCGGGAGCAGCAGTGACCAACGACGACGGCGCCGCTAGGCTGGGGGCTCCCTGGACCCTGAATGGCACCCATTGGGTCTGTGGGCACCGTGCCTACCGCTGGCTCCCCATGGGCTGGTACGGTTGCTGTTTTCCGGCGTTCGTGATTCCCTATATCCATGCCCCGCACGATCTTGGGGAGCACCCAGCATAAAGCGGCCATCGGAAATGACGGGCCATCGCAGAGGCGGAGAGGTTCTGGATCATCGCCTTTCCCATATATGGCAGGGCTGGACTGGTCAGAGAAGATATATCGATGACCGACATGCTACAGAAAATGGCGGAAGGCATGCAACTGTCACTGCAGAAGACAAAGCATGCCTTGACAAGGACGGAAGCGGAACTGACGGCAGTCAGGCTTGTGGTTCTGCAGAATCGTATGGCCCTCGACTACCTGCTCGCCGCGAAAGGCGGCACATGCGCAGTGGTTGGCAAGGAGTGTTACACCTTCATCCCTGACAAGTCCAGCAACATCACCGACTTGGCTTATCATATTCAGGACTCGGTCTTAGGGTGAGGGTTCATCGAGCAAGCTAACCGCTTCTCCAGCACAACTCCCCGGGGGAAGCTGGTGGCCCTTCGGGTCCTTGGGGGGATGATGGGCAACCATCGTACACTGGGCCACTGTTCTTTCTATCGCTGTCATTGCATTCCGCTTCCTCGGTTTTGCTTGCCAGATTATGAGAACCACATCCGCCCTCCGTTAGTAGGTTACATTCTTCCCATATGCATCCGACTGTGATGTTCAAGTGATGTGACACCCGACGGGTGGATTGTCGTGGAAAAGCATAGGGCCACCATGTGCCATGTGCTGGGCTAGCAGTGCACATCATTGTTCACCTGGTCGGAAGTAACATCACATTGTTCACTTGGTCTTAAGTGACATCACTGTCAATCACAGGTCGTGCTCACTGTCAATCACAGGTCGGGCTCCGCCCAACCATCAAGTACACACCTAGGGGAATCGTCCTTAGGACTCACCTTTGTCCTTGACCTCGGACTACTGGCCTGGACAGGTCACCCAGCTAACTTCACCCCTCTCTAGCTCCATGACAGTCCACACATGAGCTCCATTCAGCCTCTTTTGCTGGTGCACCAGGGCAGAGGCCCGTATAGGTAAGAGTGCGCTGTTCTTGGGGTTTCGACACATGGCGAGTAGATTCCTCGTAGCTAGAGCCTTACTTGTGCAGATTAGAAGACTCAAGTATTATATTGCGCCCCTTTTCCGACCGTTAATCGCGTCTGTGTGTGTGTCTCAGTGCATATGCATGTTTCACTCCATGGCGCAACTCCCCCTCGTGTGTCTCGCGGGTATCCACTACCCGGGAAGTCGGAAGTGAAGGGGAATATCTGGAAGTTAGGAGTGATAGGGATTTTCCGGAAGCTCAGCGCAAATTTACTAAAATAGGGCATTCTTTGATTTATGATATCCGGGAAAGTTCTTGAAATCTACAGGATTTCTCAACATCCAAACTGCTTCCTAACTTCCTATTTCTAAAATCGAGATCCCAGACCTCCAGGAGACCGCCAAACTCCACTTTCCAAAAATCGTGTGATTCACAAGCCACATTTCCCAGATATCCAGGGGAAACTCTCCAAATCAAATCCATGGAAATTCCTAAAATATAGGAATTCCTAAACTCCATATCCATAAAATTCAGAGATTCACGGAATCAATATCCATAAACTCCAGCAGATTCCCGGACATCCTTAAAAAATCCAGGGATTTCATAATTCCAACGAGTTTTGAAAAACCAGGGAATTTCCAAACACAAGACACATAGAGTCCATGGGGATTCCCTAAATCCTACGAGTTTCCAAAATACTGGGGATTCCCAAAACCCAGCGAGTTTCCAAAACCCAAGGGATTACCAAGCTCCACATTGTTGAAGTCCGAGAAATTCCCAATTCTAGTCAGACCTCGATCTGCAAAGTTTCTAGAACAAACAAAAAGATTGGCGGAATTCCCAACATCCGGTCAGATTTGCAACATTGGAAGGAAGAAGATGACAAACTGGAAGGTGAGAGGTCGCCGCGGCGGAAGGAAGGTCACGTGACCCCGAGAGACGCCGCCCATCCCTGTTCCCTCTCCCCTCCCTGCAATCCCGACCAGGCCGCAGACCGGGCCTTGTGCACAACCTGCCGGAGCACAGAATCACCTCTTCCTCCTCCGGCCGCCACCTGTCACGTGACACGCTACCGCCCCCGCTGGAAGCAGGAGAGCGGAGATAGGCGGCTGGGCCACATTCCCGCTCTCCACCCAATCAGATCTCAAAGAGCATCTCCGCACCCAACCCAGCCCTAATTTCAACGTTATTGTTATATTTGATGTTAATTCATTTATTCTGCCGTTGCTGTGCATTTCACTCTCGTCTCTGGCCATCTTCAGTTCACCACTCCCACTCCCAGTTCTGCAGCCCCCATGACACAGTCTCCAAAACACGGACCTCAACACCCCACAGCTGTTCGGGATGCGCCTCTTTCAGTTGAGACATAGTCTGCAGACCCCTGATCACAATGTGCAGTGTCACGTTCACTTTGTATGAAGCAAAAAGAATCTGTGGAATGTTTAATTTCCATCCGCGACCCGCTCCCATAGTTTACAATTACGACCAATTACACCCCTGTGCTTCAATGCCGGAGTCCTGTTCCCAGCAGCGGGGATGAATCGGACTGACTCACAGAAACCAGTGGGGGAGTCGTTCCCAATCCTCACCTAAGATTTGTTATTCCTCTGAAATGTCAATGAACCATTCAGAGCAACTGACTTTGTAACATTTAACTTTTAGCGCAGATGTGGACATATTCATCCAAAAGTGCCGGAGGTGGCCAGTATTATGTTTAATTTTCAGTTTGCCCTCGGCGAGGCTGCGTTGCGAAGGGCCCTACCGACTGGGCTGATGGGGGAGTTTCTGGGTTTAATAGTCATATAGCAGTGGGATTGAGGCTGTCCTTGAGCCTGGTGGTAGGTGCTTTCAGGCTTGTGTATCATCTGCCGGAGTGGAAGGGGGAGAAGAGAGATATCTATGGTAGGCGATGTCTGTGATTACATTGGCTGCTTTATCGAGGTTGCGAGAAGTGTAGTCAAGAGTTCATAATCTGCTGATCTGTGTCCACAACTCTCTGCAGTTTCTTGTGGTCACAGGCAGAGCAGTTACCGTACCATGCCGCAATGTATCCGGATAGTGTATCTGCAAAGGAGAAATGTCACATTTTGTCAGCCTCCTGAGGAAGTAAAGGGGCTGGTGAGCTTTCTTGGCCTTGGTTGGACAAGGACTGGCTATTGGTCATGTTCACTCCTCGGAACTTGAAGCTATCTACCCTCCCATCCTCAGCGCCGTGGATGTAAACAGGGGCATGTGACCAATCCCGGTCTCTCCAGCCTCTCCTTATAACTCGAGCCCTCCAGTTCCGGCAACATGCCAGGGAATCTTTCCTGCACCCTCTACAGCTTAACCACACCCTCTCTGTGGCTGGGAGACCAGAACTGCACACAACACTGCAAGTGCTGCCTCACCGACGCCCTGTACAGCTGTAACATGATGTCACAACGCTTGTTGTCAATGCCCTAACCAATGAAGGCCAGCGTGCCGTACGCCTTCTTCACTGCCCTGTCTACCCGTGGCTCTAAAAGGGGACGATATACCTGTACCTCTGGTTCTCCTGTCCCACAATAAATGGCCATGCCATTCACTCTGTGTGTCATGCCCTGGTTTAACTTCCCGACATGCATCACTTTGCCCTTGTCCGAGTTAAATTCCACCTCTCCCCACAGAGGCTGCCCGATCTCCCGAGTGTTTCCACAACCGCCCGCACCCACTTTTATTTCAGACAGAACGTTCCCTTTTTTTCCCTCCACCGCTTCGGCTTGGCCTGATGAGTGGATGCTGCTGTTTTCGTTGCTATTTCAGATTCCCAACATCTGCAGCACTGTTCCATGTGTATTTACAAGGGGAATAAACGCCGGATATGTAGGGGCTGCTCAGACTGCATCCGGAGCAGGTATGTCTGCGTGTTTGTGGGTCCCAGGATGACTGGAAAAATCCCTCATGCTTGAACACAGTTAATGGCAGATTTAACCCTCCGAACTCCAGTCAGTCACACTGTCAAGGGTCAGAAATTTTTGGCCCCTGCACCACTTCATATTCTGTGATCCCCTCCGGCCAGTACACCCCACCCCGTCTCCCGAACCCCCTCCGCTGCGACACCCATCCCGTCTCTGCAACCCCCTCTGCCAATTCCGCCCTTTCCTCTCTCTCTCTAAACCCTCAGGCCTCGACACACCTCCCCGTCTCTGTGAACACATCAACCCCCAGGAGTCAAACAATCGCTATGACCCCTTCAGCTCTGCACCCCACCTAAGCTCAGTAAACCCTCCATCTCCTACACCCCTCACTACGTCTGTAACACCCCCCTCAAGCCCATAAATCGCCCTATCGCTGTAACGCCCCCCAACCCCGATAACAGTCCCGAAATCTGTAACGCCCTCCCGCACGTACATGTCCCCTGTATCGCCCTGACCCCTCTGGCCCCTATACCGCTTCCCGTTTCTGTGATTTCCATCTCTCCTGAGCCCCTCCTTGGCTCTGACACCCACAGCCCCACACTCCTCCCTGTATCCGTGACACCCTCCCGCCCGTATAGCCCTCGCCGTATCTGTTACCCCCTCCCTCCGCTGTACCCCTTCGGTCTCCATGAGTCTCTCCCAACCCCACACTCCTTCTCGTCTCCGTGGCCCCTTCCCGCCCCTAAAACCTTCCCTGTCTTGGTGACACCCTCCCTCCCCGACACCCCTACCATCGCTGTTACTCTCTCCTTCCCCTACACCTCCCTGTCTTCGTCACCCCCTCCGGTCACTACACCCCTTTCCTGATTCCATGTCCTTATTTCTACCCGTCTCCGTGACACAGTCCCGCCCTTGTGCCACTCCCCGTCTCCATGGTCCTAGTCCCGACTCCCTGACACCCGTCCCTCCCCTACACCCTGCCCCATCTCCGTGACACTCTCCTATCTACACCCCTCCCCATTTACGTGACACCCTACGGCCCTTACACCTCCCCATCTCTGACCCCCATCTTTCCTTCACCCCTTCCTGCCTCTGACATCCTCCAGCCTTCACACCTCTCCCCGTCTCTATGATCCCCTTTCTCCATGTTTCCGAGTCTCCTTTCTCCCCTACGCCACTCCCCGTCTCTTTGACCACTTCCCTCCCCGGATCCCTGACTCCCTCCGGCCCCTCCGCCCGTCCCTATCTCCGTCAGGCCCTCACTGTCTTATGCCCACTACCCGTCTCTCTGATCCCCTTCCGGTTCCGACACCTGTCTCCCCACCTCTCCATCCGTCTCTCTTTAGCTTTTCCCTCTCACGGCTCTGTTCGCTCTCTCCTTTCAGCTGCTTATCTCCGCCCTCTCTCTCTCTCTCTCTCTCTCTCTCTCTCTCTCTCTCTCTCTCTCTCTCTCTCTGTCATGACTTCGCTCTCTCTCAGCTCTCACCTTCCTGCCTCAAATCTGCTGTCTCTCCACCTGCCCCTCAGCCTGTTCCTCTCTCCATCATTATCTCCTTTACACACCACTCTCCCTTCCTTGGTCCATTGCTCAGCTCCTGCTTTTCTCACATTCTCCTCCCTCTCTTTCCCGCTTTCCAACCATCCCCTCACTCCCTCTCACCTTGTGCCTTTTCCCTCCCATTCCGCTCTCTCTCATCGCGCTCTCACTTCTCCTTGCATTGCCCTCCGCACCGTCCACACTTTCCCGCACCCTCTTCCCACCACCTATAACCCCGTTTCCCCGCACAAACTTCTTCTGCCACTATATCCCCTTTCCCTCACCACACATTCCCCCTTTCCCCGCATCCTCCCCGCCAGCTATTCCCTCTTTCCTTGCAACTTACCCCCGTCACCTATGAACTCTTTCGCCGCACCCGATCTCTCACAACCTATTTCCTCCGGCTTTCCCCACAGCATCTCCGCTGACGTTCCAAACGCCCTCTTTACCCTCTCTCAACACCGCAACTCCTGTCCCCACCTCTTCCATACTCTGTCCACACACCCTCTCGCCCATCTTTCCCCCTTTCCCCGCACCTTCTCCCTGCCATGTTCCCCTTTCCCCGCAATGTCTCCCCACCTTTCACGAACACTCTCCCTGTCTTTCCGAACACCCTCCCCGTCCCCACACAGTTACCTCCTCTACCCACTTAACCCACACCCTCCTCTTCTTTCCACACCTTCTGTCCACTTTTCACCACTCCCCTCATTTCCCCACCCACATTCCCAATTTCCCCACCTTCCTAACACCCCTTGAGAACACCCTCTCTCCCCAATCCGCTCGGACTTTCCACACGCTCTTTCCTGCTCGCCCACCCCTCTTCACCACATCCTCTGCCCCACTCCCTCTCTTTCCCATCACTCCACCCCCCTTTTCACCCACACCCCTGAATTTCCCCAAACGTTTCCATACCACCTCCCCACCCAGTTTCCCGACGCCCTCTTCCATTGTTGCAAACACCTCTCCCTCTGCTTCCCTAACAAATTTGCCTCTCTTTCCCCACAACTCTCCCACGACTTTCCCCATCCCTTCCCCTTCTTCCCAACCACCTCGTCCTCCTCTTTCCCAACCCCGTCTCCATCCTGTTTCCCCATCTCTTTTCCGCATCCCCTCTCCAGCTGCTTCCCCACACGTTCTCCGCAAACCCAACAACTTCCACCATCTCTTTCACCACCCTGTCTCACCCCTCCTTCTCCTCCAGTTTCTCTGCTCCTTTCCCTGTGTGTGGCGCAACTCATGAGGTAAGGCAATTGTTCTGTCAGCGAGCGACGCTGTGGGCTGATGTGACAATGCAGCTCTGCTGATCTGTCGGTGAAGGATTCTCTGGGCTGATGTTGCCGTGTACCTCTGGTGTCCTGTCGCTGCGGGACGCTCTGGATTCACAATGCGGTGCCCTCTGCTGCTTTGGTAGTGCTGGGCCCTCCAGGCCGCTGCTGCATAACACTGGGACTATTGTGCATGTGCAGTCGCTCTGCGCCGCTGTAGTGTAGCGTCCCGTCATGCATTTTTCTCAAGATAGAAACAAGTCACACAGCAAGACAGAAACTCACATGTGAACTGACAACGGTTTATTGAATTCATATGCCGATTGTAAACTAAACACTAACTTCCCAACCTTCGCGTCAAATAAACTGTTAACTCTTCAGTGCCTATCTCACACAATTAACAGACATGCGATAATGAGCGGCAGGTTAAATAATCAGCCCGATTTATCAACGTCATTCCCCGCCAGAACGACTTGCAGGATGTTCTTAATCTTCACACAAATTAACAACATACTCATTATAAATCCCACTCTAATACCGTGGCCAAGACCGCTGCAGGTCCAGGGTCAACCATTGAAGTATTTCACGAATTATCAACATTCTGGACAAAGGCTGCTAAAGTGAAGAAATATTCACTCCTATCACCTCATCAACGTGGCCAGAAAGGTTCCAACGCGGCTAATCTCTCCCCGGCGCACTGACTGGCATCAATGGTGTCGCAGACTGAACCCCACCCCGGCTCACTGAATTCCATCACTGATGCCCCAGACTGAGCCCCACCCGGAGACACTGAATTCCATTACTGCTGTGCCAACCTGAGCTCCACTCCGCATACTGAGTGTCATTAGTGGTGTCCCATACTCAATCCCACCCCCGACGCTAAATACGACCCCTCGTGTCCCAGTCTGTCCTGGGACCTTCTTGTCGGTGTAATCCCCCAGGGTCCCACTAGGCGGCAGCCAGCCCCAGATATCAGTGGCAGCGGTCGGGTCACATATCAGCGGGACTCCCCATGACGTCACAGTGGGAGGGGGCGCACTCCCCAGCTGGGAACCGTTACGGCTGTTGGGTTTTAAACCGGGAGCGCGTGTGTTTAAAGGGGAGGGCGGAAAACCGGCCAAAAATATTCTCATCCCTCCCCGGATCCCTGTGGGGATATCTCTACATTGGGACGTTCACTGGACGACACTCAGTCCGGATCCGGTTCCTTGCAGCGACCTCAATTCCTTCTCCCCGGTCCGACTGAACTGATTATCCCGCAGCCTGAAACAGAGTGAAGAATAAAGAGGGAATAAACAGATGACCCATCAGTGTCAGTGACTGGGGACTAGGGTTAATGTTTGAACAACACTTACAGACAAATGTCACCAAAACAGCCCGCACATCCAATGATGTTTTATCACATTAAACATGAACAATCACTCACCAGATCCGCTCCAGACTCGGGAGGGTCAGGATGTGGCGGCGGAGAGCGGGCACAGACCGGTCTGTGAGGGAGTTTGATCACAGGTCCAGCTCCGTCGGTGACCGGTTTGTACTGACGGCGGAGGCGAGATCCTCGGCACCAGAATCTGTGAGCCCGACATCTCACATCCTGGACATGAGAGAGAGTGAGGGTGAGGGACAGAGAGACAGAAGACGGAGCAAATCCCCAGGGTTGATCAGTAACACAATTACTGACCACATTGATGTTCAGTGTCAGACACCCAGTGACTGCAAACACAATCTCTCACAGTCTGGGACTTACCGTAGTTTCTGTATTTTATACTCCGGGTCCCGCAGAGCCGCCTATACAGGTTCACTCCAGAATCTCCCAAGTTGTTACCATTCAGGTCCAGCTCCGTCAGTGAGCGGTTTGTACTGAGAGCAGAGGCGATAACCTCGGCACCAGAAGCTGTGAGACTGTTCACCGCCAGCCTGGGTATGAGAGAGTGAGGGTGAGGGACACAGAGAGGTGGCAGAAGGTGCAATTTTCCAGGGTTTATCAGTCGAAACATGGAGAGACAGAGTGAGGAACAAACTGATTCACAACCGGGGTCCAGTCAGAGTCTGATATAACCGGATACAACTCGCATATTACACGAGACACTTCAGGAAACTAATTGCTAATTGCACCCCTCAGTGCCCAGCACCTGCTCACTCACGGAATGTCAGTAATTTATCCAATAACATGCCGTGTAAACGCTCCAATCTGAGTGTGTGTGTGAGAGCGAGCGAGAGAGACTGGGCGTGGCAGGGGAGAAGTCACCCACACGCAGCGCATTATGAGTGGAGAACATAACTACAAGTGAGGAAGGGAGAGGGAAAGTTACACTGGGGGAGAGAGTGGCTGAGACGGGGTGGCGGGGAGTGAGAGTGGCCGGTCAGGTGGTGGGAGGGGGCAGTAAGAGTAGTCGGTCAGGAAGTTGGAAGGGGAGTAAAAGTGGCCGTCCCGGGGATAGTGAGTGAGGGAGAGTGGCCGGACCGGGGATGCAGGAGAGAATGAGAGTTGACATGCCGGTGGTGGGAGAATGGCCACTCCGTGACTGGGAGAGTGGCCGGGCCTGAGTTGGGAGCGTGAAAATGCCGGGGTGGGACAAAGGCCGGGACGGTGAAGTGGAGGGAGGGAGAAGTGGACGGGCAGGGGGTGGGGGTGGGAGAGGTAGTGACAGGGCCGAGGATGGGGATTATGGTGAGTAGATGTGCCGGCAGTGGGGAAGTGAGAGTGGCCATGCCGGGGGTGGGAGCGTGGCCGGGACAGGGGTTGGGGTGAGAGTAGACGCGCCGGGGGTGGGGGTAGGGAAGACAGTCTCGCCGAGGGAAGAAATGAAAGACTTGCATGGGGAGGGTGAGGTGGAGGAGGTGGTCTCACAGAAGCAATATTCATCGGGAAAGTGTTACAATTTAAAAATAGAAATAGATTCACAGTTACCCCAACACCTGGCATTTGTGCAGCCCGGGTCCCAGACGCTGGAGCCCTTCACGTTGAATACGGCAGCCCCAAATATCGAGGTGTTTTATTGTATCACAGAGCCCAATGACATGAGACAGGACGGCGCAGTCAACCAGGGTCAATCGCAATGCACGGAATGAAAGTGATCCCACAGATCTCAATGCGTCCTGAGCCAATCCACGGTCTGAGATTCAAACAGGTTGTGCAGTGTGTTCAAGAGACTCCTTTTCCCAGCTTCCGTCCCGTCCACCCTCAAACAGATTGCAGAGGAAATAAACAGAACAGCGTCAATGACAGGGCACTGGGCTTAATGGTTCAACAACACTGATGCATATATATCACCAGGAACACCGGAATACCTACTGCTTTTATTTTATTAATAGAACATTAACGATATCAGCCGATCCGCTCCAGGCTCGGTAGGGTCAGGATGAGGCAGCGGAGAGCGGGGGCAGATCGGTCTGTGAGAAAATTAAATCCGAGGTCCAGCACCGTCAGAGAGGGGAGGGAGTCACACACTGATAGGTTGGTGTAGTGTAAAAGGTCATGGCTGTTATGTGACCGTGACAACACTGACCCCTCTGGCTGGGATGACACCATTGAGCACATGACCGAAAGCGACGCCACTGTCAATCAAGGTTTGGCTCCACCCCAGTAGGTAAACACCTTTGTCCTAAGTGGACCATTCGGATTGGTCTTTGCGAGCACTTTTGTTCTTGGGCACACCCACCATTGGCCAGTTTAATTACTTTTGTCCTCTCTGGACCACGCAGCCCCCCTGAGTATAAAGGTAATGCATGTTTGGTTTTCTACTTAGTTCTGTCTCCAAGGATGTTGAGGTGAGCTGTGCACTACTTCAGGGCAGTTAGTTAAGGACGCCTGAGACCAAAGAGCCGATGTTTGTCCAGAATTAGGGTGTTCGAACATTATATTGTTTATTACCTGATCATATGTAACCAGTTATTGTGTGTGTGTGTGTGTGTGTGTGTGTGTGTGTGTGTGTGTGTGTGTGTGTGTGTGTGCGCGCGCGCGCACCTCACTACCTGTTACGATTCCCTTCACATTCGTGATCTCCTGCTTGAGAGTGTGCGTGTGTGCATTCTGTTCCTACGCCTGTCTTTGTAAATAAAACATCTCCTTTTTGAAGTACAAAAACTGTGTGTCCAGATCTCCGAGAGGAGACGGAGTCACACACTTATGGGTGGGACAGGGGACTGTCACCCACACACGGAGCGGAGTTTGCAAAATCCATGCACACTATGGACAGGTGCAGAAATATTCAAGTGGGGAGCATGGCGAGAGAGACCCAGAGTCGTAGAACGGGGAGGAGGTGGGTCAGCGACCCAGAGTGGTGGGGTACAGAGTGGGTGGATCAGAAACCCAGAGTCGCAGGGCGGGGAGAGCGAGTAAATCTGGACCCTGAGTCACGGGGTGCGGGTTGGGGGCTCAGGTCAGAGACATTGAGTCACAGAAGCAAAACCAAAAAGGGACAATTTCGTAATTTTAAGCTTCAGACAAATGAAGATTTGCCCCAAATCCGACATTTGTGCAGCCCGGGTCCCAGCCGCTGGCGCCCTTCACACTGAATGTGATAGCTCCACAGATCGAGGTGCAGTATTGTATCACAGGGCCCAAAGACTTGAGACAGGACGGCGCAGTCAATCGGGGTCAGTCGCAATCCACGGAATGAAAGTATTTCCACAGATCCCAGTGCGGCTTGAGCCAGTCCACCGTTCTGAGTTTCAAACAGGCAGTGCAGTGTGTTCAGGAGCCTCCTTTCACCAGCTTCACTCCCTGTGTTTCCACTCTGACATGTCAACTCCTCCTTCACCCAGGTTTTTTGATGGGGAAATGGACCCAGCTTCTCCTCCAGCCCCCGAGCTGACCCCGGATAGGAGAGACCCGCAACAAAACGGGGAAATACCTCCAAGCTTCCATCTCTCTCTCTCTCACACACACACACGCACGCACGCACAGACACGCACGCACGCACGCACACACACACAGCTTTCACTCTCTCTGAGGTACACAACACTCTCTCTCACACAAACAGCTCTCTCTCTCTCTCACACACACGCACGCACACACACACACACACACACACACACACACACACAAACACACACAGAGCTTTCCCTCTTTCTGACATACATAGCCCTATCTCTCACACAAACAGCCCTCTCTCTCTCTCTCTCACAGACACAAACATGGCCCTTTTCTCTCTGACATACACACACAGGACACAGGTCGCAATCCCTCAGTTCAGCGAGGCCGGGAGGCCCCCGCGTTGATCGGACGAGCGGAACACAGCGGAGACTCATCTCTTTCTGCACCTAGTCTCACCCATTCTGTTTTCCCAATTTCTCTGCTCTTTCTCTGTTTGCCCCTTCTCCCCTAACTCATTGGATAATGCAACTGACTTGTCGGTGAGCAACGCTGTGTGCTGATGTTACCGGGTACCGCTTGTGTTCGTAGGTGAGGGACGCTGTGGGCTGATGTTACAGAGTACCGCTTGCGTTCGGATGATGGGAGACGCTCTGAACTCACATTGGATATACTCTGTTGTGTTTTGTGCTCGAAGCCGCTGCTGCAAAGCACTGTGACCGTTCCGCAAAAGTGGTGTCCGGTCGCTCAGTTTTATCAAGATAGACAAAAGTCAGACACCGAAACAACGCAGAACTGAACTGAACACTTTACTGAGTTCATCCTGCCGATTTTCAATTAAATACCGAGTAACTTTCTCACGCACGGGTAAAATAATCTGCTTGCAGGTCAGTACCCATCGCACCAAACAGACAAGTGACAATGAGCGGCAGGTTGAATAATCACTCTCGTTTATCAACTTCATTCTTCACCAGATGGATTTGCAGGACGTTCTCAATCTTCACACAAATTAATAGCATTGCTGATTATATAATCACAGTTCAGGATCCTGTCCGAGACCGCTTCAGATCTCGGGTCAATTTCTGAGGTAGTTTACAAATCATCACCAGCATGTACACAGGCTGCTGAATGGACGGCTGGAAAATTCCACCCCGACCCGCCCAGCAACGGGGCTAGAAAGTGTCCCAGTTTGAGCCCTATCCCAGAAATTCAATGCTACCACTGGTGTCCCATTCTGATCCCCACTCCGGACACTGAATCCATCAATGGTGTCCATAACTCAGCCCCACCCCGGACACAAAATGCGATCGCTCGTATCCCAGTCTGTCCTGCGACCTTCCTAAGTGTGTAATCTCCCAGGGCCCCAGTAGGAGGCATCGAGCCCCGGATATCCGTGTCAGTGGTCGGGTCTCCTGTTAGCGGGACTCCCCCTGACGTCAGAGCGGGAGGGTGCGCGGGCAACACTCCAATGGGAACCGTTACGGCCTTTGGGATTTAAACCGTGAGCGCTCGTGTTTCAAGGGGAGGTCGGGAAACCGGCTAAATATATTCCCGTTCCGCGGGCGGGGAGGTCTGTACATTGGGAAGTTCACACGTTCACCCTCAGTCCGAGTCTGGCTTCTTGCAGCGACCTCAATTCCTTCTCCCCGGTCCGACTGAACCGATTCCCCTCCAACCTGAAACAGAGTGAATAATAAAGAGGGAATAAACAGATGACACATCAGTTTCAGTGACTGGGGACCGACGTTAATGTTTCAACAACAATTACAGACAAATGTCACCAGAAAATCCCGAGGATCCACCGATATTTTATCACATTAAAGATGAATTTAAACACTCACTGGATCCGCTCCAGACTCGGGAGGGTCAGGATGAGGCGGCGGAGAGCGGGGACAGATCGGTCTGTGACAGAGTTTGCTGCCAGGTCCAGTTCCGTCAGTGAGCGGTGTATAGTGAGAGCGGAGGCGAGATCCTCGGCACCATAATCTGTGAGACGGTTCACCGCCAGCCTGGGGATGAGAGAGAGTGAGGGTGAGGGACACAGAGATACAAGAGACACATCCCCAGAGTTTATCAGTAACACAATTATTGACCACATCAATCTTCAGTGTTGGACACCCAGTGACTGTAAACA
Source organism: Rhynchobatus australiae (assembly GCA_034780895.1). Taxonomy (NCBI): domain Eukaryota; kingdom Metazoa; phylum Chordata; class Chondrichthyes; order Rhinopristiformes; family Rhynchobatidae; genus Rhynchobatus; species Rhynchobatus australiae. The sequence continues at coordinate 18,844,633 of JAUZTB010000080.1, forward strand.
CAACCTCTCACAGTCTGGGACTTACCTCAGTCTCTGTATTTTACACTCCGTGACCCTCAGAGCCTCAGAAACCCGTTTCATTCCCAAATCTCCCATTTTACTACCATTCAGGTTCAGCTCCGTCAGTGAGCGGTTTGTCCTAAGAGCGGAGGCGACGCCCTCGGCACCAGAATCTGTGAAACGGTTCCACCCCAGCCTGCGGATAAGAGAGAGTGAGGGTGAGAGACACAGAGAGACAGAAGACAGTGCAAATCCCCAAGGTTTATCAGTAACACTGTTAATGACCACATTAATGTTCAGAGTCAGACACCCAGTGACTGTAAACACAATCTCTCAGTGTTTGGAAATTACCGCAGTTTCTGTATTTTACACTCAGGGTCGCTCAGAGCCGTAGACACCTGGTTAACTCCAGAATCTCCCAGGTTGTTGTAACTCAGGTCCAGCTCCGTCAGTGAGCGGTTTGTACTGAGAGCGGAGGCGAGATCCTCGGCACCAGAATCAGTGAGATGGTTGCCCCTCAGCCTGGAGATGAGAAAGAGTGAGGGTGAGGGACACGGAGAGATGATAGACGGTACAAATCCCCAGGGTTTATTAGTAACACGATTACTGCCACATTAATATTCTGGTTCAGACACTCGCGTCGGTAAACACAATCTCTCACAGTCTGGAACTTACTGAAGTTTCTGTATTTTACACTCCGGGTCCGTCAGAGCCGTAGACACCAGTTTCACTGCCGAATTTCCCAGGTCATTAAGTCCCAGTCTAAACACAGACAGACAGAGTGAGGAACAAACTGATTCAGACCCGGGCTCCAGTCAGCGTCTGACATAACAGGATATTACTCGGATATTACATGAGACACTTCAGGACATTAATTGCTAATTAATCCCTTAAGATCCCAGCTCCTGGTCATTCAGGAAATGCTAGTAATTTATTCAACAAAGTGCTGCGTAACCACACCCCCTTCAATCTCAGTGTGTGTGAGGGCGAGTTAGAGAGACTGGGTTGGGTAGGGGGAAATTCACCAACATGCAGCGCGTTGGAAGGAGAGAACAAAACTTCAACTCAGGGAGGGAAGGGAGAGTTATACTGAGGGCGGAAGGAGGGTGCCTGGCACTGGATAGGGGGAGTGTGATTGGCCGGACCGGGTACGGGGTGTGAAAAAGAGATTAGCCGAGCCGGAGATGTGGGAGACGTGGACGGGTAGGGTTGAGGGAGGGAGAGAGGAGTGTACGGGCCGGGAGGAATGTGGAGGAAGGAATCAGTGGCCGTGCCGAGGGTGTGGATGACAGAGTGGTCGTGCCGGTCGTGGGGGAGTGAAAGTGACCGGGCGGGGGGTAGTGGAGTGGCCGGGCCGGGGATGGCGTGGAAGGAGTTTAAACACAGCAAGGATGCAGGATGGATGGAGAGTAGACGGCGGGTGGGTGTAGCGGAGAGAGTACCGCGAGGGAACAGCTGAAAGAGAGATTTGCACCGGGGGTGTGGCGGGGGAAAGGGTCACACAGAAGAAATGCAGAAAGGGAAAGTTTTACAATTTAAAAATATTTAAAAATTAACAGTTACCCCAACACCCGGCACTTATGTAGCCCTGGTCCGAGCCGCTGGAGCCCTTCACACTGAATGTGGCAGCTCCACAGATCGAGGTGTTTTATTGTGTCACAGAGCCCAATGACATGAGACAGGACGGCGCAGTCAACCGGGGTCAGTTGTAATTCACTGAATGAAAGTGTTTCCGCAGATCCAAGTGCGGCCTGAGCCAGTACACGGTTCTGAGACTCAAACAGGTAGTGCAGTGTGTTCAGGAGGCTCCTTCTTCCAGCTTTACTCGCTGTGTTTCCAATCTGACGTGTCACCTCCTCCTTCACCCAGTCAATCACTCGGCAGATAGTTTGACAGGAAAAAGGACCCAGAAACTCTTCCAGGAACCGAGCTGACGCTGGGGAGGAGAGACCAGCAACAAAACGGAGAAATACCTCAAATCGCCCGTCTGTGGTTCTGTGGGCTTCAGTGAGAAGTTTTCGGATTTCGCTGCGATCTGGAGTCAGGAATTGTGTAAGTGCGGCTACAAACTCCTGGATGGTGAGGTGTGGGAATGTGTACACCACACTCCGGCCAGATTCCTCTCTCTCCAACAGTTCCATCAGAAACCCGGACAGGAACTGGGAAGGCTGCAGATTGTACCTGATCAAATCTCCATCTGTAAACACAATCTTCTTCTCGGACACTCCTGCGAAGGCCACCTGTCCAGCCCTCAGTAACACATCACGGGGGCTTTCAACCTCACGGCCGTGGTTTTTCAAGATGTTGTAAATATAGTAGGAATATAGTTGGGTGATAGTCTTGGGAACTCGCTGAGGGTCCCTCTGTCTTTGTGTGAAGAAGGGGCCCAGTGCCAGGCAGAGGATCCAGCAGTAGGAGGGGTTGTAGCTCATGGTGTACAGGATCTCGTTCTCCTCCACGTGTTTGGAAACAGCTGCTGCCACTGTCTGATCTTCAAAATGCCTGTGAAAATATTCCTTCCGTTCCTCACCGACAAATCCCAGGATTTCAGCCCAGACACTGATCTCTGCCTTTTCCAGTAAACGTAACACAGTGGGACGGGTGGTCACCAGCACTGAACACCCTGGGAGCAGCTTGTGCTGGATTAAACTGTACACAATGTCAGACACTTCACACCACCACTCGGGATCTGGGCACATGTGCTGAGGTTCTGTGGCTCTTCGACTGTCAGCAAAATCGATTCTGTGCTTGAATTCATCCAAACCATCGAATATAAACAACAATCCTACAGGATGCTTCCAGACCTCTCCCAAAATGTTCCCAAAATAAGGACACTGATCTAGAACCAGTTCCCTCAGGTTTATTCTGCAGTTAATGGAGTTTAAATCCCGGAATTTGAAGCTGAACACAAACTGGAAGTGTTGGTATAATTTCCCTGTGGCCCAGTCATGTACAATTTTTTGCACCATTGTTGTTTTTCCGATCCCCGGAACTCCGGCCACTACTGCCGAACAACCAGATTTGGATTTACTCCGGGAAAAGCTGCTCTGGAACAATTGATCAGTCCGGATTTTTTCCAGCTCTTCCCGGAGATGTTTCTCCCTCCACTCCTCATGGTCACGGCCTCTTGCCAGCAGCTCATGTTCCACAAGTGTCCGATCTCTAACAGTAGAAATGACCGTGAGCTCAGCATATCGATCAACCAGCTGGAAAACCTTTATCTTCTCTCTCATCAGGATTGTGTTCACTCTCAGTGTTTCAGTTTGTGCACGCAGAGTATCCTTGTGTTTCTGCTTAACATCTTTCATGACAACAGAGAGAAAATGGTCTCAGGTTCAGATGGACAAATCAGAGAACTTATCAACTAGCAACCATACTCAGATATTAATATTACAAGACATAATTCAATGCTTTCAGAAATGTTATTGCTGAAAGTAAGACTCAGCTCACAAACAAGTGACTCAGCCGTCTGTATTGATCAAGAAAATAAATATCATATCCACTCATTTTGATATTAACTGAAACGTGAAAGTGAACGTTCCCCCACTACTTCATGATATTCTACCTGCCCTCTCATAGGCACCTTCTATCGATCAACCAGCTTCTGTCATTCTGTTGTTGTCCAATCTTTCCGAACCATTGTCTTTATCTGGTGTGTGAAGATGGGGAGCAGGGCACTGGGTTTTCTGACAAAGGGACAGATTGCGGATTCCCTGTAGTTGCATCAAAATAAAAAGATTGCGTTCAATGCTCAGGCCTTCAGCATCTCTGGAGAGAGAGGAACAGGGTAGAAGTTTCACATCAATGATTTTTGAAGTATGTTACAGAGAAGGGAGAGGAAAGGGGATGTCTGAAATGGGGTGAAGACCAAGACAGTGTCAATGATGCATATTGTGCAGGTTCGGGACAGGAACGGGTGGTGAAGTGTTGCTTACTGCTGCTGATCTGTCTGGTGGCAGCGGTGGAGAGGTTGGATAATAGAAGACGAAAGTGAGAAGAATGTTATATTGGGCCAGGCAGTGGAATGATTGAGTTGACAGTATAGATTGACAATGTTGCAGAGAGAAAATCTGATACCGACTGGAGAAGCTGGTTATCAGGAAATATTGTATTCAAAGTGGATCTCACAAAGTTGTCGCATGCCATGTTGAAGATGAAGTGTGTTTCCTGGAGCTCATTCTGGGCTTTGTTGGAACAGTGTGGGAGGCCCAAGTCAGAGGCCAGAGTGGGCATGGGATGGAGAAATAAAGTGGAAAGCAATTGAAAACTCAGCCTCCCTTGTCAACTGAATGGGTGACACAGATGGGGAGTCAGACTGCAAAGTGGTCATCCAGGCTGTGTTTTGTTCTCCAGTTTATAGGAGGCCACATCTTCAGTACCTGATGCAATGCACTGAACCAGAAGTGCATCTGAATCACTGCTTCACCAGGAAGGTGACTGTTTCCCTGGATAGTGGGAAGGGAATTGGAAGAATAGTGAAGTTGCTGCAAGAAAGCGAGTCGGTGTTGATGGAATTCAAGAAACAGTGTAGGTATCACAAAACTGGTGATGGCTGCTGCTTTAGACCTCAGCCAGCTAATCTGGGGCACTCTGCGAAGTGGGACAGGAACAGTGTGTGAATAGATAGAGTTTCTACTGGGACTGATGCAGTCCCAGGCTTGGTTACAAGAGTTCTCAGTGCACTGGATCAGAAACAGAAAACTAATTGCACGTTCCATGAGCTTGAGTTGGTCTCCTGATGCCACATCAATCCCCACCCACACTGAGCCCTGTCCACTTCAGCTCTACAGAATCGCTTCCATACTGCTCGGTGCCCAAAGCTAAATCCGCCCATTCCTTTTATTCCTCCCAGACGTTGAGTTGGTTTCCCTCAATAACCTTCATCAGTTTGAACTTTGCAGCAGTTAGCGTAATGCTACCTCAGAGCCAGCAACCAGTGTTCAATTCCCCTTACTGTCTGAAAGGACTTTGTAGGTTCTCCCCGTTTGTCTGCATAGGTTCCCCCAGTTGCTCCAGTTTCTTCACAACTTTCAAAGACGTGCAGGTTAGGAAGGTGTGGGTGCGCTATGTTGGCCCCGGAAGAGTGGCGACACTTGCAGGCTGCTCCCAGCACATTCTCAGCAACACAAAAAGGCGTTATTTCACTCTGTGTTTCGATGTACGTGTGACTAATAAATAAATATCTAAATTTCTCCAATGACCTTCCCCAATTCACAGCAACCCCGTTCACCCAACAACCCCACACCTCTCTCGACTTTCAACATCACTCTAGAAATGTGTCTATCTTAAGAGAAATTTCATTAATGAACCACAACACATCCCTGGAACCTGCTCCACTCCTCATCGTCAATGTGCTCCTCCAATTCCCCCATGCTGATCCTCTCAAATTTCCAGCCTACTGGCTGTCGTGCCTTGCAGCTTCTGAAGATGTAAACGATAACCTTCCCCTTCCCTTCCTGAACCTCCCCACCTCATCTCAGACTCTGTTACTGTTTCAGAAGATAGCCTGGTTGTCCACAATACAGATATTTCTGATATAACACGTTTTCACAACATGAATTGGTTATAATGTGATTGCTGGATAAGTGAACACTTTGCATTGCACGGGCCACACTGGTTATCGCACGATCAGGAAACCTGTTGAAATCGCTGCTTTGAAGGCAACTACAGTTTGTTCTGCTATAATTCGGCATTCTAAAACGCGAGGTTTCTTAGGAATGTAACCATTGCATTATCGCAGAACTTCCTGTACTGTACACACAGGGATAGAACATGAGAACACAACATAAATGCCTTGATCAGGACTAGGAGAAATAATGTGGAATATTTCATGCAACTTCATAGTCACTGAATCACAAGCAGCTGTTCCTGCAAAACTGAGGCCGCAGAAGGGAATCATTAAAGATTTGCAAATTATTCGGATTTTCCACTGAGGGGAGTTCTCGGAGTTTATTATATTCATTTGTTTAAGGGACTGACCTCCATTGGGATGCATTAAAATGCTACAAATGAAATTCCCAGCATTTGGAAAGAACCATTCTCACAATTCCCTAAGGAATTAAGATAAAATGAAAAGAATAATTATTTTTTTAGCCCAGGAGCAAAGGGGGAAAGAAGTGCTTTCTTCCCTTGCCAAGGTTCGATCACCAGCACTGGACGTTGAAGGAATGTAGCATGGAGGGTCAAAGGGCAAGTGACTGTGTTTCTGTGGACACTGGGAATGGAAGGTGGAGCTGGGTGCTCAGTTGCTCACTTCCCGCAGGGACGGGTTGAATTAGACTACAAAGTATATTCCAGGCACTAAACATTCCCGAGCTATACTCAGTTTCTGACATTGCAAACATTAAAGGAGCTTTATGCATTTTGCGAATCTTCAACATGTCATATTCCTCAATTACAATTTGAAATAAAATTCTGCCCAGCACTAAAATTACTGTAATTCATGGACTATATTGGGTTCAAAATGAGTCCTGGATGAAAGGAATATTCTTTGCAACTATGTAACTGTTCTCGGCATCTGTGAATAGGAAGCCAGCCCACAGTGACACATCCAGTCTCACCTTTCCTCCACTCACTAACAAATTGTTAAATGAATAGTTTCAGTTTCTTGGATGGGATCTCACAACTGCAGATGACTCTTTGCATGCTGTGAATTCCCACATTTCACACCCCTTTCCCCAAACATCCTAATGGGATAAGTTTCCAAGTGCACAGCAACAGACAGCATTTGGTTCATGTAGGAGCTTTGTGAAACAAGAGATCTGTGCAATGAGCATGTTCTTGTGGTAGGATTTAGTGCCCAGTCAGTCCTCCAAAGAACACAAAGATTGGCATTCATACCGTTACTTAGTGTGTCATTAAATCCTGGACATGAGTGATACTGAACAAATGAACCAACAGAACACTTCAGGAACATACCAGATGTGTCTGAGGTTTCAGAGCATCACTTACTGTCCAACTGGTAACATTTGCTCATGGAACCACAGCTGTTTCTTGGCGTATCCGGTCAGCAACTGGAATTTAAAGTTCCTGTCTGATCTCTTCCAATGTACCATTTCAAATACATGATCACTAACCAGGACCCTTCCAGGAGTGTACGGGGTTTCACAGTGTATCAGGTATGGTGGGTTCAATGTAACCCACAGCTGGATCAGCTGAAACACTGAATTGAGATATTTAAACAGTGTGGCAGAGATGGGATGATATGCAACTAGAACACACAGATCAGTCACTCACTGACAATGAATTCTGTGACATCCATTCTATTCCCCGGACTTTGACATGTGGACTCACATTCTGCCTCCCTCAAACAGCTGCAGTTCAACATCAGTTATGTAAAGTAATTGGTTTGGATTGTGGTTCACTCACTCTTCAGTTGTGAGGGCAAATCACATAAATCTCGGCCGATGTTCATGTATTCATATGGATCAGGACCTGTTTAAATTAACAAAGTTTCATGAAACCAGACCTGAATAATCAATCAAGTAAAGTGTTTCAATGTGATTTTCAGTTCAGTGTTATTTTACCGTACCAAACTCCTGGATTTCATTCAGTATTTTGTCCAACTTTGGTAAGTCCTGCCGCATTTTCACAAAGGATTCCCACATCCCCCTCTGGGCCCGGGATCCCTTCTCCATAACCAGACTGAAGAAGAGTTTGGAACTCTCTGTCCGGTTTCTCTTCTCCACAAGCTCAGTGACTTTCTGTAAAGAACAATAGTGAAAGTATTTAGGAGTGGGCTGATGGGCACAGAACAATGACGAAAATATCTGCTCAGTGATGGGACGTCCCAGTCGTTTTGAGCACAGCAACAGTCACTGGCAGCCTCTTCATCCATTCTGTAAATCTCTGGACTCAGTCTTTGGCAGTGAAACACTAACTGTAGAACTTACAAATCAGAGTATTATTGTAGCAGGGTGAGGAATCACTGACTCAGGTTTAAAGTGATTAGTTTCCTCTGTCCTTCATTCTCCAAGGTTACATCAGGTTACTGACTAACAGCTCAAGTCACTTGTACAAAAGCAAAAGACAAATGTTGGAAATCCAGAACAAAACCACAAAATGCTTGAAATATTCAGCAGATCAGGCATCATCTGTGGACAGATATTTCACGTTTATATTTCAAATCATCTATCTGGATAGGTTCCAGTGTTTTTCGTATTTAGAACATAGTTGGATTTTATAATCTATGATTCACTTAATAACCAGCAACACATGAAAGCTCCACTGACTCAGCAGGTATTTTAACTGATGGGGCAGTTGAAACATTGGAGTTACCACCAAGTAATCTCCTTCATTCCTGTTCATTTAACTGGAGTCACCAATCAATTACAAGAACAAAATATCTAATCACTTTACTCATTCCGACAGTTTTCTTTGGCACATTCACTGCTGATACAAAAACCTCAGCAACCTGGAACACGTATCCAGCAACAGGATTTCTTCAGAGGATTTCCATCACATGCAATCCAGATAAAAAATAATTCCAGGGAAGGACATGGATGTGGAATGGACCAGAGAGAAAATTTGTAAATCTGCAGATCCCATCAAGGACGATGGTTGATGGTTGGCATGGACTCAGTGGGCTGAAAGGCCTTTTACTGCACTGTTTATCTCCCCTACAGGAAGCAGGGATGGTAAGGAAAGGGGGAGGTTATGAAGTAAATTTTCCAGGCAGAGGTGAGTTGGGGGGAAAGAAAAGGATGCTGGTAATATCTGGAGAAAATGAGTGAGATCAAGTCATCCTGAAGAGGGAGTTGAAGTTATGAGAGGCTAGGGCAGGTAACAAGGAAAATGAGCCTGCACGTGTCGGAATCTGATGTAAGGAAGTGGATAAATGGGAATAAGGTCAGCGAGGGATGATGGGCAGATCATGGGGATGGGATCCAGTGTGTAATAGATGGATGGAACTAGTTGAGTGGGCCTGTGGGAAACAAATAGGTGATGGGAGCAGGAAGGGGCTATGGATAGAAAGTCAGAATGACCAAAGGTAGATTGGAGGAGAGAGAAGAACATGGGAAGTGCAGGTTACCTGAGATTGGAAAATTCCATGCTCCTACCACTGGGTCGTAGACTACCCATGCAGAATGTAAGGTGTTGTTCTTCTAGTCTGTGTTGGGCCTCACCCTGGCAGTGGAAGAGGCCAGGGACAGGGTGGTGGGTGTGGGAATGGAAACGGTATTTGAAATAGTATCAGTCCGGGAGCTCAGACGGCCATTGTGGACAGATCACAAATGCTCTGCAAACCAGTTGCATTATCCACACTTGTTCTTGTTCATGTGGAGGAGGCCACTGAATGCAGGAGACAAGGTTGGAGGAGGGTCCATTTGAATCTGTGCCTCATCTGGAAGGGCAGCTTAAGTCCCTGGATGGTGCTGAGGCAGGTGGAGTGGGAACTGGTGTTACACCTCCTCCGGTTCCAGGGAATGTGCCAGGGGCTGGGGAGTGATGAATGGACCAGGGAGTTACAGAGAGGGTGGCCATTTCTATTTGCTGTCATAGCATCAACAGCCTTGACTTCTCCACTTCTCCCACCTACTCCAACATCACACCAAGGACAGAGCAATCCACTCACTTCGTACCAAATCAACATCAGCATGAAATCCGCCAACGGGGGTGCTGCTGTTGACATCTGCAGACTGACCTCTACCTTCAAGAGTCAGGTCTGGCTCCACTGCCCATCATCTACCCCTTGTCTGCTTTCCATTATCATCTTCCTCACTTATCAGATATCAACATGTGCAGACTCTTGTGTCCCCACTGATTATCCTCCAGCCTCTATCTTTAGGCTCACCCCCACAAACTTGGCTCCAGCTGTTCCCCACCTTATCATCCACCACCTTCATGTGTCATCCTTCAGAAACCCTCAAGGACACACTGATTGAAGCAGAATGTGCACCGAGTGTGTGGTTAATTTTCCATGACTGGATATGACAGGACTGTTGGGCTTTGAATTGCTCCATTGGCTGTGGGATCATTGTGCTGTTGACAATGCTGGTTTGAAGCCAGAAGGCAGAGCAGAGCAGAGCAGCAGCGTCTCTGATTGGGTTATTTTGAGGCACACCAGCCAAAAGTGAAAGGCAGGCTCAAAGAAAACAGTTGTGAATTGCAAGTGCAGTGTTTGAGTGCAAGTGCTGAGGCTGTGGTTCGAGAGTAGTCGGCAAGGATGCTGAGCATAGAAACAGGTAAAAGCAGGTTAGGATTTTCTTCAAAAATTACTCTTCTGATCAGTGCAGCGGTATGTTGCTGCTGCAGGATGTGGAGATCAGGGAAACTGACTGAAAATTCCTGTGGGAAGTGCAGCCCACTGCATCTCCTGACAGGCCACGTTAAGGAACTGGAGCTGGACGGATTTAACATCATCCAGGATGCTGAGAACATCATCGATGAGAGCTTTACTGAGGTTGTCACAACTAAAGGTGCAGGCAGCAGATAGTTCAGTGACCATCAGGAAAGATCGTGGGAGCAGGCAGACAGTGCAGGATCCCCCATGGTCATTCCCCTCAGCAACAAGTGTACACCTTTGGATACTGCTGGGGCAATGACCCATCAGGGCACAGCAACAGCAGCAGCAGCCAGATCTGACCCTCAGTGAGAAAGGGAGGAATCAGCAGGTCAACAATGAATTGAGTCTCAATAGTTAGGAAAACACAGGATATTCTGTGGCTGCAAGATTGTGGAAAGGTTGGTGTGTTGCCTCCCAGGTGTTAGGGTCAATGATGTCTCGGAGTGGCTACAGAACACTTAAGTGGGGGGGGAGGAGGAAAGAATAAGCATCCAGAGGTCATGGTACACACTGGCACCAATGACATAGGTGGAAAGGGGGATGAGCTCCCGTGTAGTGAGTATTGGGAATAGGAAAGAGGCTGGAAAGCATGACCAATGGTAATAATCTCTGGATTACTCCTGGCACCACGTGCTGGTGAGGAGAGGGACAGAAAGATTGAACAGATGAATGAGTGGCTGAGGAGCTGATGCAGGGGGCAGGGTTTTCAGGTTCTTGGATCAGGAAAACCTCTTCTAGGGAAGGGGCAACCTGTATAAGGCGGACAGATTGCACATCAACAGGAAACCCATATCCTGGCAGAGTTACACTGCTGTTACACAGGACTGTTTAAACTATTGTGGTTGGGGGATGAGAACGAGGAGGAATTGAGTGGAAGGCAGATGTCATGACCATTAAGTGTGCAAGGAAGGACGTGCAGGAACAAGGTAATGGACACAATGGGACGGAAGGGCTGAAGCGTGTTTACTTTAATGCAAGGAGTACTAAGGGTTGGGGAGATGAACTTAAAGCATTGATTAGTACTGGAGCTGTGATGTTGTGGCCATTAAAGAGTTGGTTGAGAGAGGGATAGGATGGGCTATTTGCTTTCCAATGTTTCCAAGTTTAAGAGATTGAGAGGGATATAAATTCTATTTAAATGGAAGGATCCTATACCTCCGACTACATTTCAATGGTTTTCTCAAACTATAACATGTGTAAATGTAGAAAAAAAATAGGAGTGCTACTGTTGATCCTTTGCTTAAATTTGAGGAAATTTGGAGGCCATTTAGTATTTCCATATGATGTAAACAGACCTTTTTGAATCTGTTTCGATTAGCTTCTTTTTGAATATAGAGGAATGGAGCTAACAACATTATAATAAAGTATTTTAGCCAAAGAAATATGACAGTCCAACTTTTTTTTCTAAAGTTCTTGGTTTGCTTTTGTTTATTTTCTTTTGTTGTTTTATGTTTTAATTTTGGGGTTCTTGTTTTATATAATCAAATTTCTTTTAATATTCTTTTGTATCATGTTCATTAGTAAGAAATTGGGAAGTTCAGATTATACATTTTATTCCCTGTGTTTATATATGTTGACTGTTATTATTGTAAACCCGATCTCTTCACACTGTGTATAATTACTATTGTTCTATGTATTAATTTGAAATTTAATAAAAAAGATTGAAAAATAAAGATTGAGAAGGAGATAAAAGAGTAGGAGGAGAGGCATTAGTAATCAAGGACAAGATCACAGCTGCATATAAACTCAGTGGAAGAGTCATCAACCAAGTCAGCATGGCTGGAATGCAAAATACAGTAAGGTGCAATCACTGCAACAGATACCTCCCATAGCCACTGAGACATTAACAGATGTGCAGGCGGATGAGGGAAACATGCGGAAAGTGTTGTGGGAGTGGCTGACTTCAACTTTCCCGATAAAGGCCAGAACCTCCTCAGTGCAAGGGGGGTTAGAGAGCGGAGAATTTTTTAGGTGCATTGAAGAGGGCTTCTCAAATCAGTATGTAGAATGTTCAATTGGAGGATCGGCCTCAACAGACCTGGTATACAACTTCAGAAAGATATGAAATTGAAGCAGGGAAAACAACGAGAGTGTTAGGCAGGAGCCAGGGACAGATAAATGGGAATAGCTTATTTTGGGCAAGTGCACATCTGACGTGGAGGGTGTTTAAAGACAAACTGCACAGAGTACAAATCTAGTATGTTCCAGTGAGAGAGGACAAGGATGGCAAGGTTACAGAATTTTGGATAACAAGAGGTTGTGAATTTAGTCAGGAAGGCAAGGAAAACACAAAGATTTAAGGTGGTAATAATCAAGCACGGCAATTGAGGAATATAAAGAAGCCTGAAAAGAGTTCAAGAAGGAAATTAAGAGCCATGATGGGCCATTAAAATTCACTGGCAAATTGGATTAAAGATAATCCCAAGACATTCTACACATAAATCAAGAGCAAAATGATAAACAGGAAGAGGGTAGAACCACTCATGGATAAAGGAGTGAAAATGTACTTTGATACAGAGGATGTGGGTAAGGTCCTAACTGACCACATTGAGTTGGTATTCACCAAGGACAGAGGATTGAAAGAGCAGAGTGAAGCATACTAATATGCCAGGGCATTTTGAGATAAAAAAAGGTGGTGTTGGGTCTCTTGAGGAACATTAAGAAAACTAAGTTCAAAGAGCCTGATTTATGAAATAGGCAAGAGAGGAGATTGACAGGGCCTTGATCCAGACCCTGTGTCTTCTCTAGCTACAGGAGAAGCCCTGGAGGACTGGCAAGTGGCTAATGTGCTTCCTTTTTCATGAAGGGAAGGTATATACTGGTGAGTGTTACATCAGTGATGGGGAAAACATTGAAGAGGATTCTTTGGGACAGGATTTGTGTATCTGAAGAAACATGGCCTATTCAGGGACAGTTAGTATGGTGCTGTGCGGGACAGGTCAAGTATTACTAAGTTGGTTGATGTTTTCCAGGAGGCGACGGAAGTGATTGAAGGGAGATATTTCCCACAGATTTTAGTAAGGCATTCAACAAAGTCCCCCATGCTGGACATCCAGAAGATTAAGATGCATGGCATCCATGGTGACTTGGCCATTTGGATTCATAGCTGGCTGGGTCATAGAAGACAGGGTTCAGGGGTCAGTTAGTCTTATTCTAACTGGAGATCCGTGACTAGTGGTGTTCTGAGAGGATCCATACTGGGACTTCTGCTGTTTGTGATATCTGAAAACGTGGATGGGTGGGTTGGCATACTTGCAGATGACACAAAGATCTGCAGTGTTGTGGATAGGAGAGAAGATTGCCAAAAGATATAATGAGATATAGATCAGTTGCTGATATAACTTAATCAGCTGGGCAACTCCTTTATTGTGTTGCTGGTGCTCCTCCTGATCTCCCCCCCCCCCCACACTCTATTAGGAGACACCCCAGCCCCCAGGGTTCATTGTATTGTCACTTATGGTGAAGTGAGCAAGATATTGGCCCATGAATTATGGTTGGTTACAACTCTGCAGCTGCTACAGAATACAATTTCTCATGGGCACACTGAGCTTTGTTCTGCTCTACCTGGTTTGTATTTGTCTCTTTCAACACAGTGGCAGTGACACAAAGGTTCAGATGATCAGTTCTGGTTCACTGCTCCCATACCACTGTGTTAAGCACAGCATGCTTGCGAAGAATAAATAACTGAATCTGCAGTCCCCAGCTCCCTTCCTCACAGAATTTAGACCTGATGCTGGATCTGTGGGACACTTTTGATCAGACGCCCACTTGCACTGCAGTAAAGAGCCCCGGGAATGTGAGTGGGGAGCTGGACTGACTTTAGGCTCCCTTCCCTCTGTTTCCTCAGTTCCGTCACGTTAGAATAAATAGAACAGTGTTCTTGACACTCACCTCATGTTCCTGTTCACTGAAATGTCCCTCATCTCTCAACAACAAACTGAGCCCTTCAACTCTTCCTTCAATCGCAGGTTTCAGTCTCTCCCGGTAGAAGTTTGACAACTGGAACAGTTGGTAATCCTCGCACTGTGTCAGGAGCTCAGATATTGTAGCCTTTGGATCTGTGAGTAAAAGGACAAGCTAAATCCCAGCCCAAATGCAAATGGAATAGAAATAACTACACAGAACACAAATGAATAAATAAACTCCACAGGAATACAAACTCCCTCTACTCAACCCTTGCCACCCAGCCCACATATGATCCTCACCATCCATTCTTGAAAAGTTGATTTCTTTCAGTTCAGCAACACTTCTACTGCCACCAACATCATTAGAAACTGAGTGAAAGATGTGGATCTCCAACACGACAACCAGCTCTGCCAACCCCACCCACCACCTACAATGTCCATGCATAATAGCTTCCAGCATGAACTGTGCCAGTCCCATTTGTCTTGAGGTATTTACCCTGGGATTATTTCTTTAACACGTTCTGTTAATATGCTCATGCACAGGACATGATCACTCGAAGTCATCTGTTATTGTGTATCACTTTGCAGAGATAGGGAAACCTTCCATTGCAGAGAACAATCAGGAATCAGCTGCATTAGGTCTGGTGTCACACATAGGCTGGGGTAACACTACCAGGTTTCCATGCATGAATGGGATGTGGGGACCAATTTGGTACCACAGATAATCCAGCAGTTACATGTTCACTAAAAAGGACATTGGTCTTTCGTGACAGATCTATTGTATCACTTTATTATTCCAGACACTTTGGTGGGATTCCAACACACCTTGATCCAGGTGTCTGGATATGCACAGCCCAATAAATGCTGCCATTTCCACTATTTTGAAATCTCCACCCCTGCTCCCCCTCTAAGCTGCCAGTTCCCCTCTTTGACCAATGAGGGATGTTCACTGATGATCACACAACATTCAGCACCATTCGTGACTGCTCAGGTAATGTTGCGAATACACATCCAAATGTAGGAAGACATGGATGATATTCAGGCCTTGGCAGATAGGTAGCAAGTAACATTTGTGACACACAAGTGCTTGGCAGTGACGATACCCAACAAGAAAGAAAAAACTTGAGCCAGCACCCCCTGACATTTAATGGTGTTACCATCACAGAATCCCCATTATGAAGATTAACATTGATCAGAAACTGAACTGGAGCAGCTCTATACACCATGAGGCCACAAGAGCAGGTCTGAGGCCAGGAATGCTACAGCGAGTAAGTCACCTTCTGAGTCCCCAAAGCCGGTCCACCATCTCCAAGGCTCAAGACAGGAGTGTGATGGAATATTCTCCACTTGCCTGGATGTGCAGCTGTAACAATCAAGAAGCTCGACACAATACAGGATGCCACACATAACCATTCACTCGCTCCATGACTGATGCATGGGAGCAGTGACTTACAGCATCTACAGGATGCACGATAGCAACTCATGACTCCATTAAAAGCACCTTCGAAACCCACCCAGTCTCTCCCAGCTAGAATGACCAGGGCAACAAAACCATGGGAACAGCACCACCAGAAAGTTGCCCTCCAAGTCACATGCCATCCTGCCTTAGAAATACATCTCCATTCCTTCACCATTGGCAGTCAACGTCTCAGAACACTCACACCCTTCCCCAATAGCATGGTGGGTAAACCTGCACCACAAGGACTGTGGAAATCAGCTCCCCACCACTTTCTCAAGGGCAATTAGAGATGGGCAATGAGATGCTGGCTGAACCTGCAAAGCCCACTTCACTGGGACAAATAAAAAGGCCTCAGTCAGAATCTGCCCAGACACAAACATTATTGGCATTATTCTGCTGGAATTTGTGATTTTCTCCACACCAGTGATGTTTTATCTGCGCACGTTTGCCTCAGATGTTGCTCTGCCAGAACCTGCTATTGAACATGTTCCTCACCACCATTTCCCCTATCCCTTCAAAGCCATAAGACCATATGGATTGCAAGTCTCCGACTCTGTCCTGCAGATACAGGATCACTCGTCTCCTCGAAGAATTGGCAGAGGAGGACATTCAGCCCGTCTCGACTGTTGTTGCTTCCAACTACAGCTGCTTTGCTTTCATACTTCCCTTCCCAGAGTTGGCTCCCCCACTTGAAGTCTTCACTCTGGGTGACCTCCAGCTCCGAGTCACTGTTTCTCAGGAAGCTTCTCCCCTCACATTAATGCACACCTCAATCTTCCATCAGGGTGACACATCCCCTCTACTGTCAGTTCCACTAACGTCTCAACCAATGTCTATGCTGCTCCTGGAGAGGTTAACTCTCTTCCCTCTTTCTCAGCCCCTTCCTTATTCCCTCTTCCATTGTGAACTGCAGGCTGAAGCACCAGATCCGGAACTGATGCCAAAGGCATTTATATTTGAATGAATGTGGAACACGCCCATGTCATTCCTTGATTTTGAAGTCATTGTATTCCTTCTCCTGTTAGCATCTTCATCCATGGTGGTGACAGACAATCCCAACATCTGGTGTTCTCTAATAAACAGTATATTAACAGGACAATCAGACGATAATTAAGACACATCATAGAACACCACAGCACAGTACAGGCCCTTTGGCCCACAATGTTGTACCGACATTTAATCTTTCTCTAAGATTTAACTAAACCTTCCCTCCCACATTTTTCTATCATTCATGTGTCCAAGAGTCTCTTAAATGTCCCTAATGTTTCTGCCCCCACAACTTCTACCAGTCGTGCATTCCACCCACCCCTGTGTAAAAACAAAACTTACCTCTGACATCCCCCTTATACATTCCTCCAATCATCTTAAAATTGTCACTTCTGTTAGCCATTTTCACCCTGGGAAAAAGTCTGACCATCCAGTCGATCTATGCCTCTTACCATCTTGTAAACCTCTATCAAGTCACTTCTCATCCTCCTCCTCTCCAAAGAGAAAAGCCCTAGCTCACTAAACCTATCTTCATAAGAGACATTCTCCAATCCAGGAAAAATCCTGGTAAATCTCCTCTGCACACTCTAAAGCTTCACATCCTTTCTCTAATCACGTGACCATAATTGAACATAATACTCCAAGTGTTAGCAACGGTATAGCGACTACCTGAGACGGAAGGGCTCACAAGGTAGGATTCACCCTCAGCAGGCAAGGCAGCATCCATGGAGAAAAGCAGGTGGTCAACGTTTTGGGTCAGGACCCATCTTCAGGGCTGAAGATAGGAAAAGGGGGAAGCCCAATATATGGGAGGGAAAAGCAGAGTGACATGTGGATAAAAGAGGAGAGGTGTGGTGGGCAAATGGCGTTAGCTTGGAATGTGGGAATGTTGTGAGACAGTAAAAGGGTACCAGTCCACAGTCTTGAAGAGTAGATAATGATGAAAAACATGCCTGTCTGGGAAAGGAAAATTATGTGCAGCTGCAGGAACAACCTGGTGCCTTACCATGGGAAAATACTAGAGTAAGGGGATTTAAGGATCTAAAATGGGGCCAGTTCTTTGTGCTAATGTACTCTCGCTTTATGCTCAAGTGGCAACAGTTAAATTGAGTGAAAGACGGGAGTGTAACATGGGGAACCATGACATAATGCCAGACAATGGAACTCGCAAGGAGTCAAGAGGTTTGCAGGAGAATGGAAATGCAACAGAGCAAACAAGATCTGACTGAATAGTAAGCGGGTCAGGAGGTGGTGATTCACTATTCCTGCTTCTGATGTTTATTTTTAACATTTATTCATTTCCCACACCAATGGAACATGGTGGTGACAATGTCTGCCAGCTATAAGATGAACTGCAGTTGCTTACATTGTTTACTCTGACAGCACCTCTTAAACCAACGAGGTCTTGTACCAAGGATGACAGGAAGCGTGGGTAAAAGCAAACACCACTATCTGTACAGCAACATTTTCTCAAACACACATCCCAGAAATAGTCTCTACATCTGGATGGTTACCTTTCCTCCAATACACATCCCGGAAAAAACTCAGCAGGTACTACATTCCCATGTTCCCACTGATCCTACATGCATCCACTGACCATTCGCTCTCCACCTCGTGCTATACTCATGTTTCCTCCCCACTCTATTTCTGTTATCCTTCCCCCAATGTGGCCTCTCACTTTCCTTCCTCCCGACCTCAAAACTTTACATCATTTTGCTGCCCCCACTCCCCTCACATTTCACTCACCTGCTCCTTGGTTGAGACTTGATGATTCCTTAATTAATAAGCCTCCGACATCACAGGTAATCGCCTCACTCGGGCCAGTTCCATGGCTCTGAATTGTCTCTCTGATACCACTCCCGCTGGGCTCACTTTGCTCCCTTTCCTCAAAGGCCGGAACACATCCCATTGGGACTGTGCCCTCAATTCGGCCTTGCTTTGGCGTCATAATTCCTCTGTCCTGATCATCTTCCCTTGATGATCCGATTGGCAAAAGTCTCTTGAAAACTTTCTCTACACAAATTAATTTCCTACCTGCAAAATGATGAATGACAGGTTACAGCAGAGTGATTTTGAACTGAGCAAAACACAGATTCAGAATGGGTGGTTGCAATGTGAGCCAAGGTTCTGCGTGAACAGATTTTGGAGCGGGTTATGCTGGTGAATGTGAACTGGGTCACTTGCCAGGAGTCCATATTGAGATGCAGGTGACTGGACACACCCACTGTCTAACAGAACAGGGCAGGAACAGTAATATTAATTATAAATTACACAGTAGATTAATACACTGATGGCCAGGGGATCTTTATGGTACTACTGCGGTGGCAAATATTACTGGGATCACCATCAAGCTGAAACCTCTCCGGGTCGCAGACTGTCCAATCCCCCATGGCCTATCCTAACAGGGTCAAGCATTCCCCAATCCTGGGACCCTATCCTCCCCAGGACACATTGCACAATTCCCCAGGTCCCACCTTCGCTGTGTCACACTCACCCATCCCCCAGGACACACAACGTCCGATCCCCCGGGGTCCACCCTCCCTGGGTTACACACTGTCTCATACCTTGTAATCCATCCTCCTCGAGTAACACTGTCCAATCCCATGGGGGCCTGCCCGGTTGACACACTGTCCGATCACTGTCGGAGTGAACTGCTGCACTTTGCCATGAGATCACACCTCTCCTACTTCTGACATTTCAAACATCCTTAGAATGATATTTATTCAGATTGAATACGACACATTCAGCCACTCAGACCCAACACCCATGACTGCTTTCCCTCCTACATCCTTCCCCAGACTGCTCTCTTGGGGAGACCGTGTATTCCCATGACAAAGGAAACCCCATCACTGTCACTCTCCCATTTCTGCCTCCGACCTGCTCACCGCCACTGCTCCACTCCAGGTATCCTCCCGCTTCCTAGTTCTCTCCATTCCTCAGGTGGCTGCTTTCCCCAGTCTGTCCTAATGCACAGCAAAATAGCCAATAACAGTGATATATGAGACAATTCCTTCCAATGTGTCTGTGCTGCCCCCAGAGATGTCAACTCTCTGTGCCCTTCCTTGTTCCCACTTCATGAAACACTGGTATTTGCACCAGATCCAGACTCACTATCAGGACCACATTTATATTTTTGAGAGGACTGCACACACCTGCGTGTTTCCTTGTTGTGGGGTTCACTGCATCTCCCCCGCCGGCACCTTCATCCATGATTCCAGTGCTCTGGAACAAACATCAACAGGATCATTAGGCAATAACTGAGAGGAGTAGGGAAACATTACCTTGTGAACCAACAGACACCCTGTCTGATCCAATGGACTAGATCCTCCCTGCATCACACACTGCCCAATTCCATCCCGGCTCACACACTGCCTGATCAGCCAGAACCCAGCCCCCCCCGCCCCCCCCCCACACAGTTCATAAACTGCCCGATCCCTGGGGTCCACCTTCCTTGGGTCACACACTGTACAATCACCAGGGACTCATCCTTCCCATGTCACACTGTTGGGTCACACACTGTACAATCACCAGGGACTCATCCTTCCCGTGTCACACTGTATGACCTTCCCCCCCCCCCCACCCCATAGACCACCCTCCCCAGATTGCACACTCCCAGTTCAATCCCCAACCCCAGGAACATAGATTTTGGAACAGAGAAGGTTTGAGGGATGCACAATGGAGGTGTTCATAATCCTGTACAAATCGGATGGAGGAAATAACCAGACAATCAATTCCCTGGGAAGTGAGTCAGTCACCGATGTGAACAGATTCCAAACAATTTGCCAAAGTCCACAGAGAAATCAATCTGGGTATTTTGTCCACATATCATAACTTTAGGATCAGGAATAAGGACCCCGATGGGGGAAGGAGGGGGACGCGAAACGGACAGACACAGAAGGGGGTCTAGGGGGCCGGACAGACACAGACACCCGCAGTGACCCAGCGTCTCTCCCACACTCCAAAGACTGGTGCTCTGGGCTGAACCAGTGACTGCAAATGGGGCTCAGTGGGTGGAGGGGAAGACAGTGGGGAAAGGGCTTCACCAGGGCAGTGGGCCCATTCTGTGGGGAGAGGCAGAGGTGGCTCCGGAGGGAAACAGGAAGGGGACACAGCTGTGGGTATCACTCCCCTGGGGGCCTACAGTTTCCTCGCCGGTGGGGAAACCGGTTCACAAATGCCTCAACTTCCCTTGGAGGGAGATGGAAATCAAAAAAAGTGGGACATTTGCTCTGAGGTTTGTTCGTGTTTGAACAGTAGTTTGGGGAGGGAGTGAGTTGGGTGTAACACGTGCCTGTGTGCGACGTCAGACACATGCATGGGGAGCCCCTGTGTGATGTCAGACGAGTGTGGGGAGCCCTGCATGACGTGCGGTGTTTGTCTTGGGCTGGGTCAAAATTCGCCAAATGTTTCTGGGGAGGACTTTACAGGATGGCCTGCTCTGGGGCAGCTTTGGTCAGTGCTGGGTCTCGTTGTTTAGGATTTGGATGAACACACAGTTTTACTGATATGGTTGGACGAAGGAAAGTAACAGAGTTTTCACCATTGAATTCAGTATTGTGATTGAAATGGTTGCCAAATGGAAACGGGAATTGCCAGCAAGATCTACACTCAATAATTTGAGTTAACTAAAGTCCTTCAGACCCTGGAGCAGTCAAAGGCAAGGGAGAGTTTGTGATTTGCACAAGTATATGTATGCACAGGTGCAATGAAAAACTTACTTGTAACAGCATCACAGGTACATAACATTGCACAAGCAGCATTCAGAAGAAAAGCAAAAATTAAATACAAATTGTATGGAATTTTTACAAAAAACATAATTTGAACAAAAACAGACACCATTTTAGTGCAAAGTGATCAAAGTGGTCATAGTGTTGCTAAACTGTAGTGATGACCTGGATTGTGCTGGTTGGTTCAAGAACACAATGGTTGAAGGGAAGTCACTGTTCTTGAACGTGGTGGTGTGGGACTTCAGGCTTCTGTACCACCTGGTAGATGGCAGCTGTGAGAAGATGGCATGGCCCAGATGGTGGGGATCTTTTGTAACAAATCTGGCCTTCTTGAGGCAGTGCCTCTTGTACGTACGACCAATGTTACTGAAATGGAGCACAAGGCACTAGACTACTCGTCAAATGTTACCAGGAGTTTTAGCTGGCCAGTTTTTTCCCTCCCCCAACAGTTATTCCACTGCTACCTGCTTCTGAGCTCTCCCCATGAGGCACAGCTGGACTAGTGCTGGGTGCCAATGCTCTCTTTTCCATTTTACGAACAGTTCCACTGGCCCCAGCTTAACTCCATGTGTTCTGGTCCATCCCACACTGAGCACCATGTTTGCTCATGTTTCACAGCCTGCAGCACTGATACACTTGACAAGTATGCCATGCAATGGACACTGTCTGCACCTTCACCCACCACATTGCAGATGGAAGCACTTTCCCTGTGATATTCTCTCCATGAACCACTGTAGTCAGTGGAGAGACAGGTCAGCAGACACTGAGCTCTTGAGACTGGGGCACTCTCCCTGTGGGATTCTGTTCAGTAACCACAGATAGTCTGGTGGGAGAGATAGAACATCAGACAGAGCACACTGGAGATTGTGGATACTTTTCATATGGCATTCTGTCTATTACCCAGGGACAGACTGTGCACAGGTGGACTGTTTCTCAGGCAGCTGACAATTTTACCTGGGATCCATTAACTTGATCCATCCCCTATGCTCTACCACTCAGCATTCCTCAACTTGGGGGTCTAAGACTGGGCAGGAAATCATTAACTTGAGATGACCACTCACATTGTTCCACTTTTCTCTGAAGAGTTCTCAATGCAAATCCAGTCAGTTTTGTCCCCAGGCCTTCCTCCATTAAACATTGGGATCCTCCTTCTCCACCGACACAGACAGACTTACATCAAATCACCTGTGTTTGTGTGTCAGGAAGGGCTTCTACCCCTCAGTTATCCCTCAATGAAAGGCCCAAAATATCATTGTCAGCAGTTAGAGTCGAACCTGTCTGTGACAGACAACCTGGGAAAGTAAAGTGACCAACAGACTGCCTGCTTCCACTTCCAAGTGCTGGTTATTTCCAATTGTTGCTCACACAAGTACAGTTCAGTGCCATGTCAGTGGGCCCTTGTTAAAAGGATGTATGATACTGCACCAGGAGGTACTTCCTGTGGAACATATTGCAAACTGCCACAGCTAATGACCAACATTGCCATAACATTCAGTTCCAGTTTGCAGCAGCCAGAGAATCGATGATAAGTTGTTGCACTTCATGGCAATTCCCCATTTTTGCAATTACTGCAATGTGACTGCACTTGGGGCATCTCAAAATGGGGAGAATTTTCAATGCACTTTGAGAGAGTTACAACATAACACATTCACATGAGAAAATTTCACAACAACTACCAAGAACTACTTCAAAAGATGCAAGGCATTGAAATGAGGAAATGCTTTTGGAAACATTTTAAAGAGCTAAGCTGCTGAAACGGGGTCTGCCAAAGGTGTAACCTGGCACTTCTGGGCACATTCAGTCTCACACCAACTACCTCCTACCTTCCTTTGTACAGGTCTGTAATGTCCGAAGGACCAGTGTCCGAGTAAATGAGACTCACCAAGCTTTCTCCCAACTCAGTTGATGGAAATTCTGAATCAGAAGGGTTCACTCCAGTTGCTTCCCTCAGTTCTGGGACTGGTTCACTTGTTGCTGTTCCCGAGTCTTCAGCAGCTGTTCACTTCCAGTTGAGAGATTTTTTCCCCTCCAATCAGTCTCTCACCACAGGACAAATTTAACTGGACAAATAATGAAGCAGGTTAGTGATACAAAGGAGAACAAAACATTTCTGTCAGTGTTCCTAAAGACAAAACTCACTGAAATTTCTATGTTGACTACAAATATAATGATCTGTCAACTAATATACAAGTGTCCCTCTCACTTCACAACACTCAACATGGGATATGAAGGAGTCAGCATTAAGAACAGAATGATACCAGAAGACAGGAGCAGAATTAGACCATTCAGCCCATTGAGTCTGGTCCACCATTCAATCATCTTTCCAACCCCATTGCCCTGCCTTCTCCTTGTAAACCAGGAGTCAAGAACCTATCAATCTCTGCCATATATACAATGACGGTCTCCACAGCCCTTTGTGGCAACAAATTCCACAGATTAACTACCCCTTGGCTGAAGAAATTCCCTCAGTTCCTTTATCACGAGGCTGTGCCCTCAGACCCCAGGGTCTCCCACTGATGCTAACATCCCCTGCACGTCCACTCAACCCAGGTTTCTCAGTATTCGGTGGGTTTAAATAAAATCCCTTCCCTACTCCTTCTGAACTTCATTGAATCGGCCCAGCACCAAACACTTCTCATATGTAAATTCTTCATCATTCTTGTGAACCTCGCAAGCAACAACTAATGAGCACACTTCCAGAAACAACACACAATTTGGTGGCAGGATAGTTTGATGGGAAAATCTGTGGTTTCTTTATTGCCCCATAAACTACCACAAAATGAACACCATTTCCCAGGAGACTTAAACCATTTCAAAATGGATGTAATTAAAACAAGCTAGAAATGCTGGAAACACTGGTAAATATCAGCTGTGGAGGGTGGAACAATATTTCCAGTCCTGGACCCTTTGTCAGAATAGCCTCCAACAATTTCTGTTTTCACTTGCAGATCTGCAGCATCTTTACATTTTCTTTGATTTCCACCAACTCACAGGTGACAGTGAGGGGGACCTTCCAAACACAGTTCGAATTCTCAACCACATGTCCATTTCTCATGTTGCAAATGTGGAACTGCTCAGTTATTCATGGTCTCTCCCTGTGAGGAATAGAATGGAAATTCATTCTCTGTCCAAAGAAACACTGACAACTTCCAAAGGAATGACAGACCCAAACATCCGAGCCAGAACATAATTGTTTGCTCAACACCTCATCAACCCGGGCAATCTGATCCCTGGGGCTCATCCTCGCTGGGTTAGAAACTGTCTCACATCTGGTGGTGCAGTAATGATTTCCCCACAATCAATGTCCAACCGCCCAAGACGTCTGCTTCATTGTGAAAGGAGGAACATCCAGTCTCAGCTGTAGAATTGCAGACCTGGACTGAAACCCGTGCACTGCCAGTTCCATATTCTTGGAGGCACCACCCCAGAATTATAACCGTCACACAGACTCCCCCAGGACTCTTTGCTGCCAGCAATTTGCTGCAGGGTTCCTTCCATTTCACAAACGGAGACATAACTGGAACCTAATGATCCTCCACCTGCATCAGGGTTGAGGCTGGAAAACCAGGCTGTGGGTCATTGGAGGTCTTGGATACACTTGGTGTTGTTTTCCGGCAGCTAAACTGAGCTATTTGATCATTTTCTTATTGCTGAGTGGGATTGTGCCAAACACAATTGGCTGACGTGCTTCCTGCAACGTAGCAGGAACAAAATGCATATAAAATAAAACAGAAAACACTGGAAACTTGGTAGATCGGGCTGCATCTATAGAAAGAGAAATGGTGGAAGAACCAGTATCAGAACTGGGACTGTCCAAAATGCTGTCTGACCTACTGAGCCTTTTCCAGCATTTTCTCTTTTTACTTGAAATCACATTTTTTTCCTTTGATGCACTAAAATTAACTGATTGCAAAATGTTTGGGACATCGTGAAATTATCAATAGATTTGCGTGAATGCCACCCGTTCGTTAGTTCTCAGTTCATTTCAACACATACAATAATGCATTCCGCACAGTAAATATTCAAATAATCCTTTCCTCCCACTATCATTCTGCTGCACCTGCTCCTAAGGCCACTCTCTCTCCACTCTGAGGCAGTGACCAGAGAGCGATGAAGATGTGCAACACCCATTGCAGCTCTTGCAGGCGGTTCCCCTGGTGCTGGAGGAAGTGGCTCACCAAAGATAACTGAAGGAAATAGCAAACCCAGCACAACATGCTGCGTGTTGCGATAAAGGTTAACCCACAACATTCAGCCATGTTGGAACAGTGAAACTGAAATTCCATTGACTGCTTTTCCCCTGCCTCGCGGTGCAGTCAGTAAATCCGCTGGTAGTTCCAGCTGACAAAACACAACCCCTGGAAGACTCAGTGAGTGGAGCAGCATCAGAGGGGGCAAAAGGTGCAAGTCAACATTTCAGGTCAGAGGGAAGAAGACAGGTCGCCGAGACCCAGCAGTGGGGCGGTGGCACAGAGGCTGGGAGAGGTGGAACGGGATGGATGGGCAGGGGATGGGAAGGTGGGGCCAGGTGGATGAAGGGAGAAGGGGACTGGGGAGGTACAACTGAAGGAACCGGTCACCACCCTCACCGACCCTCCGCCGCCGGCGGCGGCTCCGTGTGAAGGCCGCGCCGCCCGGGCCGACCCCGGCAGGTACGGCGCAGGAGGCGGGCCGTGGCGCTGCCCAACATCACCCCTCACCCGCCGGGAGACACTCACCGACGGGACGTCCCCACCCCGCGGGCCGCGACCGCTCCCGGTGGAACAACCACGGACCGGAGCCTTCGACAGGAGGCCAGAACAACCGCCGCCCATCCGGGCACTTTCCACCGCTGGAGCATGCGCACTGTGCTTAGTGTGTCATGGGCAGGGGCGGGGCCTCGGAAACGCACCTGCAGATGCTGGAAACCCGCGGTGAAGCGGGAGGCAGGATCACGTGACCCAGTGCCTCAGTCCCCGCCCCACACCCGCTGCCCGACCCACCGCCCGCCCCCTCCGGCTCAGCTCCCCGCCCCACACCCGCTGCCCGACCCACCGCCCGCCCCCTCCGGCTCAGCTCCCCGCCCCACACCGCCGGCCGACTCCTCCGGCTCAGTTCGCCGTTATATCAGCTGCAGTTTTAATTTCTCGACCCCTTTCCAGTCGGACACACAATTTACTCCCAAACTAGAAATATATTGGTTTAATTGAATTTGATTGAAATCACGTCTGTGTTTAATTTTTCTTTGCATTCCTCTGGTCTCACTGAAAACTGCATCAGGACATCACAAAGTCAGAAACAGCAGGTGGCGGCCATTCAGCCCCTCGAACCATCGACCAAATCATCTCAACCACACGTTTCTGCCCGGTCCTTCATTCTCCACACTTTCACCAACCTCTGATTTTAGTGGACACGTTGACAGAGTCTTCACATCTCTCCGTGGCGAGGATTTCCAAAGATTCACCACCCTCAGAGTGAAGACGTTCCCCCCCTCTCAGTCCTCAACAGTCTACCCGTTTTCCTGAGACCAGCACCTGCTGGTTCAACCTGCCAACCCGTAAAGATTCTTGTACAAGGAGTTCACCTCTGTCCTCGAATTTCCTTCGAGCGTTATCGCAAGAGATCTTTCTTCATATGCCGGCTCCAGCAATCAGTCTGGTGAATCTTCATTGCATTCGACACAACAAATACCAGCTAACTATTTTGTTACATTACTACAGAATTATTTCCATCAACTGCCGCCATGCCTTACCCCCACCTGTCACCTGCCAGCTCCTTTGAACCCCTCCCTAGATCTGTCCATCACCACCCTCACCTGGATGCACCTATCTCTTCCCAGCTCTTGCCACACATCGTCCCTCGCCTCTTTCTATTGACTGTCTCTCCTCTGCTTTCAGTCCAGATGAAGGGTCTCGATCTGGAACATCGACCGTCCATTTCCCTGCACTGGTCCTGCCTAATACGTTGTGTTTCTTCAGCAGTTTGTTTTTTTTTGTTTTTCGCACTATACAACCCTTCTTAAACAAGGAGAGCAACGTTTTACATAATATCCCAGATGTCCTCACATTTTCCCCACTGGACTCCAGAGGCCCTGTTGTTCATATTCACCCACCCTGCCCACGTCAACCTGACTCCTCCGGACATGATCCTCCCGCTCCACCCTCCCCGGGGTGAATCAGGTACGGTCGGGTTCATTGCCGAGTGCACAGATACAGAGAGGTACGGGTCCAATGGAAACCCGCATCAGCATCAGCGGTTGGTGGATTCAGACAGCGCACGGGCAAAAATTGCACAATTCCATGTCAGAGACAGCACACAAATCCTCACTGTGTGTCAGCGACACACCTGGAAACGTTGCATATGGTCCCTGTGTTGGCACCGACTGGGAAGAGCTGGGGTCCCAGCACTGGTCCCTCCAACACCGGCCCACCCAGGGAGGGACTGCTCATTCTTTCCCGTAAACAGAGACGCGGCAGGCCGCTCGGACCCTCCAGCCCTCCCTGCCATTCAGTGAGATCCCGGCCGGTCCGACCTTGTCCCCAACACCAACCTCCGCCCCCACAGACCATCGGCCCCACTGGCAGGTGCACAGTCTGCCGGTGTCTGCCCCCAGTATATCGAACCCCTCTGCTCCCTCCCCACGGTCAGTGGGCAGCCCACTGCTCCTGGGTGCCCCACTGGGACACACTTCCCCTCAGCCCCGTGATCACTGGCGCCCCCACTGGGACACACAACCCCAAACCCCTGCTCCTGGGTCCTTCACGGGTACACACCTTCCCTCAGCCCCCTGATCCTAAGTCCCCCCACTGCGACACACCTCCCCTCAGCCACCTGCTCCCGGGTCCCCCACTGGGACACCTCCCCTCACCCACCTGCTCCCGGGTCCCCCACGGGTACATACCTCCCCTCAGCCACCTGCTCCTGGGTCCCAAAATGGGACACCTCCCCTCAGCTTCTGCTCCTGGGTCCCCCACTGCGACACACCTCCCCACATCCACCTGCTCCCGGGTCCCCCACTGGGTCCCTCCCCTCACCCACCTGCTCCAGGATCCCCCACGGGTACACACCTTCCCTCAGCCCCCTGATCCTGACCCCACTGCAACACACCTTCCCTCAGCCACCTGCTCCCGGGTCCCCCACTGGGACACCTGCCCTCAGCCACCAGCTCCAGGATCCCCCACTGGGACACCTCCCCTCAGCCACCTGCTCCCGGATCCCCCACTGGGACACCTCCCCTCAGCCTCTGCTCCTGGGTCCCCCACTGGAACACACCTCCCCTCAGCCACCTGCTCCCGAGTCCCCCACATGGACACCTCAGCTACCTGCTCCAGGATCCCCCACTGGGACACCTCCCCTCAGCCACCTGCTCCAGGATCCCCCACTTGGACACCTCCCCTCAGCCACCTGCTCCTGGGTCCTTCACGGGTACACACCTTCCCTCAGCCCCCTGATCCTAAGTCCCCCACTGCGACACGCCTCCCCTCAGCCACCTGCTCCCGGATCCCCCACTGGGACCTCCCCTCAGCCACCTGCTCCTGGGTCCCCCACTGGAACACACCTCCCATCAGACACCTGCTCTTGGGTCCCCCACTGGGACACCTCCCCTCAGCCCCCTGATCCCAAGTCCCCCACTGCGACACACCTCCCCTCAGCCACCTGCTGCTGGGTTCCCCACTGGAATACACCTCCCCTCAGCCCCCTGCTCCCGGATCTGTCACTGGGACACCTCCCCTCAGCCCCCTGCTCGCGGATCTGTCACTGGGACACACCTCCCCTCAGCCACCTGCTCGCGGGTCCCCCACTGGGAGAGAGAGAGGCGGGGAGGGGAAGGGAGAGAGTCAGAGTGACAGACAGAGCAGAGAGCGGCCTCTCATTTACCAGCTCCGCCCCCACTTTTCCACAACCGACAAATTCCAACGGTTAGTCGGCAAAGGAAATGAAGCACAGCGCGGGGACGTGTTTTTTTTAAATTGCGCGGGTTCCACATTGAAGATCAGTCAGTAATATCAACGAATAAATTAATTAACAACTTGTTTGGTCTCCTTCCCGTCCACCCACAGTGCCTGTTCCCTCTTCCCGCACCTCTCCATACAGACGGTTCTGCAGTTTAATGTCACCTCAACCCGGCTGAATTGGGGAACCTGGGTTGGGCTTTGGGCTGTGAGGCGGGGATTCCCCGTCAGCGTTGCCGTCTCACAGACGCTCTCTCCCGGCATCTGTGTGAAGGAAACAGCCTTGAACGGAGCCTGGAGCCGAACACATCCTCAGTCCGAGTGAGGGTCGGCCCGGACATTGATTCTCTGGGTTTT
>JAUZTB010000080.1:18886584-18910787 GCA_034780895.1 Rhynchobatus australiae
AGTTACAAGGCTATGAGTAATAAAACATCAAAATGCATCACTATTGGTTATGTGTCCTGAGGCATACTGGCACCAAAATTTCTCTGTTATCAAAACTTTCAGCTTCAGAACTGCTATGAAACAGCCATAAAAACATTAGACGCAGTGATCTTAACAGCCATTAGCTGCACACTAAATCAACAGTGCCTTCCTGGCAATGTGCTGACCATCTGCTACATGTTCCGCACTAAAATTTTCCCGCACTCAGGCTAGAGACAAAAGAGGCCCAGCGGCCATCTTAAGAAGGTCAGTAACCATTTTAAGGACACGGGCAACCATTTTAAATACAGAGCAGACTATGAATAAAAAAAGTGCACAGTCACTATTTTATATTTTACAGTTTCTATTTTCTATATTCTATAAGAGCATGGAAAGATGTTGTATGGGATATTAGCCATGGGACATGGAACACAATTATGGGACAGCTCTATAAAACATTGCAAGGCCACAGCTTAAATTTTGTGTGTAATGTTTGTCCTCACAGTGTAGAAGGGACATGATTACTCTGCAGAAGGTGCACAGGATAGACACTAGGATGTTGCATGGGATGGGGTGTCTCAATGAGGAGAGACTGAATAGACTCTGTTTGTTTTCCTCATTTTCCAGAGCAATAACAAGTATCCTAAATGCTTTGGAAGGATACCATGCTGCCTCCGAATAAATGTTGGAAACCACATAACAAAGGGGCACAGTGAGGAAGTTCAGGAAATCGACACCTGTTCAGTCTCAATTGAGAAAACAGCTGAGGCAACTTTACAGCCCTGTTGACTATCCCAGTGTAAACATCCCACTGTGACCTATCCGGAATATAGGACACGCAGAAAGCATATGGGACTCGACATCATGTGAAAAAAGGATATTTGGCAAATTACAAATCTCAAATAAACACTCTGTAATTTAGGAACCAAACGGCTGAAGGATGGCGCCAGCAGAAATGTGAAAAAAATAGAAAGCACATCATTGTATGGAAAAAAGATTGGAATTAAGTCTGTGTAAAGGCAATAAAGACCTGAGCAACATTTGGTCAGATGTGAAGAAATATGTATATAAAATGTTGCTTTATAAGTGACCCCGGAGACCAATCACTGAAGAAGGCGACTCTGAGTCAGGGACTCTGAAGAAGTCATCGTTCGAACCCCGGCCACGTTCATCAAGAGTGGGTGATATCTGAGCACAGCTACTGTGTTTTGCAAGCTGCAAAAATAAACTAATGAATTTCTAAGTAACTAAAATTGTTGTGAATCTAAATAGTGAAGTGAATTGAAATTATCTGTGTTGTTTGAGTCAATAATGATTAACGAAGTATAGTTCTTCGGCAAAGTCATTGGCGTTTTTTACTATGTGCTGTATTTAATTGGTAACACTTGGAACGGGGAAGTTGAAGAGGGAGCTAATGGAGATGTACAAAATTATGAAGGTTATAGATATGGAAGACAGTATCAACCTTTCACCATGCAGAAGTATATCTAAGTAGAGGATATAGATTTATGGGAAGGGGCAAGAATTTAGAGGGGATGCAAAAAAACGTTTCTTTTCACAAGATTCCACGTGGTAGGGTTTTCTGGAACAATATATCACATGGAATCCAGGGTGATTCAGTCAATTGGATACAAACTTGGCTCAGTGAAAGGAGGCAGAGGGTGGTAATGAAGGGTTAATTTTCATATTGGAGGCCTGTGACCAATGGTGTGCAGCAGGGATTGCTGCTGGATCCACTAATAATCAATATCAACTATTTGAACGAATAAAATGGTTAGTAAGTTTGTGGATGACACAAAAACTAGTGGTGCAGTAGAAACTGAAGAGCATTGTGCAAGCTTACAAGGGGATCCAGACCATCTTGGGGACTGGGCCAGAAAATAACAAATGGAATTTTACTCAGAGAAGTACGACATGTTTCACTTCGGCAAGTTAAACCAGGGCAGGACTTGCACAGTAAATGATAGGAGACAGAGTAGTGAAAAAGACATTTGGCACACTTGCCTTCATCTGTGAGGGCACTGAGTACAAGATTTGGGTCAAAATTTAACACGTCTACAAGATGTTGGTGAGAACACACCTGGACCTCACTTCTGGTCATCTGCATATGGTAATGATGTCAATAAGCTGGAAACGGTGCCGAAAAGATTCAGGAGAACTTTGCCAGAACATTGGCGCTTGAGCTATGTATATGGAGCGACTGGATAAGCTGTTTGTTTTTTGCCTGGTGCAGAGGATGCTGAGGGGCAATCATGTAGAGGTTTATAAATGTAGAGAGTTGAATAGATAAAGTGAATGGTTATTCTTTCACCCAGTTTAAGGGGGTCTAAATCGAGAGGGAATAGGTTTAAGGTGAGGGGCCAGATTTAAAAATAACCAAAGGAGCACCACCAAACAGAGGGTGGTGGGTATATGGAACGATCTGCAGAGGAAGCAGTAGAGGAGGGTACAATTGCAACCTTTCTACAGGTAGACATTTCTACAGGTACATGCAGAGGAAAGGTTTCAATGGTTATGGACTAAATGCAGGGAAAAAGGACCAGCTCAAGTAGGCAACTTGGTCAGACGAGTTGGGCCAAAGCACCTTTTTCTCTGTTGTATCGCTCTATAACACTCAAAGGACAGTGGGGATACTGGAAGCACTGCCTGAACAAGTGATGGGAGCAGAGATTCTCACAACCTTTCAGATGAATCTCAATGAGCACTTCAATCAGAAAGGCAGAGAAGACTGCAGGTCATGTGTTGGTAAATGGAGTAGTAAACATGAATACTTGATGATTGGCATGAACGGTGTGGAGCAATGGGCCTGCATTTCTACTGTATGACTCTGATTCTATGATTGCATCAAATGGCAGGGCAGGGTTGAGGGGCAGGTGACATATTCCTACTCTTATTTTGTTGTGTCCTTGTGTGAAGAGGAGTGGTCTTGACAGTTATGGAGGAATCTAATTCAAGACCATAAGTAGGGCAGGCGTGGGGCAGCAGAAATATCTCAGGAGAGAACAAGACCGGAGGCGTTACACAGACTCTCTCAGTCTTAGCTCCCTCTATTACCTCAGACTTACTTGCATCTGTTGCTTAATATTCCACTGACTTTTCTCCCAATGTGATCTCAGCCTCTGATATGGAGAGTCCATTATCCTCAGTCTGTGAGCTTCCAACAAAAAAAAACATTGTGAGCATGGGCTCTGCCTACTGAATTTTTAATAGATAGTTGGTGTTAAACAACATCCCTGGACATATCCCAGACAAGACTAGAAAACAGACACCTTTGGCAATGCAGTGCCTCTTCTCGAGTTTTAATTGAGAAACAAATAGTAATTAAACATAATTGGCCATACAGGAACAGTGCATTCAAAGTTCGAATTAGAGGGGCTAAAATTTCACAGTAACAGAGGGAATTGCAGAGGTAGGGAGGGGTAAGGCCATGGAGGAAAATTAAAAACAGGGTGAAAACTTTAGACTGATATAAGCGATGGGTGGTTGAGATGGTGCAAAATGGGAAACAGTGAGAATTTTGCCTGTTCTCTTAAATTGCCATGGATACTCTTTCTGTTTTTCACAGACACTATCTCTCCCAACCACCATCCTCTCTCTACATTTTCTGCTTCCCCATAACACATCCCTGTCGCAATTCCACCAACACCTCCCTTGTTTCTATATTTATAGATCTGTATTGATCTGTCTCTCTCTCACTCTGTCTGTCCATTTGCTCTGTTGCTTTCTTTTTCCTGATTATTTTCTCTTTCCCTCTCCCCATTCCCATTCGGACAATCTCTCATTTGTTCCACCTTTCCATTTGGTGCTCGGTTTGCCACGGTGACATTTGACCACATTTACCTGTGTGACTTTGTTCCCATTCAGCTTCCTGTCACAAACATGATGACAGAACAGGGCAGAATTAACCAGTCAAGTGGTTTTATTCGAACTGCAATGACTGGGGAAGTGAGAATTATTGGTAAGATACTGCATGAAAACAGCCCCTTCATTCAAACAGCTCAAACTGCCATGGAAAATCTCTCTGCCTTTCTGCCCCCACTGCCCATCCCTGTTGCAATTACTGCTCTTGTTTCCTTGTTTCCATCTGTTGCTCAATTTTCATTTGTGGCTTTCACCAAATGCTACCTGCAGGCCTGACATGAATAGTCCTTTGTTTTCAGTCTGTGTGTTTCATGATGACAGAACAAGGTCAAATTGACCTGTGGTTATAAGGAAGGATGGACTGCTGAGGACTTATGGGACCAGGCAGACTGCACTTGGAATATTATGTGCAATCCTGGGCTGTGTATCTAAGAAAAGATGGGATAGCTCTGGAAAAGGGCCAGAGGAAGTTCACAAGAATGATCCCAATAATAAAAGGCTTATTATGGGCCTGTACTCAATAGAGTTCAGAAGGATGTGGGGAGATCTCATTGAAACCTACCAAATACTGCAACGCCTGGTTAGAGTGGACAAGGAGAAGCTGTTTCCATTGTGAGGAAAGTCTAGGATCTGAGGGTACAGCCTCAGAACAAAAGATGTTTCTTTGAGGAGGAATTTATTCAGCCAGTGAGTGGTGTATCTGTGGAAATCACTGCCACAGAATGCTGTGGAGTCCGTCATTGGGTGGATTTAACAGAGATTTATCTGTTCTTGATTGTTAAGGTGGTTAAGTGATACGTGGAGACTAGGGTCGAAAATAAATAAGCCATGATTCAATGGCAGAGCAGACTCAATAGACCGAATGGCCTAATTATGCTCCTATATGTTATGGTCTGAGAGATCACCCATCTCCCATCTGTGCACACAGACAACCACATTCATTATTCGGGGATCTATTCTCTCTCTAGTTAAATGTTTTTTCCAATTGAATCTCACAGGATTCCAAGGATATCTCATGTCCACTGTTTGCCCTTCTGATTTCCTTCTTTAGTGTTGTGCTATCCTTTATATACAAGGAAAATGCCTCCTTTTTGCTGACCAGAACCTCAATATCTCTTGTCAGCCAGATTCTCTGATCCTGTCAGGCTTGCCCATCACTCTAATGGGAGCACATTGGCACTAACTCTCCCTATCACACTTTTACACACCTCCCACTTGCCAGACGTCCCTTTACATGCTAACCTCTTCTCTCATTCAACCATTACAAGATTGTAAAGTAGACTTCTAATTGATGTCTGGAATTCAGTTCTGGAGGAGGAGCTGGAGTAAGAAACATTTACGATGTTTAAGGGGCATTTAGACAGGCACATAAAGGCAAGGCACTGATGGACTAATGTGGGAAAATGGGATTAGTGTAGTTGGGCAAAAATGGTTGGTGTGAACTGGTGAGCAAAAGGGCCTATATCTGTACTGTGCAACTCTTTCAAGTAAATCATTTTTTTTAAAAGATTGGAACATTTAGAGTTATAGTGGCATGCAAAGGTTTGGGCACCCCAGCCAAAATTTCTGTTACTGTGAATAAGTGAGTAGTGATAAGTGTTATTGTGTTAACTGAATAGAAGATGAACTGATCGCCAAAAGTCATAAAGTTAAAGATGAAACATTCTTTTTGGAGAAAAATGGTGCAGTATTTCATGAAGAAAACACTCCAGCAGTATGGCCAGAGGAAATACACACACGTTTTCTTCCATCAGCCTTAGTTGTATTTATTGCTCAATGTTCTCCTCTGACTTTTCTCCAGATGTTTTTTCAGCTTCTGACTTGGAGGCTCCATTATTCAATCCTCTATGTTCATTACAGATCCAGCATACTCAGCCCAGTGTCCAGCACCCATTCAGTGTGGTGTTGGAAGAATAGACCCTGCATGTGTACTTAACCCAACTTCTGTCAGCATTTCATCAAAGGGAGGCTGTGTAACATGGGGACTGGAATAGAAGCTTACTGTGCTGGGGTTAGGTGAAGAGAGGTGGAAGGAGATTGCGCCATTTCAATACACAGTATGGTTGGTTTAATTCTGTTTAATTCATTATAATTTTTTTTAACCAATTATAATTCTAGAAGATGCACTGCATTGCCAAAAGTGTCTGTTTTCTGCTCCTCTCTGGGGTATGTCTTGGGATGTTGCTTAACACCCACTGTCCATTAAAGATGCAGAAGGCAGAGCCCACAGCCCAATGGTGTCTATGAATACTGTGCTTGTATTAGGAAGTTAACAGACTGAGAATGATGGACCCTCCATATCAAGAGGCAGAGAAAATACTCTGGTGAAAAATTACAGAAGAACATTGAGTAACAGAAGCAAGCAATACTGAGGTGAGAGGGAGCTGGGACTGAAAGAGTGTGTACATTGTCACTGGAATTGCTCCCCCACTGCCCAATTTATTGTCTGCAATTAGATTCCAAGACCACCCCTTCTCTGCACAAGATCACAGCAAATCCAGTGGGGAGTAAGAAGAAGAAATGCACACCCACTCCCAGTCCCACCGCAAATGGTCCCAGAATGGATGCAAACCCCATGCCCCTGCTCACATTCCCAGCACACGGCATCTCCTTGCCTTGTGCACCTTTGCCTCGCAATCCCACCCCCTTGCCTCGCTGTAAAGATCTGGAGCAATCTTTTGGAGGTATTTCAACAATAAAGGGTCTTGCTGGTCAATGCCGAAGGATTTGGGTTCAGGAAGATAAAAGGGAGATACGAGACTGCAGATGCTGGGATCTGGAGCATCACACAAAGCACTTGGGACAGCAAAGATATTTCGGTGCGGTGTAAGGCCCAGAAGAAATGCACACCCACTTCCAGCCCCAGCTCTGTCTATCAACTCATCCTCGTTTGCATATGTTGTTCAGGATTTCCCGTGTGGCTTTTCACCAGATGCTGTCTCTATCCCTGTATTGTTCTCAGTCTGACAGCTTCCTATAACAAACACCATACCAGGAATGGGCACAATTGGGCAGTTGGCTCTGCCAATTGGAAATTCTATGTGCTGCAAGTGTTGGAGAACATCCACCGGACATACAGATGCAGGGTTTCAACCAGGAGCCTTGACTTTCTGCCCCACTGTTCCTGCACAATCTGCTCAGTTCCCTTGCAGATGTTTTTTTTGTTCCAGATTCCAGCATCTGCAGTCTCTGGTGTCTCCAAAAAGCTATCATCTTTGTCAGTGGGCAGCACCACCCAGAACTTTAGTAAACAAGGAATTTACAATGAATTAACCAGACCTGGCCACACAAGAACAGCCCATCCAAACCAACTGTACCCATCCTGTGATTGTGATCTGCACCAGCTCTTATGACCCCGCTTCAACTGACCTTAAACTTCTCTCCCTGTCCCGCTCACGTATTTAAACCTGTCCCCCTCTGGAACGATCTTGAGGGGAAGTTACATAAAGTACACTCAGGGGATTGATTGGAACTACAATGAACAGGGAACATCATAATGATGATATAAATTATATAAAAATATAATAAAATTATAATAATCAGCAAAACATACTTCTAAACTCCAAGGAATCCAACATTTTCAAACGTCATTGACACGACAACACCTTCATCTCAGGAATTAGTTGAGTTAGTCACAGCTGGACTACCTCCAATGCGAATATATTTCTTAAATAAGGGGATCACAACCATCCATAGTATTCTACATGTCGCTTTGCTATTACTCTGCACAATTGTATTTCTAAACTCCAACTCCGTTGCAATAAATGTCCTTGCTGCATTTGCTCCCTTAACTGCATCCTGTACTTTCATGCCAACTATTCTGTTTCATGCAGAAAAGCACTTCAATCACTTTGTACTCCACTCTCTTGCAAACTCTTTCTCAGCCATTTGATTCTTTCTGCACATTTACCTTCATTACTCTCCACGTACCAATTTTCAACCACTTTTGAGCTATCTGTATCCGAGTCCAATTGAAATGTGCCCTCACACCTGCTGTCTTGAAGTCAGCAAACTTGGAAACCCTCCTCCAAGTCATCCTTACATTGGAACTGAAGGTAACCTTTGTTTTATGACCATTCAAGTAATAAAACTCTGCCCTTAAAGAATTCACAAATCACCATCAAAAATTCTGAGATAGTGATTAATTTTTCTCACAAAATTAATGTGAAGAAATATAATTAAATAAAAAAAAATTAGTTTTTTAACCTGTGTGTTTTGACATATACACAGACACTGCAGCCTTGTGCTGCAGAAACTTCTGATACAGACAATTTTCTAGGAATGCAAATCCCCCACCAGTAAATCTGGGTTTTCCTGTATTTACTGACCAAGAACTGATCCTTGGGTCACTCCACTCTTCACATCTTTATAGTTCTAAAATGACCTAAGCAATCCAACTCCATCTTTCATGTGATAACCAGTCCCGATCCATAGGAATACATTAGCTCCAATACTGTGGGTTGTTTGCAACGGATACTTTCCGTTTATCTTTAAAATCTTCATTTTCATCTCCCTTCTGCAGCCATTGCAGTTCAAATAGAAACATTCCACTGTTCAACTCTGTTCTGTACTACTGTTCTGTTTGCAACAATGTACTTTCCTTATCGGGGTGTTAACATTGGTGATAGGTCACATATGCAAACTAAGCAACAAATGGACAGTAGAAACAAGGGAAAATGGTCAGAGGGAGATAAACATAGAACCAAAGTACCTCTATCATATTGAAGGAATGAATATGATGATCCCTGATATCCAGGTTCATCGGCACTCTGGTGATCTCAATCATGGTATTCTGATCCAGATTTTCATGTTTCCCAACTTTTCAATCCTCTTGTTAATCTTTTAACTCTCCAAGGTAAGTGAGTGCTTCAAATTTGATCCTTTCGATAAATCTGAAATTAATGGCTCTAACAATGGTCTTTATGCCTTGCGCTGCCAAAGCCACCAGGTGTTATCTGCCCAGTATAGTTCCGAGTACACTGATCAATGCTCAGTCCTGGGACTCCTTTAGTGCACAAGAAATTATCCTGAAATGTTCCTTGTCCAGTCCACACTGTCCACTGGACAGCTGAGTGGCCAGCACTGGCACATTGCAGGAGGTTGGGTGAAGTACAAAGTGTGTGATCGAGCTAATCGGCTGCATGTTCCTAAGCAGTAGCCTATATCATTCACTATTGTTTCTGCATCCAATCACAATTCTAATTGAAGCATTGCGTAGAATAATTCTGCCCCATTCTGGCACAAGAACTGAGAACAAAGGACTTTTCACACCAGTGACGCAGAGAGCCTTTAATGGAAAGTCACCGATGCAAATTAAGCAACCGATGGAAACAAGGAAGCCAGAGAGTGGTGAGTGAATTAGGGAGAGAGGCAGAGGGAGGGACGTTTTGAACATCAGGTTGAATTCCCTGTTTCTGTATTCCATATTCCATATAATTTGCTCTTGCTTCTGCGGCCATTACAATTCTAATAGGAACACATTGGTTAATTCTGCCTTGTTCTGTCATCTTGTTTCTAATGGGAAGTGCACAGACTGAGAAGAAATTACTTCTTGTATCAGATGTGCAAGTAATACATGGTGAAAGGTCACAGTTGCAAAACAAATACACCACTGAATGTAATGAGTATGAATATGAAAATTTCTCACTCTTTCCTCCTTTCCCTACATTTTATGTTGTGAATAATGTCTATATTCGAAATAAAAATAATGAGCAACAGATGGAAACAAGGAAATGAGTGTAGTCAGTTGAGCAGGGATGAGGGAGAAAGAGTCAAACAGAGTTTCAATGGCAGTTTGAGATGAATGGCCTGTTTCTGTTCAGTGTCTCATCAATAATTTATTCTCACCTCCCCAGACATTCTAGTTCTAATAGAAATACTCCGATGGCCAATTCTGCCAGTCTTTGTGACAGGATGCTGAATGAGAACTGGGTAACTTCTATTTCAGGGAGAAACACAGAGAGAGAGGGTGATGGTAGAGAGACAATCTGTGAAATATACAAACAATGCATCCCATGACCTTTTCGGAGACCTGGCGTAATTCTCCCTGTTTCTCATTTTTCTCTGTCTCATTCACCCATCACCTCTGTGATGATCTTGGTCATATTTTTTTCATCCTGGTTTTGAATTCTGGCCATGGCCTCATCCCTCCCTATCTCTGAAATCCCCTCCATTATTAAGAATTTTTGATGTTCTGACCTCTCAATTATTCACAAATTTAGCAGCTTCACGATTGGTAGTTTTGCCTTCAGCTGCCAAGGCCCCATGTGCTGTCTGCCCATGAGAGTTCTGAAGCACACAGGACAATGTACAGTGCAGATGCAGGGAAGCAATTGTCTTGTGGGAGTTTACTTTCCAATCCTCTGTACTTTACAGATCCAGTATACACAGCCCAGTGTCCAACTCAAGCCCAACCTTGTCATGGGAGAGATGGATCCTGCAGATATATTTAATCTATATTCCCTCAGCATCTCTTCAAAGTGGTGGTGGGGGGGGGGGGAGCTGCATAATTTGGGGACTGGAATAGAAGCTTAGTGTGCTGGGTTAGGTGAAGAGAGGTGGAAAGAGATGGTGTCATTTTGAAGTTTAGGCTGGTTATGTTTGGTTTGAATCTACTCTTCTTAAATGTTGTCATTGGCTGTAATTCCACTACTCTTCTCAGCTCTGTATTCAAGGTACTCACCCCTCTCTGGATGAAACAGATTCCCTCTAAATCTCTTACCATTGTGGCCTGCAGTATGATCTACTTCTGCAGTGAGGAAACGTTTCAATTGTATCACTCAGAATTTTATAATCCCAATAGTCCCCTCTTAATCTCCCCCAGCAGAGGAAAGGCAGACTGAGCCTCTACAGACTCTCCCTCTAACTCAATTGCTTCATTAAAGCAAAATCACGGCGAATCACCTCCACACCCTCTCCAGTGCAATTACTTGTTTCAGTTGTGTGGTGACATTGTAACATTTATTCTCTTGACAAGAATTGAAAGCAAATGTTCTACAATTCTGTGTTTCATGCTGGAGGATGCACTGACAATGGCGACTACAGCTTTAATGGTTGGAGAAGTGATGTGTCACCCAAAGCAAATATCTGACTAATATGTAACTATCACTCTTGAAAGTTGCATATGGCTGTCCGAGCCAACCATTAGATGGTAATTGGCTGAAGGTAAATGTGACACACTACAACCCTCACCAATCTGTTGTTAATGGTTGGTTTTGGGGGACAAGAAGTGCTCCAAATGGCTGCAGTGGCCTTTCATTAAATAATGGGTGGGGGGAAGGTCTTGCTCACAGGTAATGTGGATAGCTCATTACTAATATCGGGCATTGTGAATCGAGGACGCCACAGCGAGAACTGAGAGTGGAGCGGGTTTGCATCCTTTATAACTCAATGACTGGCTGTCGGGCGGCAGTAGTCTCTGACATTGCCGGAGTTCCCTGAACTTGCTGCTGATGGACATTCAGAACAGCAGCATCCCCTAGTGGATAAGGCTGGCAATGTCAGGAGCTGGAGCCCAGACTGGAGCCACAGAAGGTCAGCTCTTGGCTGCGACAGGAGACAACCTTATTAACGAACAGAAGCAGAGAGTTGCGTGGATATTTTACTGCTCTCTTCAGCTGTTCCCTGAATTTGGACTGAGTCACTGTGTTAATAAATGTGTTTGTGCAGCAGCTGATATTACCTAGAAGGATCCCACTTTTGCAAAAATAAGATTGAAATCATTCCATTCCGCTTGCATTCCTGTGAATTGGTAAAAGATGAATTCAATCACATAAGTAAGCCACAGGAGGATGAAGCTGCCGGAAATGGAGAAGAGTAAAACCGCAGACCTCACCCCACTCTCCATCTCTGGCTCATTGCATTTCTCCCCTTTGCTCTGACCTCTCAGTCCCTTACAGACCTGACTGGCTACTAAAATGTGTGTGACTGTTCAAACTCAGTCCGGGTCTGGATTTCTGCAACAACCTTAATTCCTTCTCCCCAGTTGGGACTGATGATTCACCCCCAGCCTGAAACAGATTGAAGAATAAAGAGCAAGTAAACAGATTGCACAACAATGTCAATAACAGGGGACTGGGGTGAATATTTCAACAGCACTTACAGACAAATATCACCAGAAAAGCCCATGGATCCACTGTTATTTTATTATACAAAATATTTACGCAGACACTCACACAATCCATTGCAGACTCCAGCAGGTTTGAATGAGATGTTGGAGAGCAGGGACAAATCAGTCTGTGAAGGAGTTCTTTCCAAGGTCCAGCTCCTTCAGTGAGGGGATTGTAATGAGAGCAGAGGCAAGTTTCTCAGTGCAAGCATCTGAGAGACTGGTACCCCTTGAACTGCAAATCAGAGAGAGAAATAACAATTATCAGGGAAATCTCCAGGAGTTTGTTATTCAGACTGACATTAGTGATTGGGCAGATGTCCCACAGAACTAGACTTCATTGACTGTCCACTGAGATTGGATCTTCATACCATCATGATCCTTGGGAAGTTGTCCTCTGAAGTGAGGCTCCCCATCATTCAGCAGTAGAGGGCTTCAGAACATCAGCATCTGGCTGCATTAAAGGGGTTTTCTGCTAAACCCTGCCCCAGGCTCACCACCACCCCTGTCACTGAAATCAAACAACTGAGAATCTCAAACATTTAAATATTCAAACATCACTCAAAATCTTTTGAAAATAAGAGAAAACCATTCAAAAGTCAGACATTAACTCACAAGATCATTCATTCACCATTTTCAAGTTCAAGTTCAACTAACTGTTCCCCCAGAAGCCACTGCTGCCCATTGATCTAACTGGGTTCACTCGACATGACTGGTCTAACCTGCCACAGGGTCAGCAGGAGAACAACCTGTGAATGGGGCCATCTGAGAAATTCTGTGCTACCCCACTGGACTCCACGGACCCTTCACATGGCAACACTGGGGCAAGCAGAAGATGGCACCCACTTCAGTGACAGCCAAGAAATCCAGGTTAGTGTGACAGAGGTGCCGACACCCAGTGGAAGATTCCAGTGGTTATTAAAACACTGTCTGTCAACACTTTTCTATTCTGTTCCAAGTTGCAAACAGCAGATTGGTTCCAACACCTCCCAGTTTCTTCACCCCAGGTCCAGTGAGCTGCATGCGCTAATGCCAAAGTGATATCCTCATGACAAATAAGATATATATCCCATAAGGTGATGACTAGAAAGGGATGACTGAGTTACTGACACCCAGAGTAATGATCAGTATTCATTATTTACACAAATACTGATAAATTAAAAAAAACACAATTGACAAGCTTCTAATCTATTTGGCAAGAAACATTCCACAGAGAACCTTGACCACTTTTTGATTAAAGTCTGCACTTCCTTGCAGCTTTCTTTATCAGACTGCTATTTGGGTCCAGGTGTATGCAGTTTTATATTGTGGACCCATATCTATCTAGGAACTGGATAAAGGCCTTTCTTATATACTTTCCTTTCTTACATACATGGATGGAGAGCATTCTGGTTCTTCAAGTGCATGGAAAGCACTTTAATTCTGAGAGGCAGAGGTGACCACCGGGCCAAACCCAAGTGAGGGTATACTATTGTCCCCAGTGATAATGAACAGAAGATCTGCTCCAATCTCTCACAGTCTAATACTTACATCAGTCTATTTTAGAGTCCAACTTCCCTAGAGTGACAGACGCCAGTTCCACCCCAGAATCTCCCAGCTGATTAAAACCAAGGTACAGGTGTATCAGTGAGTGGTTTGTACCAAGAGCAGAGGTGAGATCCTGAGCACAAGAAGCTGTGAGATCGTGAACATGCAAACGGGAGATTAGAGGCAATAATGGAAAGAAAGAAATTGAGATGATGAAATCTCAAGCCTTTATAAACAACAGCATTTTGACCACATTGATACCAAATGTGACCAAAACACAATATGTTCAGATTCTGCTACTTACTCCAGTGTCTGTACTTTACAGTCCAGGTTCCTCAGAGCCACACACACCAATTTTACACCTGAATCTCCCAATTCGTTGTTCCCAAGTCTAAACACAAGCACTCAGAATGAGAAACAAACTGATTCAAATCCCTGATCAGATAGGATATCTTTTGATATTTCAGGAAATTAAATCACATTTCCCACTTAGTGAAAGGGGATCTCACTCTCTGCTCCCATCCAATAAATCATTGACATTCCCTGAATGAAGTGCTGTCAGTCTATCTTTCATGGTCTCATTCCCTGATTAAAACTATCCTTCTTGAGCATAGTGACCAGCACTTCATGTTCTGTCCTTTATTTACAGTGTCCCAAAAGTGGATTTTAAGGGAATGGGAAACTTGTCCCAGGATTAAAATGATAACATTCCTTGTACCAAAATTTCACACACCATATTTTAATCTGAACAACACTGAATGATTTAAATTCTGAAATGACGCTCACGGCTTTCCAAAATCTGGAAGTCCTGAACTCAGAGCTAATGGGATGGGGAAAATTTATTCTGTCCATTTAAAGTTCTCAATGACCCAGCTGAGTTCATTGGGGAGGGATAGATCTCCCTTTATCCCCATTACACCAGCCCTACATTTCTTTCAGCTGTAACTGGTTCATGAATTTTGCAAGTTCCCCCCCCAGCGGAACCTAGTGCCTGGGGGCAGATGGCAAAGAATTCCCACATTTCCTGCCCCAGTCCTTGGGAGGTCTTCATTGGTACTCCCAGGATAAAACTCCACAACCTGGTAGATTGTAACCATTCACTGGCAGATTTTAGCTCCCAAATACCCAAATATATCAGGATGGTCCTGACTCCATTACCATCAAATGCTGTGTGAAGGGATGATAGGTGGGTGGGAGAATATGACGGGCCGTAGGTGTGTCTGTCCTCTGTAACGGAATGCTCCCATCAACAGTCCAGTGGCCATCACTTGTCTCTTCTCTTTGGCAAGAGGGTGAGGTGCTCTGACTCACCAACTACTGCAGTCAGTGTTGGCCTGGGTGGTCGGAACAGTGAGAAGGAGTGTCATCAATAGACCAGTTGCTGACAGTGAATAACTTGGCAATAAGTGCAATTAATTAGTTAAATCAATGATCGTTATCCACTGATCTGATGAAAACTCCAACATCACTCCAAAAGGAGCTAT
Organism: Rhynchobatus australiae; assembly: GCA_034780895.1. Lineage (NCBI taxonomy): Eukaryota > Metazoa > Chordata > Chondrichthyes > Rhinopristiformes > Rhynchobatidae > Rhynchobatus > Rhynchobatus australiae. The sequence continues at coordinate 18,901,582 of JAUZTB010000080.1, forward strand.
TTTAGCTCCTCCATTCCTTGGAATTACTGACAATGATGCATTAAAGTTGTGCTGAAGCTGCATCTCTGTAGTTCTAACCAAAAATGTTCTCCTCTTCCATTCAGAAGAAACAAAAGCACGACAATCTGAAAATTTAGAGCAAAAGAAAAAGTCATAGTTACCCCAACTCCTGGCATTTGTGCAGCGCGGTTCCCAGCTGCTGGAGTCCTTCACACTGAATGTGGTGGTTCCACAGCTTGAGGCATTTTATTGTATCACAGGGCCCAATGACATGAGACAGGACCACACAGTCAATCGGGACAGTCGCAATTCACAAAATGGAAGTTCTCTCACAGATGCCAGTGCAGCCTGAGCCAGTCCACGGTTCTGAGACTCAAACAGGGAGTGCAGTGTGTTCAGGAGGCTCCTTTTAACAGCTTCACTCCCTGTGTTTCCAATCCTCCTTCACCCAGTCAATCACTCGGCAGATTGTTTGATAAGGAAATGGACCCAGAAACTCTGAAAGATAGATGGGAAAGCAAGGGTTAATGACTGGCAGTGTAATGGTTAATAGCATGCTTTTTAGTATGATCCTCACTGTGAAAGGATTTTCAAGGTAAAGGATGATTTCATATAGTGTGAGTTAGTTGTCTAGTTTTAATAGCAGGTGCAAGTGGGAAGAAGTATTTTTTACCTATATATCTTATGATGTTCGAAACTTTATGTAAACAATTGCCTAAGTGTAGTTTCTCACATGGCTTTCCCACAAAAAAGGGTATAAAAATACCTTGTAGCTGAGCCTCCTTTGAGTGGGTCTCGGTGTAGGGTCAGAGTTACATGGTAACCTCTGGCTCTGTATTAACCCCACTCTGGCTAGCAAAAGCTAATAAGATCAAAAGTTCTTTGGTTCTGGTGTTGTCTGATTCTTTTCAGCAGTGTGGGTCGACTTTAACAACTCCAGGCCCCGACCTGACCCTGGGGAGGAGAGACCAGCAACAAAATGGAGAAATACCTCAAATCACCCATCTGTGGTGCTGTGGGCTTCAGTGAGGAGTTTCAGGATACCCCCAGGATCTGGAGTCAGGAATTGATACAAACTCTTGGATGGTGAGGTGTGGGAATGTGTACACCACGCTCCAGGCACAATCCTCTCTCTCCCAAAGTTCCAGCAGGAACCCGGACAGGAACTGGGAAGGCTGCAGATTGTAGTTGATCAAATCTCCATCAGTAAACACAATCTTCTTCTTGGACACTCCTGTGAAGGCCACCTGATCAACCCTCAGTAAAACAGCATGGGGACTTTCAATCCCACGACCATGGTTTTTTCAGGATGTTGGAAATACAACAGGAATATAGTTGCGTGATGGTCTTGGGAACTTGCTGCAGGTCCCTGTGTCCTTGTGTGAAGAAATGGCCGAGTATCCAGCAGTAGGAGGGGTTGTAGCTCAACGTGTAGAGGATCTCATTCTCCTCCACATGTTTGAAAACAGCTGCTGCCACCATCTGACCTTCAAAAAACCTGTGGAAATATTCCTTCTGTTCCTCACCAACAAATCCCAGGATTTCAGCTCAGACACCGATCTCTGCCTTTTCCAATAAATGTAACACAGTGGGGCGGGTGGTCACCAGTACTGAACACCCTGGGAGCAGCTTGTGCTGGATTAAATTGTACACAATGTCAGACACTTCACACCACCTTTTGGGATCTGGGCACATGTCTCTCCAACTGTCTACAAAACCAATTCTGTTTGAATTCATTCAAGCCATCAAATATAAACTGTAATCCCTCTGGGTTCTTCCAGATTGCAAGGGTATTCCCAAAGTAAGGATACTGATCCAGAACCAATTCCCTCAGATTTATTCTACAGTTAATGGAGTTTAAATCCCGGAATTTGAAACTGAAGTGTTGGTATATTTTCCCCGTGGCCCAGTCACACACAATCTTTTGCACCATTGTTGTTTTCCCGATCCCCAGGACTCCAGCCACTGCTGCCGAATACCCAGATTTGGATTTACTCCAGGAAAAGCTGCTCTGGAACAATTGATCAGACCAGGTTCTTTCCAGCTCTCCCTGGAGATGATTCTCTCTCCACTCCTCATGGTTCCAGACTCTTGCCAGCAGCTCATGTTCCAGGAATCTCCAATCTTGAACAGTAGAAATGACCGTGAGCTCAGCATATCGATCAACCAGCTGGAAAACCTTCACCTTCTCCCTCATCAAGATAGTGTTCAGTCTCCGTGTTTAAGTTTGTGCCCAGGGTCTCCTTGTGTTTCTGCTGCATATCTTCATGGGAACAGAAAAAGTGTCAACAACGTTACACATTTTAAATTAAAGAATATCAAAATTCAATTCTGACTCAACACTCAGTGTACAAGATTACAAATACTTCAATTAATTGCAGAATATAAACTTCAATGAGGAACAGCCAAGCAACATCAGCTCCTCATATTCAGAACTGAGCCATAAAGGTGAATGTTCCCCCTGATAATTTAAAGTATCCTGTTTGCCTTATAGTAGACACCTCCATTTAAACTACAGCTAGTACTCTTCTTATGGACCATATCTTGAAAGCTCCTCTATAAATCTGTAGAGAGTTGTTGAACCGCTCATTGGGCATCCTGCTAAAGAGGAAATTGGACAATCACAGGTCTCCTTTGCATGAAAGTGGGAAAAAGCTGGGTGCATTCAGCAGGTCTGGCAGTATCTGAGAGGGGAGATGTTAACATTGCAGGTCCATGACATTTCAGAATAATTACACAGAAAAACAGTATCTTTAGTTGCAGAGAAGGGAGAAGTGGGGAGAGTGAAGGGACAATCTGTAACAGGGTGGAGACAGAATGACTGAATGACACAAACGGTGCTGGTGCAGGCGAGTAGAGGGTGGTGAATCCTTGTCGACTGCAGGTGATCTGTCTGGAGGAGATGCAAATGGAAGTAGAGAAGAAAACAACTGGAACCATAAGATTAAGCAACAGGTCAGGGAGCATCTGTGGAAAAGGGGAAAAATTGCAAAGTTGACATTACAGTTTAACAACATTTCATCAAAAGAGAAAATCTGATACAGACTGGAGATACTGGTCATCCAGAACTGTTGTAGTTACTGGAGAAGAGATACATTGTATCTGGAGCAGGAAGGAGCTGGAATATCTAAAATTCCTCCTGCACCCCACAACTAGGCTGGAGCTCCTCCAGCAGATTGCTTGTTCCTATTGTATTTACTGTTGAACCCAGAGGTCAGTCAGGTGCCTTGTCAGAAGATGAGCTGCCATTGCTTGAGCTCACAATTGGTTTTATTGGAACACTGTGGAGACCAAAGTCAGAGAGGCAGGCAACTGGAAGCTCAGAGTTACCACTACCATGTGAATAGTAACGGTAGGGGGCATGTTGCCAAGTGCTCAACCAATCTGTGGTTTCCCTACTGTAGACCACATCTTGAGCACGCAAATGTCCTGACTTATCATTGCAAGATGTTTCAACCAGGAAGGTGGGAAGAGAAGAGGTTAAAAAAAAGCAAGTCAGAATTGATGGAGATGAAGTAGACGTGGGGAATTATTGAAGGAATGGGTTCCTATTGAATGGTGAACGGGGAGAGGAAAAGTACATGTCTGTTGCCTGGTGATGGCTGTTGCTTCAGTCCTTGGCCACATTATCTGGAGCCCCCTGTGCTGTGGGAGAGAGAGGCCATCTGTGAATAGACAGGAGTTCCCTCTGGGACTGTATCACTCTTTGGTTGCATTGGTCTTCAGTGCACTAGTAGAGAAAAAGATGAATTGCACTGGGTGTTCAACAGGAGCCAGAGCTGTGCTCGTGAAATTTATCCTTATAACAAGACACACCCACTTGCAATTTTGTCTGCCTGCTGCCCTATCCCTGGGCCATTTATTTCCTCAAGGGGTTGACCCAACTTGATCTTGCCTGAAGCTCTGATGCCCGTCCCCTAACCCTCAACATTCACCATTCACCCAGCAACCCTCCAAAAGAAACCTGTTTCTCCACCACCATCATTGTTCTTTCAATGTCTTAATATAAAGATCCATATTTCTGTTCATAAGCCATTGCACAAACTCGCTGTTGCGGAAAGGAATCAGAAGAAGTTCTATTTATTGGCAATTTCAGTTGAGGGATGTGTGTGTGTCAGTTTGATTATTTTTTGTGGCCAAGGTAAATGGGATATTTGAACCCCAGAAACAAGGGGAAATAGGTACTTTCTCCCTCTGCCAATGTTAACTGAACTGTGGTCATCAGGAAGTCTGGACTTTGAAGGTACGTGACAAATGTGATCAAGGAGAACGAACACGTTTACATGGACACTGTTGAAGCAAGAAGAGAATGGGTGGCAGTTTGCCTCACTTCTCTGGGGTCTAATTTATTTGGACCACACGGTCTTTGCGAGAGCCCAAACACTCCCCTGCTATTGTTTTAAAATAACTTTTTTCTGCAGTTTTATGCATTAAGTAAATCTCATTCCTGATGAGATGCATTCCAATTTCAAATAGAAAACAACATTTGAACACACCATCAAAATGTACAACTACAATCCATTGATCTCGTTTGGATCAACAATGAATCACGAATGGAAGGACTGATCCCTGACAAGAGGACAGAAGAGCAAGCCAGCCCATAATGACTTAACCAGGCTGACCTTGGTTACCAATTTACTACATAAATATACTTCCAGCTTCTCAGATTGTGTCCTGCAACTGCAGATGACTCACTGACCATGGGGAATTTATAACTTTGCAATGTTCCACCAACACTTTCCTTGCAGTTTCTGATGGGCCTAATTTTAAAGTGTGCATGTATCCACAGCAACTGGCTCAGGCAGAAGCAATGTGAAGCCAGAACATCTGTGCAACAAACAGATGCTTGGAATAATGTTTAGTGCCCTGTCTGATTCTCCAGAGAACACGCAGTAACAGAGTGGCATTTATCCCACTGCTGAACAAGGGGCAACAAATGCTGGATATGGCACTGACACAGAACAAGTGAAGGAAAAGAAAACCTTCATGTGCAAGGACCCAGCCAGGGTTACACAGGGATTTGCAGTGTGATGGGCCCCCACCGGCAGCACGTGGGGTTCCTGCAGGGTGTTGGGGCTCCACCAGCAGTGTGTGGGGTTTCAGTGTGTCAGAGGTGGGAGTGAAGAGATCAATGGAACCATCAGCTGGAATAGTTGAAATATGTATTGTAATATTTTCAGGCTACATTCAGACATGTTCTAAATTGTAACTTGAATCCACAGATCAGCTAGTGATTTTTTGGTGAATTTTGATCCCCAAATTCTGTTAAGCTGCAGTCTAACATTGAATCAGAGAAGTGGTTTGAAATCTACACTTTATCGCTCACCTTTCAGTCGAGTGGGTAATTCAGATAAACCTCGGGCAATGTTCATGTATTCACATGGGTCAGGACCTGTTTAAATCAAGGAGTTTTCATGAAAACAGACCTAACATAATTAAAACTACAATGTTCCAATGTGACTTTGTTTTCACTACATTGTTTTAACATACCGAGCTCCTGGATTTCTTTTGGTTTATTGTGCAACTTTGGTAACTGATTCTGCATTTTCACAAAGGATTCCCACATCATCCTCCAGGCCCTGGAACATTTCTCCATTACCAGACTGAGGAAAAGAGTGAAGCTGTCTGTCCTGTTCCCTTCTCTGTGAACTCAGTGACTTTCTATAAAAGGGAAACAATGAATTTAAATGAGCAGCTGACAGAATGACATGAAGAATGTGGAGGATGGGATGTCCCAGTTGTTTTGTGCACGGGAACAGTCACTGAACTGCCTCTCCATCCATTCTGTAAGTCTCTAGATTCTGTCATTAACAGCAAAACAACAAGTGAAGAAATTTCCAAATCAGTATTGTGCAAGAATGAAGATTCACAGGCACTAGATGCAATGTTATTGGTTTCTTCTATCCTTCAATGTCCACATAAAATCAAATTACTAAATAGCAGCATGACACATCTGTACAAAACAAAAATGCTGCAAATGATGGAAATACAAAGAAAAGGGCAAAATATGGAAATTCTTAGCAGATCAGGCATAATTTATGGAGAAAGGAATCAGGTTTGCATTTCAAATCTTCCATCAGAAGAGATTCCAACATTTGCCAAATTCAGACCACGATCCACCTGCTTGTCACAATTGTGTCCTTCATCATTTAGTTCCAAACAAGCCCAGCAGCAAGTGACAGCTCCACTGGCTCGAAAGGGGCAAACGTTTCACTGAAGGGTGCAGCAAGCAAGCGGAAATTGTCACCCCATGATCTTATCAACTGCTGTTGACTTAATCAGAGATACTGAACAATTACAAGAATGGATATTTGACATGCCAGATATTTCCCTTTGCCTCAACAACTGCTGATATGAAACCCCTCACCACATACCCAGCAACAGGATGGGCAGGATTAGCACAGGCAGAGCTTGTGAACATGTTTTTTCATCCAGTGAACAACTTTCCAAAGCACATTCCCGCAGGCGTCAGCAATGGGCAGAACGGTGCAGAAAGGAAGTGGAGTAAACTGGTGCCCGGCAACAAGAATGGGAGGAGTGTGGGGAAAGGCGAGAGAGCAAGATATCTACTTAGGGGCAGAATCTCAGAACATACAGAAAGACAACTTCACCCTCAGCAGTTGTAATGAAGCTAATCAGAAGAGGACATTCAGGGTAACAGGCATTCCCAGTGGCATGGGTGATGGACGGGTGGGATATACTTGATTTCTACATTTTCCAGATACAGCTCCCACCCGTAAGCCCATCATTGACTGCCCATCCCCAACTGTCCCTTGAGAAGGTGGCACAGAGATACAAGACCCAGTGAAGATAAGACACAGAGCCCTGAGCAGGGAGCTCCAGGATCAAGTCCCAGTCTTAACAAAGGAATGGTGACATGTTCCAAACTCAGGAGGGTCTGAGACTTGAACTGGACCCACCCGATGGTGGTGATCCCACATGCTGTTTTGTTCTGGGTGGATGAATCTGCCAGTTTGGGAGATACTGGGCTTCAGTAACTGACAGCAACGGCAGAGCCTGCTGTGAAAGGTCCACACTGCAGACCGTGTATTACTGGAGGAAAGGCCCATCCAGTACCTGCCTCCCCCTGGATGAGGTTCAGCTTCAAGTTTTGCTGGTCGTACTCACTGAGGCAAACACAGTGGAGACTGTCACACTCCTAACTTGCATCTTGAAGATGGTGGAAAGATTAGTGCAAAAGGAGAGTGACCCCCAGCCCCTGATCTGCTCTCAGCAGCCACGTTGTGTGTGGTAGGTGTAGTCCAGTTTCTGGCAACCTCTGACCTCCATGACATGATTGGTGTGTCAAGGCAAGTGAATGTTGGGGAATGGTGGTGGGACTGTCTCTCGTTGGAGATGGTCACTGCCTGGCACTCCAGGCCATGGTAACAATGCTGGTCATTTGCAGAATGCAAGCATCGGCTGCCTCATCTGCAGAGGAACTGTGAGTTAAACGTGGTGCAGACTTCAACCGGCATGTGCTTCTGACCCTGTGATAGAACGAAGGTCATTGATGAAGCAGCTGGAGGTGAATAGACCAAGGACTGCCCTGAGGAATGCCTGGAGATGTCCTGTGGCTGGGATGATTGATCCCCAAGAGTGGAGACCAGTAGGGAAATGGAGAGATTTTCCATAATGGGAATAGGGGACAAAAAAAAGTGACAGAATAAATTAACATAATTTCCTGATGTTCCCCTGCAACTGGGAAACAATCCCTCAGGTTCACTATTACCAGATCTGAGGATTACAGTTATGGAAGGGATATAAAAATTTAAGTTCTGTACTAGTAAAGTTGAAGTCTTCTGATGATGAATTTATGAATTAAAATACACATTTACAGATTACACCTATTGTTTGAGCAGGGGCCATTGGCTGATGCCTGTCTGAAATATTACAGACAGTGCTAATGAATTACAATATGAACAGAGTCACTCACTGCTGTAATGTACATAGTTTTCCAATACCACTCATGGCTGGGTAGGACAGATCTAGTACATGCCCACCACTGTTTAAGAGCACCCTGGAAGGTGACCTGTAATGGCGTGTCCCGGTCTCTTGTTACTCTGATATTCAGTGAGTCTTTTATTCTACCCTTTCAAAACTGTTCAGTACAACCATGTGATTTCTGGAGTCATGAGACATTCACATGAAAGGTGAGTAACTCATTGTTTGGGAACTCAGAAGTAGAGCAGAGCAGGTGTGGTTGGTAGGCTTCCCTCCCTAAATGACCACAGTGAAGCCAGTGTGTCCAGCTGACAATCTAACAGCCTGATGTTCTTTGTGATTATTCAACTCAACTGAATTTGACCAAACACCATGACGGGATGCGAAGTGGGTTGCAGATTGAACACCTTTTCAGCAGTCTGGATATGCAGCCACTGCTCTCGTACCTCAGTGCTAAATACAGCAAGTTTGAGACTGCAGTTTGCAGTGCTCCCCACCTCAACTGATTTTGCAGTTGAGTCACTAATGCCAGATCTGTTGCAGACAAGTCAAATATCAAAGTGTCCATTGCAGTGTGGAATTCCTGGAATGTGAGGGAGATTAACCTTGATCTGTATTCCCTCTGGTGCCATAGTCCTGTGACAATACACTAAAGGGCACTCAGTGTTCCTCCCACTCACCTCATGTTCTTGTCCACTGAAATGTCCCTATTGTCTTAGCATCAAGCTGAGTCCTTCAACCCTTTCTTCAATCGCCTGTTTCACTCTATCCCGGTGGAACAGTTGGCAATTGTCCCACTGTGCCAGCAGCTCAGAGAATAAAAAAAGGGGGAAATGTAGACCAACTCAAATACCCTTTGGCCCCACCACTTTCCCCCCCAAATGCAACACTCAACAACACACTCGTGGCTCAACACCCAATGTTTCCTTGTCTCCAGCCCCAAAAACAGATTTTGTCACAATCTCTCACACCAACACACATCCATGGCCCCAATTCACCCTGATACTGAGATGTAGCTGGCACCAAGCCCAGTCCTCACCATCACCTCCCCACCTGCCCCCAGCCCAGTCCTCACCTCCTCACCGGCCCCCAGCCCAGTCCTCACCGTCACCTCCTCACCAGCCCCCAGTCCTCACCGTCACCTCCCCACCAGCCCCCAGTCCTCACCGTCACCTCCCCACCAGCCCCCAGCCCAGTCCTCACCGTCACCTCCCCACCAGCCCCCAGTCCTCACCGGCCCCCAGCCCAGTCCTCACCGTCAC
>JAUZTB010000081.1:1507141-1522268 GCA_034780895.1 Rhynchobatus australiae
TGAAGGTTTGAAAATCAGTCAGGTCCCCAGCAATCTCCTCCCTTGCCTCCCACGGCAGCCGGCAGGGGCCAGAGGAGCTTACAGAGTGGGGAGAGGCCTAGGGGCTGGAGGAGGTTTCACAGATTGGGAGGGATGTAGGGACTGGAGGAGGTTATAGTGACGGGTGCAAGGCCTGAAAAAATTTACAGATACTGAATGTTGTGGATGCTGGAGGTGATTCTAGAGACAGGACTAGTGGAGGAATTCAACAGAGCAGGGAGGGTGTAGGGGGTTACAGAGTAGGGAGGGAGTAGGGGCTGGAGGAGTTTCCAGACATAGACAGAGTGTAGAGATTGTAGGGCTTACAGAGTAGGGAGGATACAGGGGCTGAAGGAGGTTACAGAGATTTCATGGAGTGCAGAGATAGAGGGATGTGAAAATATGGAAGTGGATCTGCCAGAGTTGATGAAGAAATGTGACTGCTCAATAAAAGATCCATGAGATTGGTTAGGGGAACAGTAATGGGAGGTATCTCAGGGAATCCATACTCTTGTTCTACCTGGGCTAGCCAACTGGTAAGCAGCAAAAATTTCTCTGTAAATGCATTAGGAGTCAGAGTGCCTCACTCACAACTTCCTGCGTTTCACATTCAGCATTTAATAAAAATTTTTGAAATTCAGCCAGCTGTCTAACAGACTGGGACTAGCGAGTGCTGTTAGAATGGCCACAGCCAGATGCTCATCTGGTCACAAGGAGGTCAGAAAACATCTGGAGGCTGTGTTTATAGAAATGATTAAAATATTAACCAAAAGTTTAAAATCCTAATTGGAAGCTCACATGGATTTAAACTAAGATCCTCTTGAGTGTAACTTTAACTTGCTTTTTCATATTTTTGAAATACATGAACAAATAAATTGGCAAACAGAATGGTTTCCAAGCACGTGTGGTGTGTGTGCATACATGTAGTGTGTGTGTATCTGGGTGTGTGCATGGTATGGTGTAGTAAGAATCCTGAAATGTCAGCCAGAGAGTGCAAGGAACAATTGCCAGGATCAAATGTGTGTGCGCGCAGGGCAAGAGTGACCTGGGTGCCAACTAACTAAGGTATTGTCTCTGCAGACACGAGCCTGCAATGCCCAAGACAGTAGTCACGTGATGGGTCAACTTGGACAAAGGACCGACCCAGGTAGGGGCGGAGAGAAGTGACCAGGGTATAAAAGAGTGAGCACACCAGAGATGAGGTCTCTTGGACCTGGGCTCACCACAGGTTAGGTCACAACAGACGCTGTGGATGATTGGAATAGGGTGCTGCAGTTAAACGGGCTCAGGCGTGCTTCTGAGATAAGTACTACTTGTTGTAACTTAGCAATAAAGTGTGTTGTGTGCAGCATTGCTGTGCAAGGCTTATTTCTATTGGATCTGTGAACAATCCTCCTTAACTTTGGCACAATGTGGTACAGTTGATGTGTGTGTGTGTGTGTGTGTGTGTGTGTGTGTGTGCGCGCGCGCAAATGTGTTGTGCACATGTGTGTGTGTGTGGGGGTGTGTGTATATGTGTGTGAATGTAACATAAAAATAAGAGGGGTTGGCCATTTAGCCCCATGTGTCTTCTGCACCATATAATATGACTGATCTGCCAGCACTACACCAACCCCATATCCCTTGATAATCTTAAAATTGATTGATCTGTGTCTTGATTATATTATTTGACTGAGTTTCCACAGTCCTCCTGGGTAGAGAATTCCAGATACTCTCCATCCTCTGGGTGAGGAACTTTCTTCTCACCTCATTCCTGAACAGCCAATCTCTTATTTGGAGACTGTGACCCTTGGTTCCAAACACCTCATCCTGTGGAAACATCATCCCTGCATCCGCTCTGTAAGAATCTTATGCATGTCTGTGCATGTGTATGTCGTGTCTGTTGTGTGCATGTGTATGTCGTGTCTGTTGTGTGCATATTTGGGAGATGGCTCCAGTGGTTGTAGAAATGACAATATCTTGGTAGGGTAAGCCAGTATATCTCTTTCCTCTGTTTTTGTCTATATGATTCACTCCCAGCCTGCATTTTGCCCCTTCCTCCCCAGAATCAAGCACAAGTAACCACATTGTTCAACAGAGCCAGGGAAGGAATGCAGACTGGCCTTTACCTGCACATAGCATCACAACAGAACCAAATCCTGGTGTCCTGACCAATCAGCAAGCACCAGGGCTCATTACTGGGGGGATGGAATTGCAAAATGAGATGACACTGAGAATGTATCAATTCTAGACTACATACATGGTTCTGGTTTCTATATCCTGTAAAGAATGTGGAGTCACGGATGCCAAAGGTCCAGTGCCTGCAGGGTGGAATTCCTTTTGGCTCTTTGTATAATTTATCACATTGATTTACTATTGCACAATTTGAATGAATCTGCCAATGCTATCAAAATAAGTGGATAAAAGATTACGCAGACAGAACTATTTCTGACTGTTTAGTGAGCTTTGAGGGAGTGGCAGTATTCACCTGGATTAAAATAAATAGGTCAGCAACTCCAACAGTACAGAAAGGCCAAGCATTGGTTCCAGAACTCTTTCTCCCCCTAACTCCCCATCTTGCATTCAGCCAGTGCTTGGGTCTCCGGCTATTGCTCAAAGTCAGGTCAGGTCAGTGTTAATGGACATTGCAGAGGGTGTGCCACACTGTGAGAGGGTGGTACTGATATAGTGCTGCACTGTGGAAGTGTGTTGCTGAGTTAGCACTGTACTGTTGGAGGGAGATGATAAGGGAGCACTGCACTGTTGGAGGGAGATGCTGGAGTAGTGCAGCACCGTTGGAGGGAGATGCTAAGGGAGTACAGCACTATTGGAGGGAGATGCTGAGGGAGTGCAGCACTGTTGGAGGGAGATGCTGAGGGAGTGCAGCACCATTGGATGGAGATACTGAGGGAGTGCAGCACCTCTGGAGGGAGATGCTGAGGGAGTGCTGCACTGTTGGAAGGAGATGCTGAGGGAGTGCAGCACGGTTGGAGGGAGATGCTGAGGGAGTGCAGCACTGTTGGAGGGAGGTGCTGAGGGAGCACCGCACTGTTGGAGCCAAGTGTTACTGATAAAGTGTTGCATTGTCAGAGTGTGTTGCTGAGCAAGCACCACTCTACTGAAAGGGGACTGCCAATATTGCATTGGCAGTGCCAAGGAAGTGCTGCCTTTCTGGAGGAGCAATACTAAGGGAGCACTGCACTGTCAGGGGTTGGTACTGCATGGGTTCTTCCCTATCCACATCTTGGCCTTGATCTTCTCTGACACCCCAGGAAACTATACCATCTTCAGCCACCCTCTCCCTGCCCTGCTCTGTCTGACCTCCACCACCTGGTCTTCAACACCTTCAAGCACCCAGCTTCATATTATGGAGAACAGTGCAATATCAAAGGTGTTAGTAGTCACTGGGCCAGAGTTGTCTCGGCCCACAATTTGAACATTGCTGTTTTTGGGGAGGAAACTGATAGTTAAGTGGGTAGAAAACTAGAGAGATGGTGAATTGATGGATCAATAAGTACAGAACTGGAGAGATGGATGATTGATTGATAGATATGGATAGATAAATGATTGAAAAATAAGTAGATGGATAGATGGATGTAGTTGATCAATAGATGATAGATTATGGATTGACAGATTATGGATAGATGAATGCCAGATGAACTTGGTGGATGATTCATAAATTATTGATTTCAGATACACAGATGAATGATAGACTGATGATTAATAGTTGCCTCGTCTCTGTGGTCTCTATGATTCTATGGGTTGTCATATTGATGTAATAATTGGGTAACTCACTTTGAAAAGGATTAGATTTGCCAAACAGTAAATGAAAATGACTGCCTTTAACCACAGCCGAAACAGCCCTGAGCTTGGTGTGCAGGAATGTGTGACTGAATAAACAGCTTCAGTCCTTAATCCCAAGGTTAAAAAAGCAGATAAATGCAGAGTGTGCTGCTCAATCGAAGCCAGCTTCAAAATACTTAGGGAATGTTGCAATATGGCAGGCGGCAGGAATGGAAAGTATGCTCCTGATCATGTCTCTGGCACATCTGGAGGAGAAGCAGAGGCCAGGCTGGCCATGGTGAGTGTGAGTGCATGCGCCAGGAACCGGTGTAATGACATGACGTTACACCCCTCAGGGAATCAAAGGCTCCACTCAGGAGCCTGTGCATCTGTGTTTGAGCATCGCAGGCTCATGCTTCAGGGTCGACTCCCACACAATCTCCTCCTAGAACACCAGAGACCCACCACAATCAGCTGTCTGTAGGGGGAGGGGAGAGCAGATAAGAGCAATGAAGTTGTTCAGAAAGCCCCTCTTGTCAGTCTGACTAAAAGCTCAGGGGAATTAAAGCGTGCTATAATATTTCTATCTGAGTGGGAGTGGGAGAGGAGCAGGCTCCTTAGTGGAGACACTTAGCTGGATAAGCACATTGTGGGGGAGAGCAGCATACAGATATGGGGATACAGCAGATGGAGGAGGTGAGAGGAAACTGATATGGAGCTGGGGAACAGGCATGAAGTAGAGGGGCTGAATGGTTAGCTTCTCCACTGCAAAACTTGATGTGATTCTGTGCAAGATTCAGATGCCTCAGCCCAGTCAATCTGTGAGAAAACGGTAGTGTCATTTGTGGAAAATCTCCTTTTCCTGTTCCACTGGGGTTATTGGCTGCAAATTCAAGAACCACTGGAACAAGGGAGGTTGAGCAGAAACTTGATAAGTAACCAGATCAAAGTGGGCTTAGAGTAGCTAAGTAGGGATAATCCCCATGCTACGGGCACTTGGGTGACTGAAATTCACCCGGACAGAGTTCACAAATCTACCAAAAATTTGAGATATGGAATAAAATTCGCTCTTACTGAATTGATGTGACAAACAGTAAATAAATCAATACAAAACTCATCTTTTCCAACTGCTTTTCTTGACACATGAGCTGATGATGAGGCCTCATGTTACAAAGAATCGCGATATGGACCATTTTCTAGGAACACAACCCCCATCTAGTGTAGGGTTCGCCTGCAGAGGGAAGCTGTTCCCCTTATCGGATAACTCAAGAACCAGGGAATGTAAAATTAACATTTTGGGTAAAAGGTACAGAAGAAATATGAGGAAAAACATCTTTAGAGAATGGTGATGTTGTGAGACTATGCCTAGACAGCTGGTGAACAGATTCAATCAGGGCCTGCAGAGGGGACCTGGACAGAGACTAGACAGGGAACAACATGTGATAAGAATTGGGGAATGCATTTGTGATACTGGGATCCAGCACAGAATTGGCTGAACAGTCTCCTTTGCCAGAACAATTCCATGATTCATTGACAACAGGATTTGTGAGACATTGCTCACAGTTTTAAGAAGGGTAAAGCAGCTTTGAGCTGTTACTTTAGTCTATTTACCAAACAATATGACTTCATCTTCAAGTCCAAGAGTGAGATCATCCACTTTGGATGCAAGGAGGACCAGTGGGAATATGTACTGTGAGCTGAGAGATCTGGAACTGGGGAGGAGCCAAAGCAATCGGAAATCCATGTGGATGAAATCCCATTAGCTAGTGGAAGGGGTATGGAAAGATGGAAAGTGGCCTCAATCGCGGGGGTCCTGAAATAGCAAGAGGCTGAGACTATGCTGCAGTTGTAAGCGGCTCTGGTCACAAGCCCATGTCTTGTTCTGGTTACAGCACCTTTTGGACTCGGTGGAGGCAGATTCATCAAGATCATAGGAGGGTTAAAGGGGTCTGACTTTCTATTTTCATCCCTATAAGTATAAACTTCAATCTAAAGGAGTTCGATAGGGTGGTGAGGGAATAACACTTTCCTCAGGTGCTGTGGGGAGACCAGAACAAGAGAACATAGCCTTAACTTTCAAGCCAGACCTTTTAGAAAGGGTCACAAGAAGGTTAGAAGGTTAGAAGGTATCAGGGACGCCTCCTGTGCAGATTGTTGGCTACCTTTTTGTCCATGGCTGGGTCTGATAGATTTTTATTTGATAAAGTATCTCTAAATATGGAGAAAATATATTTGAGGAGAAAACTAGCTGTGATCTAACACAAATGAGAACTACTTCTGTGGCTTCAAGAGCAGGTCAACGGCGATTCACTCACCTCCTGACACCCCAAGCCTACAAGACAGAAGTCAGGAGTGTGATGTAATACTCTTCACTTGTCTGTGTAAGAGCAGCTCCAACAATTCTCAAGACAAAGTCATCTCAGACAAAGACCATCTCGGATAAAGCCCATCAAAGGCCATCAAGACCATCGAGGACGAAGTAATCCCTTACTCAACAACCCATCCACCCCACCATGCATACATTTTCTCCACCAACAGACTTTACCATGGGCACTATCTCCAAAATGCATCTCAGTCACTCACCCAGGTTACTCCCACAGCATCTCCCAAACTCATGAACTTGATCATCAAGAAGGAAAAGGGCAGCAAGCACAGGAAGGTACTATCACCTGCAGGTTCCCCTCCAAGCTGCACACTGCCCTGATATGGAAACCTATCACTGTTCCTTCATTGTCACTGGGTGTAAATTCTGAAACTCCATCCCCAACAGCAATAAGGGAGGATCTGAACCACTGCAGTGATTCAAGGCAGCTCACTGCCACCTCCTCAAGAGGCAGTTAGAGATAAGTAACAAATACTGACCGTGCCGGTAACACCCACACCCCAGGACTGAATAAAGAAACCAACTTGAGGGGATGAATGGTTTTTCTCAATTCCTGTCTCTAATGTCCATTCCTGGTCACAGTAACTGCAACTTGAATTTACAAGGCTCCTTTATTGAGGTGCAATAAGTCACAGGACTTATTGGGGCAGGATTGGTAAACTTTTACAAATTTGCTGAAGGAGAAGAGAGAGAACGCGAGGTGAAGGGATCCCTCCTTGGAAAGTGAGCACTGGCAGATGGCAGGAAGGGAGAGGATCAAGTGTAATATGACAGTAAAATGGGTGCAATGCAACTTCACCTGAGCAACAGTGAGCCTCAAAGGCTTATAAAAGGAAGCCAAGTTTACCAAACTAGCCTAATGTTTCCTGATGTGTGACATACGAATGAGTGATGTTGAAAATGATTGCAGGAATTGATGGGGAAGAGAGGGCATTCGATTCCCTCTGGTGGGGGTTCAGGAATATAGAACAAGGGGCACAAGATTCAAGCCCATCTGTCCAGGAATGATGTCAAAGGGCACTTCCTTACACAGGGGGTGGTGGAAGTCAAGAATTCCCTACTCCTGTTAGATCTAAGGTCCATTAAAAATTCCATATCTGAAATTGTTGGCCTGGGATATTGGGAAACCAAGGCATGGAGATAAGAGTTGTGACCAGATCTGGGATCTAGTTGTAGGGCAGAGCAGACTTGAAGGCCAGCAGCAGCAAGGCGTTTATTACATGGCTTCAATCACAGAGCCACTCTCAGGCTAAATCAACAGCAGTTGCAGGAGCCTGCAGACCAGTGAGCCAATGCTCAGTCAAAGAGGAAAGTTCTTAGGAACATCATTAGGGAAGGATTTCTGGAGCTCAGGCAGCTGAAGGGCATTGATCCCATCAAAGTGCGTCTGTGTGTATCTGTCTATAAAGGTAACTCACTCCCTCCAACCACCCATACCAGTCCCTCGCACAAAGAAACTTGATACTGTTGGCTCCAGAACTCCAGCTGGCCTATTTAATAAACTGTAAGGAAATCTCTTCCTGGAGCTATTTCAGACGAGGCAGCGAAATGCGAATAGATACAGTATCTCTCCCTGACTCAGAAAAAGTCAGACTCTGGGTCAAGTTCCCCGGAGAGACAATCAGATGAATAGCTCCAAACAGAGTTCTGTGTTCTTATGTACTCCCACAATTGAAAATCTATTGCTGTATTTACAAGTCTCCAAGGTGAGATCTGGAGAAGTCAACAGTGCTGGAATCTTGGGTTATGGAGTTCACACAGTATCCCCAATGGCCCAGATATCTATGACTGAGACCCAGAGTAGCATGACTATTCTGAGTGCGCTGGACCATCAACAATGGCTGTTATCCCAAACTACAATTCCCTCACTGTGAGACACACTTAGTATTTGGAGTTATACATCTCCTGTCACCAGCTGGCACCACCTGCAGCCAAAGAAGTCCAATATTGCTGACCCATATTGATTGCCAAAAGCTGTGACTATATCCAAGACCCTGATGCCTGCACCTTTCGCACTAAGGTCCTTTTCCCCAGTCACCCTGTGCTCACTGAGCCACATACAAGGGCTCCTGCTTTAACATGAATGTTTAAAATCACATCCTTATATTTAAATTGTACTCTACTCCACATTCCCTTTTTCTGTAATTTCCTCCAACACCCACAACCATACCAATTCTGTGCTCTTCCAGTTCTGCCCTCTTACTCATCCCTGATTTCCATTGCTCTTCAAATGTCAGCCATGCATTCGACTGCCTGGCCTTGAACTCTGGAATTCTCTCCCTAAACCTCTCACCCTCTGCTCCTTTAAGGTGTTCTTAAAACCTGGCAAGCTTTTGGCCATCTGCTTCACTATGGCAGATGTGGTTATGTTGATTTCTACCCTACTGTGAGATGATCACCACATTAAAGGCTTCATGTCTGGGGTCCAATATCGCACCTAACTGAACTAGATATCGGGTGCAGCAGACATCAGATGACCAATGAGATCTCACCTGTCCTTCATCATTGCCTATTCTCAGTTCCAGCCCCACCTCCTATCAATGAGCATCAATGAGCTCTACTTTAAATGAATGAGACTGTGCTGTAAGGAACCTGCAACATGGCCACTGGTAACATTAACTCAGTTTTTCTTTCTTTATCTGATCTGCTGAAAATTTACAACATTCTCTCTAATTTCAGGTATCCAGCAACTGATGTGTTCTGTGCCTCAGAGTTCCAGCATTTTCCTTTTCTCTCTCTACTGCCCTAGTTTAATGGCCTCTATCTACATCTTCCCAGAGAGTTCAGCACCCTTTGTAGATGACACTGAAAGCACTGCATCACCTAGACAACCTTGCTCTTCACCTTCTAAGACACTCCCTCTTTCCTCTCCACCCACCTCATTTCTGCAACTTAAACCACACAGTTCTCTTTGCAGATGAAGGGTCATTGACTTGAATCAATAACTCTTTTTCCGCCTTTGCAGATGCTGCCTTACCTTGTTGAGCATCCCAGCATTTTCAGTTTTTGTCTCATTAGCAAGGTTTGCTTTCATTTGCATAAGCAATGAAGACTCCAAGAAAGGCAAACAGAAGGAGCAGGAAAATAATAGAAACAGGAAGAATAAAGTGTAGTTAACTGAGATCCTGGTTATCCTGTCATTTGAACAGGATTGAGGCTTAGATGTGACTGGCAATCGCTAGCAAGGAATTATCAGTTTACCCCATTGTCAGTTCAGACCCAACTGTGTTGCTGTGTAGTCCAGACTGGATAAGGGCCAGCAGATTTCTACTACAAAAGAACAATCCACTAGTTTCATATTTAATATTACTGAGTTTACAGGTTTAATGAATTATCGCATTCCCCTGCTGCTGTGGTAAGGTTGAATCATGTCTCTGGATTACCAGTCCAGTAACATAACCGCATGCTACTGTTTTCTGTAAACTACTCAATAGAGACCAGTATGACAGCAGGTTATGGCACAGATCAGGTGCCATAGTTCTCCAGTGCCAAGAAGCTGGATTAACAGGGAGACAGGCTGAAGAACCCCCGTCAGAAGGCAATATTCTGCACGTGCCTCTTTTGAGGATGGGACCCTGTTTGGGGAATGAGAAGATCACCTTTCCAGGCAAATCCTTCACCATCAACCCCAGAGCTCAGACTAAGGCAGCCCTTCACGGTGCCCACATGAAGTTTCAGTTCCCTGGAGCCCTCGTTATTCATTGGAGTTAGAGTGCCAAGGGAGCCTGATTTGTGGTCTCCTGCCCAGCAGGAGATGGCCTGAGACAACCCAGAAACCTCTGTTAAAGGGCAGAGATGGGACACTCACCTCCTTTGGCTCCTGGCTGCAACCTACTCCTCCTCTGGTGAAGTATTCTAAACCTCATGCAGTATAGCTCAGCCCTTTGAGTGAAACAGCCGCCTTCTCTGGACAAGCGGTTTAAGAGCTGATACACAGACTAGACGAGAGGATGCTTTTCAGTGAGGTCATACCCAGGACTGAAGTGGCACAATCGTTTGTTTGAAGACTAACTGGTAATAATGTTTTCAAAAGCTGAATCTCAATGCAAACTTTAATTATTCTTTCACCTCACACAATACAGTCGGGAAGGCATTCAGCTTCGTGTCTGGTACCAGCGCCAAAAACAAATCGGTTGCAAAACTTAAGCTGGTGTCAATCTTGGCTGGCTGGGCAGTGGTTCTTGGAATCAGAACATCATAAGCTTAAAACTTATTTTTGCTTCTGAGCACAAATTGCAGGCAGAGATTGCCAGAGCTGAGGAAGTGCTGCACTGTCAGAGGTGCTGTCTTTCACACGTAATACTGAGGCATTGCCTGCCCTCCCTAGTCAATGTAAATTATCCCATGGCCAATATTTCAAAGAAGATCAGGCGATTCTCCCCAGAGCAGTATCTCCCTGATTGTTGGAACAAGAGCTGGGATGGTTTAACAGAAATTTCTGTCACTGCCGATGGTTTCACTCATTGCTATCACTTTCCTCCATCTTTGCGTTTCAGACAGAAATGAACCACACCGATATGTAAAACAAGCCATTCAGCCCAAACATGTCATGCTGGCCTCTACTCTCCACATTGATATATACTCTCATATATCAAGCCCTTTTGTCTTCATCCTTCCTCTAGTCTTAGCTTGGGTGTGGCTCATTGTCAGTTTGGACCTCACTGGTTTCAGCCTCAGCCAAGAACCCCTGGGCATGAATTTTACAGACTCACTGATCTCTGTGGGAAGTGGTTTCTACTCCTGCCCCCTTCCACCGTCCCCCCACCCCCACAACTGACCTCTGCTCCCCCGGTTCCAAATCTCTAACATTTAATCCTTTATGAGTTTCCTCTCATTCTTGACTCTCGAAGCCCTGGAAACTTTCCGCTTCTATCTACCTTGTCCACCCCTTTGTCAATTTAAACCTCTCAATCAAGTTGCCCTGGAATTTGTCATTGCGAAAAATGACCCAATGATTTTCTAAGTCTCCCTTGTATTTAGAAATTCATTCTAAATTCTAAATGTAATCCCTCCACCTCCAGCACATTATGCATTCAGTGGGTACCATCTACAAAATGCATTGCAGACTACTCTGATAAAACCTTCCAAACCCATACCTCTACCACCAAGGTCAATTCCACAAGAACCTCCTGCAGGCTTCCCTTTATGCCATATATCATTCTGGAACGATATCACTGTTTCTTCAACACTGGTCCTACCACTCCCAATCCAACACCACTGTGGGAGTAGTATTGCCATATGGACTGCAGCAGTTCAAAATGGTGGCTCACTACCACATTCTTAAGGGAAATTAGTATTGGCAATAAATGCTGGCCTTGATAATGATGCCCACATCCTGAAAATGGAATTTAAAGAAGTTTCCTTCCCCTCCTTGTTTGACAGTATTCCTCAAGAGGTCACACTTATCTTGAGGTGAAGGAACCTGTTGTCTAATTTTCCAGTCTCTCCTGGTCTTACTGTAGTGTTTGTGGTTTGTTCCGTTACCTCACCAACATTCCATGTGTTGCTTTGGATCTGGCCATCCAAAACCTCCTGAAGTGGACTTAGAGCCAAGGGACTCAGACCCAGAAAAAAGAAAGCCCTGTGTACCAAATATTCAGCTTTTCCTGGATGGGTGTGTTTTGCATCCATCCTGGCAAATGCAGCCAGAACATTACAAAATGGAAAGACCTGGTCCAACAATAAACTACAGGCGGGAAAACTCTTGAGAATAATCGAAGGTATTGACTCTAAAGTCAAGGAGGAGTAAATGTGATACAGGTGTAGACACTTGAAGTACCCTCACAGTAACAGAGTCTCCTGTTATTTCCCATCCATTCTTCCACCAGATGGAGTTCTGATGCCTCTCAGATAGACATAAAATATCTCACTGTTTTGGGGCAGAGCAGGAAAGTTATCTCACTTATCCTGGGGTAATGTCTATCTCAATATCTGGAAAGCATTTCAGCTTCCAGAGTTACAATGAAGACCACACATTAGAAACACTTTATTGCCCGCAAAGCACTTTGTGATGTTTTGAACCTGTGAATGGTATTACTGAAGTGAAGTCTTCATTTTACTGAAGTTAGAATCAGGCACATGAATCTACTGTGTTCTGCTGTGAAAAGCCAAAACTAAATCTAGTCACAGAACCTGATCGCTGTGCTAAGTGGTGGGTGAGATGAGAGGGATAAGCATTCATTTCAGAGACAAGATCCACTGTCCAGCTACAGCCATTGAAACCATTGGAAACACAACACCCCAACATTTAGCCAACAGCTCCTTTGAATCGCAACAGTAGGGGGAAAGGGGGAATTTGGCAAAAAAGTGTTTTGAGAAAGAAAATCATTACAACCAGCATTTATACAGCACCTTAAAAATAGCATAAGCATTCCAATGTTTCACAAGTAAATCATTAGAAAAAATCCAACCCACAGGATATATGGAGTCAAAGCTCAATCACAGAGAAAGGGTTGAGGAATGGTGTAAAGAAGAGAGTGGCAGAAAGGTTTAGTAAAGAATTCCAGGGCTTGGAGCCCAGGCTGCCACAGGCAGAGCAATTAGATTTGGCAATGGACAATTGGCTAGAATTGGAGGAATCCAGAAGATCTGGGAAGGGTTGCAGCTGGAGGAGATATTGGAATCAGAAGATTCTAGAATGCCATTCATTCCGTCAAGTCTATGCTGCCAATAGTGACTGAGGCTGTGGAGATAGGATAATACACTCCTGTTTGTTTCTGAATGGATGGGGACAATATGTAATTCTTTGTAACTATTGATAAATCTGGAAATCTGGTGGTTTTAAAGACATGTATGTAGATTTTTATCCTTTTGGGTAACTCACTCTCTGATCACTATCAAAACCATATGACTAAAAATCTTTGGACCAGGTTACCAACCTAGAGAGCAGTGAAACTGGATGTAGGATGGTATAGTCATAATTTGGGAAGCAGAGTTTAAAGTTCTCCTGTTAGCTCTCTCCCATTAGTATAGTCTGAATAGAGAGCAAAAGATTTACATTTCTACTGCACCTTTCACAACCTCAGGATGCCCGAAGAACTTCACAATCAATGATGATTTTAGTGGAGATGTGATCATTGTTATAATGTAGGAAACACAGCAGCAAGGTGTGCAGAGGAAGATTCCACAAATGACATTGCAATAATGACCTTATTTAGTGACAGTAATTCAGGGGAGAAAGGGTCAGGAGGTACTGCTGACCAGTGAAATAGAATCTTTCATGCCACCTGGAATGGGTGGACACAGCCTTGTGTTAAACTCTCAACCAAAGATGGCACTTACGATGGTGCAGCATTCCCTCCATGATCACTCACAGGGACTCAACTGTTTATCTCAAGAGGTGAGAGTTCCACCACCAGCCACCCTCAGACCATTTCTGATACAGGTCATTCAGCCCATTGAGTCCAGTAGAGAAATCCCATCAGTCCTAGTTGCCTGCAGCCCTGCTAATTATCTTCCCTCAAATGTTAAACCCAATGTCCTTCTGAAGGATCTGTTTGCTTCCCCATCCCTCCAGGCAATGTGTTGCAGACCATCACCATTCTGCATAAAAAACTCCTCCCCCTTGTATCTTTTACCCAAAATTTTAGATCTCTGCTCCCGGTTCTCGCACCACATTGTGAAGTATAGTGCTGCAGCAGTTAGTGCTGTCCCAGAGACCTGGATTTGTTAGGTGAGTGGTGGAAGCTGATTGAAATTGATGAGAATGTGGGTGAGAATAAAATGGAATTAGTTTAGGATTAGATTAAGTGGATGATTGATGGCCATGAAAACTCAGACTGATGAACCTGTTTCTGTGCTTTTTGACTTTAAAGGGAATGGTTTTCCTCTATTTAACCTGTAGAGAGCAGCCAAGAGCTTATACACCTCTATTAAAACATCTCAAACCTTTGCTGCTCCAAGAAGCACAACGCCAGCTTCTCCAATGTACCCTTGGTGCTGAAATCCTTCATTCTGGAACCATTCTATTAAACTTTTTCTCAACCTTCACAGCTTTATTAAAGTATAGTGACCAGAATTGGATGGAATTGTAACCTAACCAATGTTTTGCACCAGTTCAATGTAACTTTGCTTCTGTATTCTGTGCTTCGGGATCACAGTTTTGCTTCCAATTTACTTGCATCTTGCCCAATGAACTTAACCCCATCCAGCAGGTAACTCAAGACTGAAGCCTTCTGTGTAATGTTTGTACAAAATTAGACTTGCTTCTGAAACTAGGCCTCTGAAACTATCTCCCAGTCAGATTTCCAATCTATAAGGTATGTGTGACCTCAGTCTTAAGTGTGATCTTACTGTGAGGCATTCTCTTGGCTAGACTACTTGTCACCTCTTAGTTTTGCTGGATCTGGGTACCTGGGGAGGGGTTCTTGGATCAAGAGTTCCTACTCGTTCCAAACCTCAATACCATCTCCACAGACCTGCCCATTGAATCTTGCTAAACGAGTCTGTACTCCAAGCCCAAATCAATCAGAGGCCTTTATCGGATGGAACAGCTTCAAAGTAGAGAAAAAAAGTGGGAATATTTGCCAATGTTTGCATTTTATCAAAGCTGTTTCTTCTTCCCAGGGCAGCCTGTCTGTGCTGGGTCTCAGAGGAGTCACTGGGTTACAAGAGGGGTTAGGGAGGGGGGCCTCCAATTTGATTAGCAAAACTTTCCACCATGTTTGACCCCCATATGGAAGCAATATGCATCTTGGCAGCCTTGAGCCTAGACTTTATTGTCTTGTTCTGGCCAGAATTTTAAACACAAATGTAAGGCTTAATGGTCTTTGGAAACTCACACAGATGGTTATTGAACACAGCAAAAGATGACATCAGTCCACAATGGGATCAGGCAGATAAACAATGACAACTCTCTGGAGAGGCAAATGTTTTAGATATTTATTTCCGATAAACTTCAACAAGTCACATCACACACCAAATACTAAGATCTATTGCCTTTGGAGAAAGTGCTGTGCCGATTTA
>JAUZTB010000081.1:1568302-1582478 GCA_034780895.1 Rhynchobatus australiae
AATATTGTCCTTGCCATCAACGCCCACATCCTATGAATAAATAAATTAATAAGTTTGTCCTGGAGCCAGACACAAACCCACAACCCTCTGACTCAGAGTCGAGAGTTTTCCCCAGAAAGCATAGCAGCCATTCTGAGGTCAAATGCAACTGAAATCAGGTGTCAGCTTTGCCTCCTTGCTTTGAAACAGAAGTTCAAGTCATTCCAGAGCATTGAGGTCAATATCTCAGTCAACCCTACCTCAGTGCAATACTGAGGGAATGCCTCACTACTGGAGGAGCTGGCTCAATTGTGGCTCCTCCTACTTTCCCAGTTCAGCATCAAAGATCCCTTGTCTGGTGACCTGGCCCAGATTTATCCTCACTCACTAAAGCTGAACTTTCAGTCTTTGCCATGTTTTTGGGAGCTTGCTGGTTGTTTCATTCTCCACTTTGCAACAGTGATCACAGTTGAGAAAAAAAAACACTTCCACGCAGTCCTGAGGATGTGAACACTGATGCATAAATGTCAGTCTTTCCAATAATATGAACATTAATATAGACAACAATGTAGAGTCCAGGGTTAAACAGTCCTCTTTTGTGCTGCTGGAGAGATTTTAAATTCTTCAAACTTAACAGGAAATGGCAGTGGTAGAAAAATGTTCAAAATATGAATTGAAACATATTTTTGAAAATGAGCCGTGGTATTGGCTTTGCACTCCAAGTCATCTGTGGTAAATTCTTCAGTTGCCTTTTTCTCTTTGTCGCCTGTCGATGACAGATGCATGGGTTTCAGTTTCTGGCATGGGGTCTCAGCTTCATCCTTCTTTAGGTTGGCTCTCTCACCTGAGGAGTGGCCCCTTGCTCCAAAGATTCCAACTACACATCATAATGTTCCTGATTGTGCTGTTAAAGATAGGAGGAAGAATGAGGCCATGGCTCACCCAAAATTTGTGTCCCCTCCAGTGAGGTACTTCCTCATTGCTGCTTCTCCAACAGTGCGCTGTTCCCTTTGTATGGATCCTCTGACAGTGCAGTGATCCCCTGGTACCATTCTTCCTGCTGTATGATGCTTCAAATGCACTGCTTCTCCAACAATACAGCATTCCCCCTGACAGTTCCGCACTCACTCAGTACTGGTCCACTGACAGAGCAGTATTCCCACAGCGCTACCCTTCTCTACGTGACACTCTCTGTACTGCCCCTTTGTCCTTTGGTACCACTGCTCCAATAGTCCCGACCTGCTTCTGTCATGTGACTCCAGTAGTGCAGAACCATCATAGTAATGCCACTCCAAAAGTGCTACACTCCTGTAGCATTTTCCCTCGGACAGGACAGCATTTTCAGTACCTCCATTGACAACAGTGAAGGTCCCCCACTACAGTGCTTCCGAAAGTGCAGCAATGTCAGTAGTTCCCTTCTGACAGTACAGAACTCCCTTAGTACTGCCTCTCCAACTGTGCGGCATCACCTCAGTACTCCCTCAGCATTGCCCCTATGAGAGCATAGCACTCATTCAGGGGTGTCCCTTTGACAGTACGGTACTCAATACCACCTTCCTACTGAGCAGCGGTGCTCCTTCAGCACTGCCCCAGCAACAATGGCAACACTCATGCAGTGGTGCCTTCCCACACAGAAGTGCTCCTTCAGTCTTGCTGGCTTTATAATGTTCATATAGCTGTGGTTTGAGCTGTACTCTAGTACAGTTCATCTTCCCATCCCTTCGTTCAGCCCAGCTCCTTCCACCCCTCCACTGAACCACAGAGGGGTGGAAGGAACTGAGCTAAAAGAAGAGGCGGTTTCCTAGCCTATTGTATCTGTGTGGCTCCCTGCAGACTAAGTCTGTTGGCAATGCCATGTTCTCTGCATTTCAATAGTCTGAATTATTGCCGAGCTTGCCTTGAATTGCAGTGCTCTCCCACCGATAAAGTATTCCAAGCTCTGATATGGCCAGCATTGTACACAATATTTCAACTGTGGCCTAACCAATGTTTGAAACAAATTTACTAGCCCTTCTGCATCATGTACTTCTGGGTCATTATTTAACACTGAAAGATCTATTCTTACATGTTTAAATTTGTCACCTGTACTTTCGCTTCCAGAGAATTCTGTGGTTTATGTATTGGTCTTCCATTTATTTAGTGCCTGTCACACCCCAAAGTTTTTCAGAGGAGCACTAGAGAGATTAGGGAAGGGGCCAAAGGTTCAAACAGAGAGAGAGCGATCAAGAGGTGGAAATATTTAGCGAGGAAATTCAGGTCCCAGGGCAGGCACAGTAGTGTAGCGGTTAGCGTAATGCTATTACAGCGCCAGTGACCCAGGTTCAATTCCCGCCGCTGTCTGTAAGGAGTTTGTAAGTTCTCCCCGTGTCTGCATGGCTTCCTCCAGGTGCTCCGGTTTCCTCCCACATTCCAAAGCCGTATGGGTTAGGAAGTTGTGGGCGTGCTATGTTGGTGCTGGAAGCGTGGCGACACTTGCAGGCTGCCCCCCAGAACACTCTATGCAAAAGATGCGTTTCACTGTGTGTTTTGATGTGCGTGTGACTAATAAAGATATCTTACTGAAAGGCACAGCCATCAGTAGCAGAGGGATGAAAATAAAAGAATGCAAATGATTCAGAATATAAGGGGCTTGAGTCCCAGCTTGAGTGTTGGTGTTTGCTGGCTGCCTCAGAAGGTAGCAGGTTCGAGTGGCATCAAGAATGTCCTCATGAATTACTGATGAAGGTGGCACTGTTAGGGGTGCCATTTTTCAGATGAGATGTCAAACCTCCCTGGAGGAGGTTAAAAGATCTTGTGTGCTTTTGATCAAGAGCAGGGGAGCTCTCCAAGGTGACGTATCTAATGTATTTAATAAATTGCTTCAATGCCTCTTGTGGTAGCTTGTGATAAGCATATTGGAAGCTGCATTTTCTATATAACTATTCTTGCAAAAGTCATCACTGGCTGTGCAGGGCATTGGGAAATAATGGGGCTGTGAAAGGTGTTGCAGATATACACGTTCTGCTGTGGTGATGTTCTAATGACTGACATCCATTGAAATCTTCCTGTTGTTAATTATTTCTGGTATATCCAGGAGGCAATTCAAAATAACAGGCTTCTGTTTAGAGGGTTTGCTTTCGGAGTTTTGCCATTCATAACTGTTCCACATCCACAACTCAGAAGAATTTCACATCAACTTCTGGTCAGTTCCAACCTGCACAGAGTTGGGGGTTTGGTGTGGAGGCCACTGAGTGGTCACCAGCTAGAAAGCAAGTTACCTAAAAACTAAAGTGTAGTGAAGAGGGAGCCCCTAGGGTTGAGCACAAGACACAATGAAGGTAAACAACTGCTTATGGCATTGGTTCCAATGCTAGGCTTGAAAAGGATTTTATGAAAAGGATTACAAAGCTCGGAAACAGAGCACTGGGCCTTCCGCTATGTGCTGGTGCTCCCACTCACTGACAGCCTCCTGTCCCTCTTCATCAACCCCCAAAGTTGTATCCTTCTACACTTCTCTTACGTGTTTCTTGCTTCGCAGCTTTATGAAAGCAGCACTGATGCACGTGGCAGTGAAGTAGTCCGAACCTGAGCAGGTGAGTTCTCTGGTGCTAACCCCGGAGGGGACTGGCATTTCACTGATGCCTCTCTCTCCTGAAGGGATCTACTCCACTACTTTGGAACTGTTTGTGGCTGGATTGATGAACTCTCTCATCCTCCAACACCAACCATACCACTGCAGCCCACCTAACTCCCCAGCAATCTCATCACACAAGGGCACTGTGTCAGGTGAATTTCATTTGCTCAAATTTATGAGCTTGAGGAAGTAAATATTTAAGCCTGGACCATATAAAGAAGCTGGCACAGGAACAAATTGGCTGCACCGAAAGGCTTGGAGAGCAGGAGGGCGCCAAAGAGGGACAACAAGTGTGAGATCATTTGTGATTGGGGGAAAATTAGATTGGCAGCAGGAGAAATTACAAGGGAGGGACGGAGAAAGGTTACATGAGGGAGAAAGACTAAGAAGGAAACTATTGTGAGAGGAAGAAAGAATGAAAGGTAGAGAAGAGTGAATTAGAGGTAGAGTGGGAGGACCTGTATGAACGAAGATAGGAGATGGAGAAAGAGAAAGAGTATAGGGAGGAAAGGTAGTAAAAGGAGTGAGAGAAAAAGAATATAAAGGGTAGAAAAGGGTGGGAAAGAATGCAAGAGAGAAAAAGAGAGATTGAGGCATGAAAAAGGATATGTATGAGACAGGAGAGATGTGCAAGGAGAATGCATGAGAATGAGACAGCACTCTGAGCCAAGCATGGCCAGGATTATTTTGTTAAGCAGATGTTTACAGCCAGGGAGGTATTAGAGTAAACTTCAGCCTGTGGTTCACTCCCTTTGGCCAAGCGCCTGGCTCCTGGTCAGCTCTGGAACAAGTGAGTTTTTATTTGAAACAAACGGATCTCTAGCCTGTGAGTCCGTGTCCTAGGCTGGGTGCTCTCTTTTCCTCTCTCCCCTGCCTCTGCTGAGACTCCTGATAGCCCTTTTGCTGTTGCTGCTCACAAATCACATGATATCTTTAAGCTGGACAGCTAGGCAGATGCAAAACTCCATGTGTCTGATAAAGCAAAGCTAACCGTACAAAACAAAAGGTAGGAGCCAATGAGGTCCATCTCAAGTGTTGCAATGAAAACGTATCCCACTAACTGAAATGTAACAACGATCAGATCTATTTCATGTAATATTTATAGAGGGATACATATGGAGCCCAGGACAATCAGGGATAATTCCATTGCCTTCCAAAGAAGCTTCATGGGATTTTTTACATCTATCTGTCAATGTCACAGATTAATATCTCATCCAATCAACCCTTCCAAGTGAATGGCAATCTCTCTGTATTACATGAGGAGCATCAGCCAGGATTTTGGAGCATCAGTCCCAGGAGTGGGGCTTGAATCCTCAATCTTCTGACTCAGGATGAAACCAACCAACACCAAGAAACTAATGCTCTTCTCTACTGTGGATTTAAATTGTGACACAAACTATGGTTACAGCACAGAAAAAGGCCATTCAGCCTATAAGCCCTTGCTGGTACTTATATCTCAGGTCTTTACCTAATACCCCCTTTAAATGGATCTGTTGAAGTTACCAATGAATTCTTGCCTTGACCTAGCAGGTTCCGCTAGCAAGTTCCTGTCAATCAAATACATTGATGATGCAAATATTTCTGGTGAAAGGTTATTTACAAAAAATGTTGACTCTGGTTTTTCTCCCTGCAGATGCTACCTGACCTGCTGATTACTTCTGGTATATTGTGTTCGGAATTCCGGAAATGTTTAATTAATCTGCTGGAGCTCTTTGAAGATGTGTCTATTATAGATGAGGGGGAAATGATACATTAGCTTTTATCACAATAGGTTTTGAATACAAGAGTAAGGAAGTGTTATAGGGCCTTGGCAAGACCACACTTTGAGTTTGTGCACAATTTTATTCTCCTTTCCTAAGAAAATATGTACTCACAGAAAGTGCAGGAAAGCTTTAATAGACTGGCTCCAGGAATTGAATTCTCCAGTGTTTTGTAGAATTAGACATCTCATTGAAACATAAAGCATTCTTAAAGAGCTTGATAGGGAGTTCTTTCCCCGAGTCCAGGACCAGGGCACAGTTTGAGAGTAAACGGTAGACTGTTATGAGGAAAAATTACTTCACTCAGAGGCTGGGCATTAAAGGAATCAAGAGATATGGCAGGAAAGCCACAATCTTAATGATGGCAGAGCAGGCTTGAAATACCAATAGCCTGTCTTTGCCTCTATTTGTTATGTTCTTCTCATGCCAAGTGGCATAGTCATCATTACTGTTAGCCAATGTCTTTGCTGAATAATAGCAGTACTATCATGCGATCACTGTTGACCAACGTACTTATTTGACAGTGGCAGCAGAGTCATGTGCTTTTCATACTTGCTCACAATGATAAAACCTGTTGGTGAATCTTGTGTCTCCAGCATTGAAGGATTGACACACCATGTGACAATCAGAAGACAAGATTAATTCTGTGAACTCCATTGCAGCAAGTGTGCTGGGACTGGGGAACTCCAAGCTCTGTGGCTGGGGGTGAAACAGAGCTTGGAATGTGGTGGCGGGCTCCCAACATGCGATGGATAATTCCAGACCTGGTATTCTGGCATTGACCCAGGAATGATCACCAACATGTGCCTGGTGGATTCTCACTCGGACATGGAATTCAAATCTCTCCTTGGATTTGCTCCTCCCTGCCATGCCTGCAGCCCTCTACAATCTCCAGTTACAGCTTTTACTCAACCACAAATTTAATCACCCCACCACTGGTGGTCATGGTTTCAAATGCCAACCTGATGAGCAATGGAGTTCCTTCCCTAAAGCTTTCTTCATCCTCTCTTCACTTAAGATGTTCTTTACAATCTGTGTCCTTAACCAAGCCTTCGGCTCTCTGCTTTGAATCTTGTTATGTGGCTCAATGTGGGTTGACAACACTTGTGAATCGCACTGAGTTGTTTTACTTTGGTGAAGGTACCATATAAACACAGGTGTTATTCTGAATGTATTGTATGGGGCTTTGAGAGACTTTTAACCAGATACACCAGCATGAATACTAGGGTATGAAGTTGGTTTTACAAATTGCCCAATATTAGTGGGTGACAAGATGGCGCAGCATAGGTCTAATGACCTGATATTGCTCCTGCCCCCTTGTCCTGTGTGTGGAGTTTGCATGCTCTTTCTGTGAGCAGTGGGTTTTTAACCAGATCCTTCAGTTTTCTCCCACATCCTAAAGATAGAAACTGAAGTGAGAATCCAACAGGCGCATATTGGTCGGTGATGGTAGGTTAATTGGCCACTGCAGAGTGTCCCTAGAGTGGTGGAGTGGTGATGGGAAGAACTATGGGATTAGTGTAAATCGATGCTTGGTGAGCAGTACAGACCTGGTGGTCAAAGGATCTGTTTCGATGCTGTTCAGGCTGCAGACACAGTCGGGATCTGGCAGTTTCCCAGTGGGTTAAAATTGCCTCCAGACAGTGTTTTGTTGGATAAATTTCCTTATCCTATGCAGAATTAGTGCATTCTAAGCTGTAAAATCCTGGGCTGGAATGTGACAGTAATACTCCGCCAGGCTGCCTGGTCCTTGGGCCCAAGCAGGTGCACATCACTGGGATTGATGGCAGGAACAGGCAGGTTTCCTGAGCAGATGGATCCACCTCTACAGCATCAATCCAGGGAAACTGATGACGGGACTGGATGGCAGTGCATGTTTGGCAGTTCTCTCCGGCGTGAGTCACCGGTCTTTGGGCGTGGAGAGATGGGAGGAAGCTGCCGGCCAGCAGAATGGGTAGTATCTGAGGGGAGTGCCTCTTAACACTGTTCTGTGTTCGAAGTTGCACAGAAAAACTCCTGATGCCGCAAACTGAAAGCATAAATCCTGCAAGTCCGACGCCAACCCACAGGACCATGTTAAAAAGGCTGCACACACCTCAATTGGGGCAGGCCCACCCCATCGCTCCACAAAGGCTGCCCTTGTAAGTGCCTGAGAGAGCTATTATTGGGCATTGCTGGAAGTGTACCAACCACAGCATTCTCCCAGCCAGGACGCAGGGTGACAAGGGAGATGGAGAGAGAAAGAGGGAGAGACAGTGCAGGGAAAGAAAAATATGATATATTATTACCTTGGCATTCTGAAGACAACATGGCTCTTTCTTAGCAGCCCTGAGTGTCAGAATGGGCCCAGTGTCAGAGCAGCTAACCCCAAGCTCTAAATAACCAGGGTTCTATCAGATCTTAAAAGGCCATATCCTGCATTCTTGGCTTCTGTGATGTTTACTTTCATGTAGCCTTTAAATAATATAATGTAAACACAGTATGTTAATGAAAAGGAGATTGGGCCAGACTGTTGCTTTCATCCAACAGGCCTAACAAGGCTTGCTTTATGGTCATCAACAGCAGCAGGCAGGGCTCAAAATCAAAGACCCTCCAACATTCCTCTTTGTGTGCAGGCTCAGAAGGACAAGACTGGCACTGGACTCAGCACAACCTACAGCTCCCTATAATGACCATGGGCACATAGAAAATCCATCAGCATTTGACCCTCCAGCCAAAATCTCTGCGCATTCCATGTTCTATTTTGTGTTAGTACATCCTTCCCTCATCCCTGGCCTGATAGAAATTGCTCAACAATAAAAGACCACTGACCACATTCTCCATTCTGCAGGTCAAGTGAAACAAGGATGACAGAGTCATATATTAGTTGCAAGAACCAGGCATTAATTTGGGTTTCCTTACCCTGTTCATCTTTGCCAAGGCAGAGCAATACATAATTATCTGATACTAGGCATCCAGGCCCTCAACATATGACCCAATACTAAGTCCAAACCTAACAATTTAATTCTAGGCCTATTACCTGACCCGATATTAGGCCCTAACCTACCTACCTGATCTTAGATCTGAGTCTAATAAGGTTATGCTAGGCTCGTCTAGAAACCTGATCCCATGCTCAATCTAGCAACCTGGTCCAGGCCTAAACTAACAACCTGATCCTTGGTCCGAAATTAGTAACTTGATCCCAGGCCCAAACCCAACAATCAGATCTGAGGCTATATGCACGCAAACTGATCTTAGGTCCAAATCTAGTAGGGTGATCCTAAGGCCAAACTGAGTAACTTGAATTGTAGCTCTAACCTTTGACCTTGATCATAGGCCCAAATCTCAAAACCTGCCAACCTTGAACTGGCCAAAGCCTCCCAATTTTATACCCACGATGAATTCTTACCGGCTGCTTTGCTATGTCATTGGCTAGCAGGAAGTGCCCCTGAACAATCCGGGGAAGTTGGTCTAGACACAGCAAGCAATTCCAAAATCAGATTGGGATCAATGGAAGGCTGACTTATTGGTCACTGGCACAGGGTTAGGTGAGTAAAGTCTGGATGATGTCTTCAGTAAACACAGGACAGGGGCTGACACCAAAATAAATATGTTCCTGGAAATTCCTGGGCATGGAAACACCTCAACCTTTCAGTCCAAAACTAAAGAAAAAAATGGGATGTAGCAACTGGGGTAATTCCCAATCAGATTTCTGAGTGGGGTTAGGATTGTTGGTTTCATGCAGTGTCCTTGCATCCTGATAGGAACATGAAAACCAGCTGCAAACAGACAGGCTCCATGAGAAGCAATGGTTTCTGTCTTTCCACTGGCAAAAACTTTACCAGATTCTATCCTATTGGAAAGATTTAACAGCATGCCTTCTTTTCCATAGAGAGAGAGGGAGAGAGAGAAAGCTAATGATACCTAATTAAACTAACCCTTTCTGCCAGCATTTGGTCCATATCCCTTCATTCTCTGCACATTCAGAAGCCTCTTAGAGGCCTCTTAACTACCACTATCGTCTCTGCCTCCACCACCACTCCTGGCAGGATGGGGGTATGATGATACAAAATGGCATCCACTCGATACTTGTGGAGCAGGAAAGGGGTGGAGGGGGTGGAGTGGGACTGGCGTCAGTGGAAACTGTAGCATGGGATGAGCCACTTTGTGGTGTGTTTCTGTGCTGTCAATCCTGATAGCTGAATGGATTAATTAATCTCTTCCAATTAAACATAATCTCTACCTGCTGCAAGAAGCAGATGGCCTGAAGGTGCTAACTCATGCCACAATCAATGGCTTTCAAAAAGTGGAAGGAAAGAGATGGAGTAGGAAACTAGTGGGTGGTCAATAACCTCAACTTTGCTATGACCATGCTTCTAGAGAAACCCTGGGAAGATGGTAGGTAGGTCAGAGGGACAAAAGTGGACCTTCCAGCAGTGAACCTTTTAGAGGAAGGGCAAACCAGACTGGTCTTTCTACAATGTTAAAAGAAGCTCCACCTAATGACAAACTGTGGTTGACTTCTCTATGAGCATCAAGGAGACACCATCTTGCAGTATTGTAACCCACCTCCCCAACCCCCACCCCCAAAGTCCCAACTAATCAATAGATGGAGGCTCAGAAGTGGTCCTCCTGCTCCTGTGGGAAAGAACTCACTCCAAACGTCTGAGCTCAGAATCCAGGCTGACATTCCCAAGTCACTGCCATGCCAGCAAAACTGCCTGGATTACACGGCAAAACCTCAGTCTAAGACTTCAAGTCACGACTTTCAGGAATCTGAGACCCTCAACTGATGCTCACCCAGCTGGTTGTGTCAAAAGAGGCTAATGCCCAAATATCAGGGGCCAATGCCCAACCCAATCTTGTGACTTATGTTTTGTTGGTAGGAAGAACATCTGGGGTATCCCATTCATTCATTCAGGCTTCCATAGACTTAGCACAAAAACAGGCCCTTTGGCCCAGCTTGCCTTCCTGACCAAGATGCCTATCTAAGCTAATCCTATTTGCCTACTTTTGGCCCATATCTCTCTGTACCTCATGTATCCATGCACCTGTCCACATTTTTTTTAAACATTGTAAGTGTGCAGGTAACCCAAGTTACCTGGGTTACGTTGGGTTGACGTTGGGTGCTGTATGGTGGAGTCGGCATATTTAAGACAGTTGGACAGATACATGCATAGGAAAGCTTTAGAGGGATATGAGCCAAATAGGGACAAATGGGACCAGTTTAGATGGGTATCTTCGTCAGCATGAATGAGTTGGGCTAAAGAACCTGTTTCCAAGCTGTGCGACTCTATGACTCTATTCTCCCTTTGATCTCATAGATTTTCCCCATTTGGTCTCGCTTCCTTCCACATCCCAAAGATGGCAGCTTGGTAAGTTAACTAGTACTGTAACCTGTCCTAGTGTGTAGTTGAATTGTAGATTGAGTTAGTTAATTGGAAGGAGAATTAGTAGGGAATAGGATTGAAATGTGAATTGGCATCAATCCAATGGGCCAACATGGATTCCCTTTAAGTTAAAATAAAATTTCCTTGAAAGATCGGCAAGTCAGTGAAGCAAGGAGACTGATGTCCATTGTCCACCTTTCCACTGTTTTCTCCTGCTGATCCTGATAACATTGTTTACTGAGATGATTAGCCTGTTTCTTCTGATGTCAGGTCCGATGTGATCAGGCAACATGTGTTCTCATTTGGTGACAACACCCTGCTGCTCTCCCATTCTACCACAGTCCGAGAGTGTGTGTTTAGCCACCATTTCAAATTCTGCCCACTTCAGGGGTGCTGCTCCAAGCTCCACCAGCCAAAGGATGTGTTTTTGCAGACTGAATGACCAGCTGGGTTTTAATTTTGTGCAGCTAACACAGAATGCTCAAAATTCAGAAGCTGCCCTACGTTAGTGTTGCCAGCGGGAGAAAATCCCAGGACTGAGAACTTGAGACTTTCAAAATAAATTTTTTTATTGTTTTTTTCTCTCTTTCTTAACTGCTTATTGTGCTGCCTTGCTGTTGCTGGGCCAGGTTTCCTCAGGCATTGTTCATTCCCTCACTGGTATGTCCAGCATACCTCTGCCAGTTCCAGTGGTGAGTCACCTGCACAGGGAACAGTCCTCCATCCAACAGCAGATTATATTTGGGGTTAGTTCATCACAATATCTTCGGATTGCTCACCCCATGTTGATAGGATACCTGGGTGGGGTGCATCATGGCAATTTGTGGCAACATCCTCTGCACCTTTGGCAAAGATCAATGTAGACAGGGCAGGGTATATGCTGATCACAGAGGGAGGTCATTTGGTGCCCATATTAGTCCTTCATAAGAGCTGTTGTTTAATCAAACTTCATCCTACCCCTGCATCCCTGGGACTTCAGTGTTTACATTTTTATTCAATTTCCTTTTGAAATCCATTCCATAGCCCCTCAGGCAGTGAATTCCAATGCTCAAAATGAATCCTCTTTCATTTCTTCCTCCACATTTCTTGTCAAGCCTCTTCAAATGGCACAGTGACGCCACAGTTGGTGCTGCTGCCTGACAGCTCCAGGGACCTTGTGTGCTGTCTGCGTGGAGTTTGCTGGCCTGTAACTGCATGTGTTCCACACAGGTGCTCTGCCTTTCTATTACATGCCACAGGCATGCTGCTGGATTAAATAACTACTGTAAATTATACCGAATGGAGGTGAATGGCAGGAGATTTAGCAGAGTCCGTGGGGGACGAGCGGTTGGAGGCTTGTCCATGTGAAGGAGAATAGGTTACAAGGAAATATGTGGGGAAATGGACAGAGAATAATCTGAAAGTTGTTGGCCTTCATTAGTCAAGAGCCATGAGTTGATGTTGCAGCTCTATAGAACTCTGGTCAGGCCACACTTGGAGTATTGGGCTCAGTTCTGGTCGCCTCATTATAGAAAGGATGTGGAAGCTTTAGAGAGGGTGCAGAGGAGATTTACCAGGACGCTGCCTGGATTGGAGAGCATGTCATATGAGGATAGGTTGACCAAGCTTAGGAGAGGAGGAGGATGAGAGGTGACTTGATAGAGGTGTACAAGATGATAGAGGTATAGATCGAGTGGACAGTCAGAGACTATCCCAGGATGACAATGGCTAACGCAAGGGGACATAATTTTAAGGTGATTGGAGGAAGGTATGAGGGGGATGTTGGGGTAAGTTCTTTTTTACACAGAGAGTGCTGGGTGCGTGGAACGCACTGTTGGCAGAGGTTGTGGGGACAGATACATTAGGGACATTTAAGAGACTCTTAGATAGACACATGAATGATAGAAAAATAGGGGGCTATGTAGGAGGGAAGGGTTAGATATATCTTCAAGCAGGATAAAATGTTGCACAACATCGTGGGCCGAAGGGCCTGTACTGTGCTGTAGTGTTCTATGTTCTATGAAAGCCAGCAGTGCTTCAATGGGCTGAATGGTCTCCTTCCTTACATAAGAAAATACAAGAAGTATGACAATGAGAAACTGCATGCTCTGGTTACCGACCAGCACGTGCATGGAAATTGCATCCCATTATTTACTCTTGTGAATTAGAACACCTCTTCCTCCACTACAAGGGGTGAATATCCTCAGTTTCTCCAGCTGATACTCAATGAGGACAAGACAGCAATGAACAAAACAGTGAAAACAAACCATTTGGCTGCTCTCAGTCTTCAATGTCTCCATTATCAGCATCTGAGGTTCCTGAGGCTCCTTTTCCAATCGCCAGTGATGCCATTCCGCAGAAAATTCCACATTTCAGGATAGTCTTGCATTTCCATTTTGCTGTACATAACTTCCATTCATCTAAAATCTCCCTAAAACCAAGATGCAACAACAACCTCGCGCTCAATGTCAGAAAGACCAAGGAACAGATTATGGACTTCAGGAAGGGGAAATCAGAACACACACCAGCCCTCATTGAGGGGTCAGCGGTGGAAATGGTGAGCAGCTTCAAGTTCCTGGGCATCAACATCTCAGAGGACCTATCCTAAGCCTAACGTTTTGATGAAGTCACAAGGAAGGCACGCCAGTGACTCTACTTTGTTAGGAGTTTAAGGAGGTACAGTATGTTACAAAATTCTATAAATGTACAGTGGAGAACATCCTGACTGGTTGCATCACCACCTGGTATGGAGACTCCAATGCACAGGATCGCAAGATCCTGCAGAGGGTTGTAGACTAAGTCAGCTCCATCATGGGCACAGCGCTCCCCACTATTGAGGACAGCTTCAAAAGGCAGTGCCTCAAGAAGGCGGTATCCATCACTAAGGACTCTTGCCATCCGGGACATGCCCTCTTCTCATTACCACCATCGGGGAGGAGGTACAGGAGCCTGAAGACCCACACTCCATGATTCAGGAACAGCTTCTTCCCCTCTGCCATCAGATTTCTGAATGTTCATGAACCTATGAAAACTACAACATTCTTACTTTTTTGGCACTATTTATTTATTTTTGTAATTTATATTAATTTTATGTCTTTGCACTGTACTGCTGCTGTAAAGCAATGAATTTCATGTCATATAAATCAGAGATAATAAATCTGATTCTGATTATGTAGTTAATGTTGCTGTAATATAGAAATGGATGGAGACAATTCTGTGTGCAAGAAGCTCCCACACATAGAAATGTAACCATGTTTAGATTTTGGCATGTTGCTTTGGGAGAAAATATTGGCTAGGACATGAGTATGGATCTCTCAGCTCTTCTTCAAGTAGGAGGATCTTTACTTCTCATGGGTGTGACTTGCCCCCACTGGGTGCATACAACTCTCACTTCTGAAGGCTTTGGATTCAATTCCCTCTGCAGTCACAGGAGCACATAATTATGGGGATACTTGGGGTCTCAGCACCTGAATCTA
>JAUZTB010000081.1:1584585-1601348 GCA_034780895.1 Rhynchobatus australiae
AAAGCTATGTGAGAAACTACACTTACACAGGCAATTGTTTACATAAAGTTTCGAACATAACAAGATATAGGTAAAAAAACTTCTTCCCACTTGCACCTGCTATTAAAACTAGACATAACTAACTCAGACTATCTGAAGTCATCCTTTGCCTTGAAAATCCTTTCAGTGAGGATCATACACAAAAAAAACCCATACTATTAACCCTTACACTGCCAGTCATTAACCCTTCCTTTCCCGGCTATCTTTCACAATTCTGCTGAACACCATGAGGATTGGGACTCAGTTATAGGTTATCTGTAATCTTACTACACAATGAAAAATAACCTGAGCAATATCATCAGGCTGTGTTTTCTTGTGGTACCTGTTAGTTGGTTTACGGCTGGCAGTTTGCATTATACTTTCTTCCCTTTTTGTGGATTGCTGCTTTCCAAGTATGTTCCTTCCTCTCGTTTCTCAGTATATTGTGAAATGGAACAGATGTTTTTACCAATCTTATCCAAATACTGTGGATATTTTTGCAGAATTCAAAGGTTTTTGAGAGAAAGAGAGATGTGGAACTCCAGATATGCACATGGTAACACTGAGATGAGCAAAGACCACGTGTCGCCCAATGCAAGAGCAAACATTGAAACATTCCTGCAAGCTGAGAGAAGTGCTAACCAAAATCGCAGATGTGCAGCGAACTCTTCCAATGAAAGGCACGAATAAATATGTTAAGAGTCAGGGGCTGAGATGAGTTTTTGCATCTCCTCACATTCCAGAGTGGAACAAACAATCAGACACCCAACCAGTCAATGCTCCTTGGTGAGGGGCTGGGACTGGCAATAGTAATGGATCCGTGCAGTGTTGCTGAGGCTTCATAGGCAAGGCCAATGGTGGCAGGCAGTCCGCACAAATCCAGGGCTCCCTAACCCTCCTGCTAGCCCAATCCAAGGTGTCCTGTCACAGCCCACTCCAGGGGCTGGGGAGCAGCGGGGACACCTGATTGTTGGACGCGTGAGGAGGCAGGCGTTCCCCCGTGCCATCCTGAGGTGGTTGGGTTCAAACTCAACCATGCAGAAGGTTCACGCCCCTCCCTTGCAGCCCGCACCAGGCCCTCACCCCTACTCCTCTGACCTGCTGCCTTTCATGTCATTATCCTGAGGGACTGGGAGCTTTGGAGTGAATTGTGGACCCAAGGCCCCTGCCGAATGGGCCCGGTGCAATTTTAACGCACAGAGACATCCACCTCCCCTAAAAAAAAGGCACGGGCCATGGCTGCTCTCGCACTCGGTACTGTTATGTTTGTTCTTCGTCAAGAGACAAACTTGGCGAGGGTTTAACATCTGAACATTTACTAAAACAACAACAACAAACTGAACAGACCGCAACACAGGATGGCCTGCTTTCCCGCTCTTTCCAGCCACTTCCTGTTCCCCATGTGACCCGTTGCATTGCCTGCTGGGAACTGTAGTTCTTTATTATAACTACATAATAACACAGGTACCTTATCTGTTCCAGCATAAAGATCCATCTGGATGGATCAAGAGCAGGAGGTGAGGAGGGGGCAGTGCTCTGGCTCAACAGTGCAACTGTGGGCCCCGGTGTTTCCACAGGCGGGATCAAGCGCACACACCGGGCCCTGAGACTTGGGTGGAGAGGTTGCCACATGTCAGCGATGGGTTGATCCAAGAAACTGATTGGAAGGGGGCACTTGGAGGAATTCAGCGAGAATGGGAATTTCGGGAGCTCCAGCCATTGGAAACCAGGACCATTGAAGAGGCGGGAAATGGAGGAGTGCGGAGAACTCTGGGGAATGGTTGGTTAGTGGGGGTGTGGCCAGGCCATGGAGGGGTTTACATGAAGACTTTGGGAATGGCAAGGTGCTCAGGAATGGAGAGGCTGGGATGTACTGGGTCTGGGGATGAGTAAAATGGGATTGGCCAAATTGGTAATGTATGGTTTGGGAATGCAGGGCTGAGGAATGGGGCGGGATTTGGTAATCTGGGGGTGGGCAGGAATTGGTAGGGTGGGATTGGCATGGTTTATGAAGGGGGTAGGGTGGGATTGAGTGGGTATGAGAATGATCAAGGTGTAGAATAGATGCAGACATGGAAATATTTGGAGATGAGGGAGCAGGGAGAACTGGGATCGGGTGGGAGTGAGAATGGTTGGTTGCTCTGTCTTTGCAGGAAGCAAGCAGCTTCATTTGAGGACCAGATTAATAATGGAGTAAGTTAATACAGCCAGTCCTCACCTGTGGGACAATGGGCTCTTCCCACTCCTTGGAATTTTACACAATGCCTTGGAACACCATAAGCAGAGAGAAATGAAAATGGCAAAATCTACATAGTCCCTTTCTGGTGTTCCAGGATCAATCGTTTTTGAGCTGCAGTCATTGTTAGTGTGAAGGAAACTTAGTTGTTTATGTGCACACAGCAAGATTCCTTTATCAAAAGATTTTCTTTTTATTAAAGAAAGATTAAGGATAAATATTAGCCAGGGCAATTTAAAATTGTGGATACAGAACCTTTCTTGTCTTGGCCAGAGAAGACACAAAGACCCTTGTTTACCACCTGATCCAAAAATTAGCATTGCTGGCAGCATGGCACTGTCAGTACTCCATATGAAGTGTCAGGTTTTGATTTGTCTTCGGAATGGACTTGAACCCACAATCTTGTGACTCCAGAGCCAGAGAGCAAACTACGGCTGACTCTACTGGACAGGGTGATTGCTCTTACAGGTTTTGCAAATTTTCTTGCTGGCAGCTTTTTGATTGTGCCTGACATGTTATTTGATGTGTAGCTTGGCTTGTGCTCAACACGCTGACTGACAAGAGACTGCAATGAAAAATATTGCCCCAGAGTAATTAACTGCATTGTAAGGAAGTATTTAAAAGCTGATTTATGGAGATGGAATATGGCATGAACTAGACTAGAGTGGGATTATGGAGGCTGAATGTTAACTGGAGAAACCAGGGCCAACAGGCCAATGAGATCCACAGTTTAATTAGAAGCCAGGAACCCCCAGGAGATTTCCTGAAGCCGGCAACCCAGATTTATTTTATGACTCGGTTGTAGGTATGTTTCTAAAGCAGTAACAGTGAGTGATTTTTTTCAGGACTCGTTTGTGGGATGTGCCATTTCCTGCTGAGCACCAACATACAGGTGTGGCGATGCTGTCAAAGAGTCAAGCTTAGGTTAGTTAGGATGGATTGGAAGGGAGACAGATGAAGCAGGAAGGGAGGCTAGAAAAAGCAGGGCCAGGCCCATTTTAACAGACTTCAATCTGCCGGAATTTAGGGAACAGAGTATTAACTGGAGAAGGAATGGCACTTAATGTAGAGATAGGATTGGTTAAAGAAGCAGAAGTGAGAGGAGGGTGAGCACTCCTCGACATCCTGCTCCTCCTTGCCCAGTGGATGCATGCTCAATGCTTTTTTCAAACTGGTCCAATGAGATTCCCTGAATTACACCAACCATATCACAATAAAGTACTTCACTGTCTTTAGGATATCCTGTGATAGTGAAAGGCACTGAAGCAATACAAACCTTGCAGGTACAGCAAGAAATTAGGAAGGCAAATAGAAAGTTGGCCTTTATTGCAAGAGGTATTTAGTACAGTGTACAGAATTAGTCCAATTGAAAGTGAAGGAACTTCAGAGAATGTTCACCAAGTTGATTCCATGGGATGGAGGAGTTTTATAAGGCGTGTTTGAATGAGAGGAAATCTTTTTGAAACTTTTCAGATGCTGAAGTGACTTGATGGGGTAAATGCTGAGAGGATATTTGCCCTGGTGGGGGGAAATGTAGATCTGGGATCGTAGTGTCAGGTTATTTGGTTGCCCAGTTAAGATGCAAATAAGGAGGAATTTCTTCTCTCAGGGGCAAGTAAATCTTTGCGATTCTCTACCCCAGAAAATTAGAGCTCAAGAAAAATACTACTGGAAGGATACCAACCTACACATGCATTAAACTGGCAGAATGACAAAGGGATTTGAAAGGAGGCCTCCTCCAGGAAAATTCTGGGCAAAGGATGAAACACTTTTCTCAGTTTCCGACAACATGGCAGTTGGCCTGAGCAGTAAGGAAGCAGCCTGCAAAGGCCATCATCCTGTTTATGGACAGGAATCCTGCTTTTTCAACCTCATTTCGATAGCTCATTTGTTCCACTTGCAATGTGAGAGGTCACTGTTGGGTCCCAGCACAGCCATATATATCAACGTATATTTTCTTTTAATTTCCTCTTATGGCATGAGTAGAGATTGGAAGGTATGCTTTCTCACAGTACTTGTTTTGTCCAGGTTACAATGATGAAAAGCATCACTGGGTTGACCAAAAACGTGTGGGAGGTTTTATTACTCACACACAGAATGGAGGCATCACTGCAAGGCCAGTGTTTATTGTCCATTCTGAACTGCATCTGCTGCTGCAGTCTGTGTGGTGAAGGTGCTCCCACAGTGCTGTTGGGTAGGGAGACCTAGAAATGATAAAGGAACAATGATGTGTTTCCAATTCAGGACTGTGTGGGACTTCAAGAGGAACCAGTAAGGGGTGAAGTTCCCTTGTGCCTGCTGTTGTACTCTGGACTGGCCACACTGGTAAGGTTAATATTAAACAGACCCTGGATAGTAGGGTGGTCTTTGGCATCTGTGCTGTTGCTGGGCAGTAAATGATAGCCTTGGCAATGATACCCACTTCCTTGTCATAAATAATAATCTCCTCCTTCACCACCAAACCCCCTCACGCTACCACCAACATTTATTTTAACAGAGTGATGCCTAAGGATTTCATCAGCCTATTTTT
Source organism: Rhynchobatus australiae (assembly GCA_034780895.1). Lineage (NCBI taxonomy): Eukaryota > Metazoa > Chordata > Chondrichthyes > Rhinopristiformes > Rhynchobatidae > Rhynchobatus > Rhynchobatus australiae. Next base: position 1,589,370 of record JAUZTB010000081.1, read on the forward strand.
TTGCCAGTTATAATAGTGAAACAGGAGTTATCTCCAAAGGACAGCTTCCTTCCATGTGTGGGGTGATCCCAAAAGCCACCCACATCCAAGCCCCTGATCGTGAGTTGTTGACAACCTGATACCATACAGGGGAATTAACCCTTTCACCCACTGGCAGTTACTCAAACCAATTATTGAGGGACGCCACACTACACCTTTTGAAATGAGGCGTTAATCTGAGGCCCCATCTAAAAGGGATGTACAAAATCCCATGGCTGCTCTTTTTTGGAAGAACATAAGAGCTTCCCCCAGTGTTCTGGAGTCAATATTGATTTTTTAACAAAATTGCATCAACAGGTAACTGATCATTAACAAATTGATGTCTGTGGGATCATGCTATGCACACATCTGCCACTGTATGTTCTACGTTACAATGGTGCCTGCTCTTAGTAGAAAGCAGTAAGGTACTTTGGAATGTTCTGATGTATTAATGGAGATATAGAAACATCTCTTCCTTACTTGGTAATAAACCAATCACTAGATGTATTGGGCTCAGTACCAATACCCACTGGCACTGAGAAGTTGAGCTCTGGACACCTGGATTGGGAATCCTGGATGAGAACCAACAGGCAACCAATGCTGGGTGAAGGTACTCAGCTTGGTAGAGAGCAGCTGAATGCAAGTTTAAATGTTTGTTGGTTTCATTTTCCTTCTTCTTCCCCAAAAATAATAGAAATTTATGGTGCTAGAGGAGGATATTCAGACCATTGAGTCAATTTTATCCATAAAAGGAGCTACATAGTTTGCATCCAATCTTGGCAATCTGTGGCCCTTCAGATGCTCAAAAGATAAAGGGAATCGATTTCAGGAGGATGTAGAAGTGGTGAGGTTAAGGGAATGAATTCCAGGGCTTAAGCCTAACCGGAGCCAAAGGGCAAGACCGCCGGTGATGGAAAAACTGTGAATGAGCAAAGACCCAGAACTGGAGGAGTACAATTTCAAATAGCTGAAATTCCAGGCTGGAATTACTATCAATACCTGGAATCTCTGCTTGTTTTGTCTGCAGTCAACCCATTCAAGATTTCTTGTTTAATTTTCAGTCTGAGGAACAATTTCAAATCAAAGTGAACCACAGCTGTGGTTGCAATTGACTGAATTCGTAAGATTTTACCTACTTTGGTGATGCTCTGCAGGTAATTTTAAAAACTTCCCTGCAACTTCATAAATGCTGTTAAGTATGTTTATTTTCAAGTGGAAATGACTGCTTTGTTAACTAGTAAGATTCCTTGACACCACTTGGAAGAAGAGCTGGGAATTTCCCCACTGTTCTGGGTCCAGTATTAATCCCTCAATCAATGCCACTAAAGCAGACATTATTTGGAGATTATTGACCAAATTGGCAACTTTGTTTCCTACATCACATCCATGGCTGCAGCTTGAAGATCCTTCATTGGTAAAGCACTTTGGAACATTGAATTGGAGGCAAAAGATTCCATAAAATGCAAGCCTACTTTTCTGGAGGGTTGGGTCACCAAGTGTCTGTGGGGCAAACAAAGCCCTTAATGTTACATTGTGAAAGGAAATGCACTTAAATCCAGCTGTTTTATACATTAATCATTAATTATTCCACTAAAATTCCAGCTGGAATACTGGCATGGAACACTGAGGCTGAATTGCCTGATCCTGCACTGTAAAATTCCATGGTTAGACATTGCTTAGTGCTGTGTACTGATCTAGTATACTGTATGGTTGAATTTTGACTAAATGTGGGTACTACACACCTAGGAATTTGTTCCTGATCTCCCATGCATGTGACACGCATGCACAATTTTGTCAGGTGGGGTGCTTTGTATGCAGGCCCTGCGAAGGCCACAGACCAACCTGAATGAAGGAGGAGGCCTGCTATTGTCGATTTAAGGAACCAAACCATAGTCAATCTGCTGCCAGGAATCAGAGGCATCCATTTCTTTCAGGCAGGTGGCAATTTGTGGTCCATTGTGCTTGTAGCATTCCCAGGCCCCATCACCACTCCATCCCTTCTCCACTTTTGGTTGACTCCCTAACCAACAGCATCATGCTGCCCCACTGCTGGATTCCAATGTGAACAACATTCATCAGCCCACCCCCCCACCCCCACCTGATCACCAATCCTATGTCAACCCGTCCAGACTGACCCCAGTGTTCCCCCACCCCAACAAGATCTCCTGTTCCTCTCAGCTGCCACCAGTCCCCAAACCATCTCATTCTGTCTCTACCCTGACCCCACTATTGAGTGCACAGCTACTTTCCTGTGCCATCTCTTTATTTGTGGAGCCCTGTGCACTATGTCCCGCACATCTACTCTCACCCCCTCTCTTCCCAGTTAGGCAAGGATAGGACTCCCCTGTCCTTGTCTTCCACCCAAGTAACCTCCAAATTCAATGGATCATTCTGTGTAATTTTCACCACATCCAATGAGGTTCCATTATTAGATACATTTTCTCCTTCTCACTCAAAGGATCATTTCACTTCAGTTGTTTTGTTCGCTCTTCCATCTACACCAACACTCCCAATTCAGCTGTTTACCCATGTGATCCTGCATCAGCCGTGTATCTGCTCACTCCTCAACCTGTCCTAATCACACTGGAGCCTCTCTGTATTCTCTTCATAGTTCACCCTCCCACTCAGATTTGTGTTGTTTGCAAAATTGTGGATATTTCATCTAAATCATCATCATATATTGTGAGTAGCTGGGTTTTCAGAACACCCCTGTGGTACTCCACTAGTCACTGCCTGCCAGTGAATGAAGGAGCCATTTATTCCTACTCTTATTTCCTGTCTGTCAACCAGCTGCCTGTCAATCCCTAAACACTAATCCCATAGGTTTTAGTTTTCATCCTAATCTCTTGTGTGGGACTTCGTTAAAAAGCCTTCTGAGAGTCAAATACACCACTGGTTCTTCCCTCAAACTCTTCATCAGCTGTATCCTCAAATAAAATCCATTTAATTATCAAGCGTGATTTCCCTTTCATAAATCTATGCCGACTTTGATTATTTGCTGTTTTCCAAATGCTCTGAGAATACATAGTCGTACAGCATGGAGACAGGACCTTTGGCCCAACTGACCATGCTGATGAAGGTTCCCACCTAGGTTAGTCCTATTTGTCTGCATTTGTCCCATATCCCTCTAAACCTTTCCTATCCATGGACCTGTCCGAGTAACTTTTAAATGTTGTTAATGTACCTGCCTCAGCCACTTCCTCTGACAGCTCATTCATATACTGCCCATCTTCTGGGTGAAAAAGTTGCCCCTTGGGTTCCTGTTAAATCTCTCGCTTCTTGCTTTAAACCTATGCCCTCGAGTTCTTAATTCCCCAACCCTGGGAAAAAGACTGTGCACATTGACCCTATCTATACCCCCTGTAATTTTACACACCTCTATAAGATCACCCCTCATTGTCCCATTCTTCAGTGGAAAAAAAAGTCCCAACCTGCTCAACGTCTGTCCATTACTCAGTCCCTTGAGTCCCAACAACATCTTCGTAAATCTCATCTGCTCTCTTTCCATCTTAAAAGCATCTTTCCTATAGCAGGATGATCAAAACTGAACACAATATTCCAAATGCGGCCTCACCAGTGTCTTCTACATCTTTAATAATGGGCTCCAGTGATTTCCCCACTACCAATGTCAAGCTAACTGGTCTATAATTCCCTTTTCTCTTCACCTTGTTTAAATAATGAGCTATATTAGCTATCCTCTAATCCATAGGAACTAATCCAGAGTCCATTGAACGTTGGAAAGTGAACACCGCCAATACATCCATTATTTCTAGGAACACTTCCTTAAGTACTTAAGTACAGATGCAAACATTTGGGCCCTTGAGATTTATTGGACTTTGATTCTATCTGACACCACTTCCCTACTAATGCTGATGTTCTTCAATTCCTCCGTCTCACTGCACTCTAGCTTCCTTAACATTCCTGGCAAAATATATGTGTTTGTGAAGACAGATCAAAAAATATTTGTGTCAGCTATTTCTTTGATTTCTCTTCACAGATCTATAAAAAGCTTTTATAGTTGGTTTTTATGTTCCCTGCAAGTTTACTCTCATATTCTATTTCTCCTTCCTAATCAATCCCTTTATCCTCTAAATTCTAAACTGTTCTCTGCCTTCAAGTTGGCTGCTTTTCATCTCAATTTATATGTCTCTTTTTTGGATCTAGTACTGTCTCTGATTTCCCTTGTTGGCCACAATTGAGCCACCCTTTCAATTATATTTTTGTTCCAAACAGGAATGAGCAACTGTTGTAGTTCATCCATGCACTCCTTAAATGTTTGCCATGGCTGATCCACCTCATATATAATGTTCTCCAATTTAACTCAGCCGATTCTTGTCTCGCACCATTTTAATTTCCTTTATTTAGATTCAGTACCCTTATCACTGAATTGACAACCTCACTCTCCATCTTAAAGAAAAATGTTACTATATTATAATTTTTCTTACTCAAGGAGCCTCATGCAACAAGATTGCTAATTAATCTTTTCTCCAGGAGACAGTAGAGGTTTCCGTCAAATCCAGCACTGGGGGAAATTTCACTTTAACAGCAGCTGCAGAACGGACACCAGCGGCTTGGTTTTGCTTTCTGGGCATAGAAATAGCGGCAGAAGGAATCTCAGGTCCAGACTGAGAAACAGGGAGAGAGAAACAGGAGCAAATGAGGTGGGAGACCAGGAGACTCCATTTACTTTTTATTTCACACTTCCCACATTTATATTTACACCGGTTTTATCTCCAGGCTCATTGGGGTTTACAATGTGGAATTTTGGGATTAAATGGGACCCATTCAGTGCCAACCTGCTGTCCACGGGGTTTCTACCCCATAGACCCTGAGCTCCACTCCAGATGCTGGCCCTGGAATGCGACATTTTTATAGATGCAGAATGGAACTGGAGCAGATTTTCAGCAGCTGGTTTACATCCCAAGTTGCAAAGAAAGGATAAAGTTTCCCTGTGAATTTATTCCCAGTGAAGGTGTAGAGATGGGACTTGGTATCAATGTTGTAAAAGGAAATTGTTCCGGACTCATAAATGAGATAAACTCCCATCCTCCGGGGGATGGCATCAGGAGGGAGTTCAGAGTCGGGTATGATGTTTACATAAAACTTGTCACCACACCGCTCAAGGGACCAGAGTCCAGTCTCTGGACTCAGCTTGACACCTCTCTCCCTTTCCACAGACTCTGCAGCAACTCCCAGACACCAGCACTGATTCCCCACCACCTCCACCTCCCAGTAATGTCTCCCTGAAGTGAATCCCTCCGATCCCAGCACACCAGACCAATATGTAAACCTCCTTCCTGTGTCAGGGAGATCCCTTCGGAACCCTGTCCACCTCACACTCTTCAGATCCTCAGACATCTCGAGCTTTGGACTTGCTGTTTCCACATCCAGGGTCACAGAGACTGGGGGGAGAAGCAGAGAATTAGAGTCATTGTTGGGGAGACTCTGGCAGCACAGCCCTGGGACAGGGGGAGGGCTTGGAGGGGTTTGAGAGCATGGTGGGAGGGATAGGGGGTTGGGGATGGGATGGAGCAAGGGAGTAGAGCAGGGCAAGTGAGGGGGAAATGAAGACAGTGAGGCAGGAGGAGAACGAGAGTGGAAAGTGAGCAGTTCTGGGGTGGGAAGGCAAGCAGGAAAAGCAACTAGGGATCAGGAGAAGGTAATTGAGGTGGGAGGGGGGAGTGCGAATGGAAACAAGGGTGAGATGGTGGTGAAGGGGGGAAGTGCTAGGATGGGCAACGAGAGTGGTGGAGGAGAGATCCAGTGGGTTAGCTCAGTGGAAAAATGGAGGGCAGAGTGAGGACAGCAGTGGGAGACCAAGAGAATGGTGTGCAGGATATTGAGAGGAAAGAGCGATGATGTGAGAGCAAAGGATCATGATGGAAGGGTGAGCAAATGGGATGGGATAGTGGATTTGGCAGTGAGTGGGGACAGGGTGCAAGGACATGGGGGAAGTGCAAGAGGAAAGAAGAGTAAAGGTGCAAGTGGGAGCATGGAAAGAAGAAATGGAGGGAGGAGGACGTGTCGGGGCAGGGAGTTGGTGAGAGTAATGGGGGTGGGAAGGCGAATGGGCAATGAGTGGGGAGGGAGGAAATGGTGGGTTGGTGCCACGGGTGGATGGGGGAGGAGGTCTCAGGAAAAGGGCTATAGAAATGTAGATTTTACTTTACATATATTCCTATACTGCTCCAGCAATTTCCCCAACAGCTCTGTCCTAAAAATGATCCTTCTCGTGACTAAAAACTCCTCACCCTTCATTCCTAAATGAACTTCTGTTGCTATTTGAGCTCAGCCGTCGCTTCACGCTTGTCCCCATTGGCAGCAGTGGCCTGTGGTTTAAACTGGGAGATGTTCTGTTGTCACTGAGCACAATCACTGCTCCCTGACTACAGGACTGGTACCAAAGGAATGGAAGGCTGCTCATATTGTGAGGGAGAATGGATAAAGTAAGTCTTTACTGGCTGGGGATTTGGGAAGAGGTCAGTAGGAATGGGAACAAAGAATTAAAGTGACAAATGACCGGAAGCTTAAAGTTGCCCTTGAAAATTGAGTAGAGGTATTCTGCAAAGTGGTCACCCAGTCTGTATTTGGAGATAACTGGTTGGTGAGCTTAACTTTGGTGGAGTCCATTCAAGCAGTTTCATTCAGAAAGATAGCCACAGCAAAGGTTCTGTGGAGAAGGATCGCAGTCTAGGGATCTGCTGCCGCTGTACACTGAGCTGGACCCTGTGTGACAGCCTCTCAAGTTCTTCATGGATGCAGTGTTTCAGGAGGAAATGTGAGTGACATTGACACATGTAAAGAGAATTAATAAATTCATGGTATAATGAATGTAGAAAAATGCATATCCCGATTGTATTTATTGTATATATTATGACTAGAGCATATTTTTGGAGAAAAAATGGTTCATTTAGAAAGGCACAATTTAATAAGAACTGGAGAAACTATCAGGCAGTCAGGGGTCAGTTTAGTTGATTGCTGAGCTTCACCACTGACCCAAGCTGAAATGACCACTGGTGTGTTGAGTTTTCTAATCCTATATCCCAATTCCAAGGATCCAAGCCCAACAATTGACCTCAGTCCCTTGAAATAATCTTCAGAAGCCTGGATTCATCAATTCACTTATCCCAAAGCTCTGTACAAACCAACCAAATCTGGAAGGTGTGGCTTTAAATATATTTCTGTATAACCAAATACTAGAGCTTTGCAAAATGTGCACATGATCACACATGAATATGGTAACTTTTGTATCCATGTTGATAAACATCTCCAGCAGAGTGAAACGGCCAATTAGAAAACATACTGTTTAATTGATGCAATCAGATCAGTTCTTCCTGAACCAACATTAACCCTTTGAAGGATTGTGCTTCAATAGTTATTATGAATTAGCAGATAGTTTAATGAATTCAGTGAAATAGCCAGTAGAGCTGCTGCCTCAACAGTTCTAGCAACCCAGGTTCAATCCTGGTCTCCTGTGTGGAGTTTGTACCTCCTCCCTGTGACCACGTGGGTTTCCCTGGACACTCCAGTTTTCTCCCATATCCCATAGAAGTTCTCCTTAGTAGGTTAATTGTCACTTTAATTTACCCCTAGTGTATAGGTAAGTGGCAGATCTCAGGTGGAGTTGATGGGAATGTGAAGAGAATAGGTCACAGGGAAAACTAGTGGGGGATTGGCATTACTGTGAGGCACCATAGTCTCAGTGCACTGAAATGGCCTCCTATATTGAAATGAAATGTGACAAAGTACAAAATACAAAAATTGTGGAATGATGTGTACTTACCATATTCAATGTCCACGTCATCATAACCTGTACAAAACAGGAAATACTTCACAGTTGACAGACAGTTAAAAGTAGAAATAAAATCATGACATATTGAGAGCAAAGAAGGTGCAGGATTGTGGTGACTTGCAAGCTGCTCTCAGCAGATCTACTTGTTACTTATAATTGTTCTGCTCTTTTAAATCTAATATTGTTTTCCTTGTACTGCCTCAATGCACAGTTGTAATGAAATGATCTGTATGGATAGTTATGCAAAACAAAATTTTTCACTGTACCTCAGTATATGTGACAAGAATTTACCAATTTAATCCATTCACTACACCCGCACCATCACTGCTAGGTTACAATCCAGTGAGTAATAGCACAGATCAAAGGGTCTATTCATGTCTAATCATTCAACAAAACATGAAATGACTGAGGTACAGAATGAAGACTGAGGCTGGACAATTGGGAAGGGTTTGCAGAATTTGTATCTCATGGGATCAGTCCCTGCTGATACCTCCAGCTCTGCACTGACCACAAGTTGGGAGCTGAAACCCCAACTTGGGAGCTGGAGCCAACCATAATATTCATTCCCAACATGTTATAGTGGAAGTCCTGAAGTGACAGGCAGTAACTTTGAACGACAGTCTTAAATACAGAAAATGCAGAATAAGAATGGCAGGCAACAGGAAGCTCAGTGTCACTCATCCATACTGAATGCAGGTGTTCTGCAGGGTGATCATCCAACCTGCATTTTGTTTCTCCAGTGTGGAGGAGACCACATGGTGAAAACCAAATGCAGCACTTTAGTCTGGCAGAAGTGCAAGTGAAATGCCTCTTCATTCGGGATGATGATTTGAGTGTCTGGATAGTGGGAGTGGAAGAGGTGAAGGACATATATTGCATTCTGAGCTATCTGTCTGTGGCATCTTTCAACATTGACCAATGTGAGCTTGAGGAACAACAACTTGTCTTCCTTCTCGGTATGCTGCAGCCTTCTGGATTCAATATTGAAGTCTCCAGCTTCAGCTAACCTACTTTGTCTGCATTAGAACTGGCCATTTCTGCTGCAAGTCATTCATCTTTTCTTGTTGCTCTTACCCAGTTCTGATGAAGGATATTGGACCTGAAATATTTATTCTGTTTTGTCTCTTCATAAGTGCTGCTTGTCCTGCTGAGTGTTTCCAGCATTTTCCAGATTTCCAGTATCTGCAGTTTTTATTTTGATTTTCATGGACCAACACCCAAATTATGGCTGTAATGTAGGTGGCTTTCTATTTTTGAATGTGTAACTGGGTGAGGATGGGAAAATTCTGTGGGAGAGTTCAAGTTATCTTTGGGGATGGGGCGTGGCGGAACTACTTGTTTAAAAAAAACTCAAGGGATTAAATGCAGAGTCAAGAAAAGATGCCTCAAGTAAATCATAATTGCTGTGATTGGGGTGTAAGTTTTCAGACTTCACAGAAACACAATTGGCTTTTCATTCGGCTTTTTCCCTAATATATCAATAAGATTAGAGAGTTAAATGTGTGGCTCAAAGATTGGTGTGGGAAAAGTGGTTTTGAATTCGTGGGACATTGGCACCAGTATTGGGGAAGGAGGGAGCTATTCCAATGGGACAGGCTCCATCTGAACCTGGCGAATCACATTACTGGGGCTGTGGATAGGGCTTTAAACTAAATAACATGGGAGACAGTTCAACAGATTGGAAAAATATGGATAAAGTAAAAGAGAAGGAGAGTTTACTGAAGTCTCCAGAATGAAAATAAGCCAAAATTTAGAAAAGAATAAGAATTTAACTTTAGCAACAAGGAGAAAAATTTGAAGAAGACAGGCGGTGAATACAGGACTGAGGGTGTTATATTTGAATGCACGCAGTATACAAAACAAGGTCGATGAGCTTACAGCGCAGCTAGAAATCGGTAGGTATGATGCGGTGAGCATGACAAAGTTGTGGCTTAAAGAAGATCACAGCTAAACATCCAAGGATACACCACCTTTTGAACAGACAAGAGGTGACTCCGTTGGTAAAAATTGAACCAAGCCCTGAGCAAGAAGTGACATAGGATCAGAAGATGTAAAAAGGCCCTTTTGGGAGTTGTATTTGGGCTAAGATGTGGGTGACAAATTACAACAGGAGATAGAAAAGGTATGTAAGAGAGGCAAGGTCACAGTGGTCTAGGGACCTTCAGTGTTCATGTAGACTGGGAAAATCAGGTTGGCGCTAGATGCCGAGAGAAGGAATTTGTAGAATGCCTACGAGGTCGCTTTGTAGAGCAGCTTGTGGTCGAGCCCACCAGGGAAAATATCAATTCTGATTTAGTGTTGTGCGATGAAGCAGATTTGATTAGGGAGCTTAAGGTAAAGGAACCCTTAGGAAGCAGTGATCATAATGTGATAGAATTCACCCTGCAGTTTGAGAGGGAGAAGCTAAAATCAGATGTATTGGTATTACAGTTGAGTAAAGGTAACTACAAAGTCATGAGAGAGGAGCTGGCCAAAGTTGATTGGAAGGGGACCTAGCAGTGATGACAATAGAGCAACAACAGCAGGAGTTTCTGGGAGTACTTCAGAAGATGCAGGATCAGTTCATCCCAAAGAAGAAGAAACATTCTAAAGGGAGGATGAGGCAACCATGGCTGACAAGGGAAATCAAAGACAGCATAAAAGGAAAAGAAGGCATAAAATACTGCAAAAATTAGTGGGAAGTTAGAGGATTGGGAACCTTTTAAAAACCAACGGAAGGCAACTAAAAAAGCAGTAACGGGAGAAAAGATGAAATATGAAGGTAAGCTTGCCAATAATATAAGAGGATACCAAAAGTCTTTTCAGGTATATAAAGAGTAAAGGAGAGGCAAGAGTGGACATTGGACCACTGGAAAATGATGCTGGAGAGATAGTATTAGGGAACAAAGAAATGGCGGACTAACCGAATAAGTATTTTCCATCAGTCTTCACTGTGAAAGACACCAGCAACATGCCAGAAATTAGAGAGAGTCAGTAGGCAGAAGTGAGTGTAGTCACTATTACTAAGGAGAAGGTGCTTGGGAAACTGAAAGGACTGAAGGCAGGATAGACAAAGGAGAGTCAGTGGATATTGTTTTCTCAGAAGGCCTTTGGCAAGATGCCGCACATGAGGCTACTAAACAAGATAGGAGCCCATGGTATTACAGTAAAGGTACTAGCATGGATAGAAGATTGGCTGACTGGCAGAAGGCAAAGAGTGGGAATAAAGGAGGCCTTTTCTGGTTGGCTGCCAGTGACTAGTGTAGTTCTGCAGGGATCGGTGTTGGGTCTGCTACTTTTCATGTTAATGATTTGGATGATGGAATTGATGGCTTTGTGGCCAAGTTTGCAGATGATACAAAGATAGGTGGAGGGATAGGTAATGTTGAGGATTCATGGAGTCTGCAGAAGGACTTGGACAGGTTGGGAGAATGGGCAAAGAAATGGCAGATGGAATACGGTGTAAGGAAATGTACGGACATGCACTTTGGTAGAAGGAATAAAGGCGTAGTCTATTTTTTAATGGGGAGTGATTTCAGAAATCAGAGGTGCAAAGGGACTTGGGAGTCCTTGTGCAGGAATCCCTAAAGGTTAACTTGCAAGTTGAGTCAGTAGTAAGGAAGGCAAGTGCAATGTTAGCATTCATTTTGAGAGGAGTAGAATATGAAGGCAAGGATGTAATGCTAAAGCTTAATAAGACATTGGTTAGACACATTTGGAGTATTGTAAGCAGTTTTGGGCCCCACATCTAAGGAAGGATGTGCTGTCATTAGAGAGGGACCAGAGGAGGTTTACAAGAATGATCCTGGGAATGAAAGGGTTAACATATGAGGAGCGTTTGATGGCTCTGGGCTTGTATTCACTGGAGTTCAGAAGGATGAGGGGGGATGTCATTGAGACCTACCAAATATTGGAAGGCCTAGATAGAGTGGACATGGAGAGGATGTTTCCAGTAGTGGGAGAATCTAGGACTAGAGGGCACAGCCTCTGAATAGAAGGACATCCTTTAGTACAGAGATGAGGAGGAATTTCTTTAGCCAGAGGGTAGTGAATCTGTGGAATTCATTGTCACAGATAGCAGTGGAGGCCAAGTTATTGGGTACATTTAAAGCAGAGGTTGATAGGTTCTTGATTAGTAAGGATATCAAAGGTTATTGGGAGAAGGCAGGAGAGTGGGTTTGAGAGGGAAA
>JAUZTB010000081.1:1705404-1715479 GCA_034780895.1 Rhynchobatus australiae
GCTGTTCCTGAATCGTTGAGTGTGGGTCTTCAGGCTCCTGTACCTCCTCCCCGATGGTAGTAACAAGAAGAGGGCATATCCCGGGTGGTGAGGGTCCTCAGTGATGGATGTCGCCTTTGTGAGGCACCGCCTCTTGAAGATGTCCTCGGTGGTGGGGAGGGTTGTGCCCGCGATGGAGCTGGCTGAGTCTACACGGTAGTGTAGCAGTTAGCGTAACGCTTTAAAGCCCCAGTGACCCGGGTTCAAATCTGGCCGCTGTCTGTCAGGAGTTTGTACGTTCCCCCCGTGTCTGCGTGGGTTTCCTCCCACATTCCAAAGACATCCCAGAGCACACTACGCAGAAGGTGCATTTCACTGTGTTTCGATGTACATGTGACTAATAAAGAGATCTTGTCTTGTCTTGCGATCCTGTGCATTTGGAGGGTCCGTACCAGGCGGTGATGCAACCAGTCACTTCAAGGGAAAAAAAATTACTGAACTATGGGGAAAGAACAGCGAGTGGGGAGGGTACGACTGGAAAGTTTTAAAAATCCCCAAACAGACACGATGCAACATGTTGACATCTGGCATCAGGAGGTCCCTGCAGTGGGAGCAGCTGAAAGACCCAGTCCGATCCCCAGTTAAGTGAGTTTCATTGGCACCAGTCACACTTCGTCTTTTAAAATAATTTTATTGGACATTAAAAGAACAAGGCAATGTTGAAATTATTTACAAACAATCCTCAAATGATAACAAGTAAAGAGAAAGCTGACTTTATTGGCAATCGTCATGTATGGTTGAATTTGTTTAACACCTAAACAGGCTCGAAACCTCACAGAACCACATTATCCTTTTTATTGGATTTGATGGTCAGCCCCACCCACCCCAGTGCCCACTCTCCCACTGGCTACCGTTCTAAGCAACAGGCACAAAATAGGGTAAAACTAGTCCTGTGTCTGGGAGATGCTTTGATCCTTTGAAGTCAACATCAAAGGTTCAGCCGTCATGGATTACCAGACCTCCACACATATTGGCAGGACATGTTGCATTGTTATTGACTTGAGCAGCATTCAAACTCAACAAATTAAATAACCAAAGATTCTTTCCTATCCCTTATTTGCAGACGGCAGTTTCATTAGCTGAAAACATTTGACCAAGTTCGGAATAAAGACATTCCCTTTGCTCCTCTCTCCAGTGGGAGATGAGAATTCCCCAGAGCTTATGCTGAGCGTGTCTAACTGGTGCTGAGAGAGAGGTAGTCAGGAAGGGACCAGGATGGCTGCTGTACACCGACAGCCAACCACTGGAGGGTTGCACTGATGGTCAGAGGTTTGGTAGCAATGCTCACCGTTCCAGTGGGTGCCCCGGGGATCCAAGCTCCTTCCCCGGACACTGCAGGTGATGAGACAGGCCTTGGTTTAAATGAGGTTGTGGCCTTTTCCTGAAATTGATCACAGCAACAACAGCCAAAGTCACGGCAGACACTGGTTACGCTTTCCTAAGACGTACCCTCCAGGATGAATCAACACTCCCAGATTTTGTTCATGGTCGATAAGAAACCCGTTGCTGGAAGTGAAGACGACTGTCGAGAGTGCGGGTGAGAACGGACCCGGATCAGTTGGATATTGAATACACGGCACCAACGGTCCAAATGAAAACTGTCAGCAAATCCAGAGCCCCGTTCCTAGAATAGTCTTTCCTCTCCGAATGAGTCTTTCCTCTTTCATTAGCAACATTTAAAAGCCACCAAGACGCATAGATGGGAGAGGTTTAGAGAGCTATGGGCCAACGCAGGCAGATAGGACCAGCTCGCTGGGCAACACAGCGTGGATGAATTGGGCCGAAGGGCCTGTTTCCCTGTTGAATGACTCTCAGTGGAATGAATTCCTGACAGCTTCTGTCCCCCATTTATCCCTCTGTTGTGCACTACAAGGGAAAGACCCTGAACCTACTGTATAAAGGAGGTGTCATCCGGTGAGGGGTGGATCTGGTGACCAGCCTCCAGGAAACAACAACGAAGGAGATGAACAGCTGTCAGAAACCAGTGGCTAACTCAACACTTGTTACAAAGCTCTACACTGCTTTCGAAATACTGGAAGCAACAAGCGAGTGTGTTATGATGATGCTCTTCATAAAATGCATAACAACACAATGTTGCATCTGCCCAGCTTGTTTCATCCCTTCCCTGACCCCACACAAACCAAATCATCAGCCTTGATCAACTCGGGATCAGATACGGCAAAAATGAAAAATATCCCTTTGCTCCTTTGTTACAAGAATAACTTATTTATGTATTAACATCCCAACAGTGTGGCATCGGTCAACTGGTGAGTCTCTGGATGAATGCTCACCCTGTCTTTCTACACTTGGAAAGTGGGAGGATTATCAGTTTAAATTAAACAGGTGAAAGGTGCAGTTAAAATGGTGGGATTAAAAAATCCATTAGGATTCTGAGCTGTCGTATTCGTTCAAATTCTGGTGTGACTTGGGTTCTTGGTCACAAGTTAAGCTGGCAGGGATGTGTCTCAATCAAATCTAACGTTGCCGGGGTAAATCACGTCTTAACATTTACCAGGCTGAAACAGCAGATAGGTGGAATTAGTTACAGAGGAACCATGCGCTGATAGAATGATAGACTCCATAGGAATGAGATGTAGAAATGCTCAGCCGTGATCTCCCCAGGGTGAGGGATAAACGTCCCTATGTCCCAACGTTAAAGCTCCACTGAGGAAATAGTTTTTGCAATGAAAACAGAATTTTATTTTCACATGGGGCTTGACAAGTCAGAAGCAGGGCCGAGGTTTCCCCGGGCTGGAATTTCTGGAGCCAGATGTCAGTCTACAGTAAAAGGGTTGGCCATCCAGAACTGTGAGAAGAAGTTTCTACGAGTCCTTGGAATCCTCTGTCCCTGAGGGCAGTGGAGGGTTCATCGTCCAGCGGATACAAGACGGGGATCAAGAGATTTATTTTAGTTGTTAGGAAAGTGAACAGATGTGGACTAAGTGCACCACAGCAGCCCCGAGGGAAATGATCGGCCGTGATCTCCCCAGGGCGAGGGATAAACGTCTCGTCTCTCCCTGCAGCGATGCTTCCTGCTCTATCGAATATTTCCGGCGATTTCAGGTTTTGTTGCAGAAGTGCTTCTCGGTTTATATCACGTCATCTTTCTCCTTGTCTGGTGAGAATTTTCAGCAGCCTGCTTCAATGGTATGGTTGCTGGAAACACTCAACAGACCAGGAGAGGTGTGGAGTTATTAGAATGGAAAAGCATTTAAGCAATAAAAACTGAAATCACTAGAAATACTCAGCAGACTGGGAAGCGTCTCTGGAGGAAGAGCCGAGGTGTTTCCGATGGACGACCCTTCATCATGAACCCTGCAATCACTCTGCTGCTGCAGAAACACCAAGCGGCCGCTAACTGCACTGTTGTAAGGACTCAACGTGCTGCTGTGCACCTCCTTCCGCAGCCAAGCCTGTTGTCAAATTAAATTCTGCAGCAGTAACAGAAGTAACCGGTGGAGCATTTGTCCTGCCCTCCTGAAAGATTCTCGGCATTTCTCTGTCTCACACATTCTCAGTCATCGTTGTGGTCTTGGCACAGTAACAAGTCATTCATTTAACGATTCTCAGCATTAAGGCAAATTAAAAAGATGAAGCAAACAATAAGAAAATTAAGAAGAGAACTAACATTGGGCTTGAAATAAATTCCCGAATGCCAATGTGTGCAGAGCCTTCAGACAGTCCCTCCTGATGAAGCATCTCACCCAGAAGCTTTGGGTTTAATTTTGTCCTACCAGGTGCCGATGCACCTGCTTTGGATTCTGGGATTTTCCTTCCTATTTCTGACCCCCAATTCCTTCCGTTTCTCATTCCGGTGATTCCGGAGCCTGAGAAACACCCGAGGGGCCATTCCTTCCCGGAATACTGCTGACTTCTGTCTTGATGCAGTTACCTCCAAGCCCTTGTTTAACCAATCCCTGACATCTTAACTTAGTGCCACAGTATAAACTCACCCAGCTTGAAGATGACTTTGCCTTCTATCAGTGCAATTCCTCTACCTTGACAGTGTAACTTCAAGGGTTAAAACTAAATGATCACTGGAATCCATCAAGTGAAAATCAAGATGATCGAGGGAAAGTGAACAACAAATCCCACCTTCAGCGATATTCACTCCAAACAAACACGGGACAAACTTTCTTGGCAAACTCAAAGAATATTTTTTTCTTCTAAAAATAGAGGTGGATCTTTTCTTCAGGAATTTAAAGTAATGGCTTGGATTAGAAATGAAACCTCTGGCCTCTCGCCCTTGGCCAGGAAACGCCACACGTTTGCCCCATTAGAAGGAAGCGGGAACACAGGAGGAAACTTCCCTCCCCCATCCCTTCCTCACGGAGGTGATTTCCCCCTCGCCACCATCTCCCCACCTCCAATACCCGGTGCTTCATATTCCTGAGGTATGTAATAACTTCTACTGCTCAAAATTGTCCCTGCTTTAATACTATTTTGCATTTATATATAAAAGGCAAAAAATCTCGAATATTTAATCCTTAAAAACTCACTCATTCTTTCAAAATTATTATTTTGGATATGATTTTAAAAGCTTAAGATATAGAAAACCTTTACCTTTCCTTCAAAAGCACAAATTCCCACTGAAATTATGAAACGGTGATTTACAAAACGAGAGGCAAACACTGAGCAAAAACAAACCAAACCCAACCGGTCCAAAGTGGGAGTGGTGGAGGGGAAATTCTGAGGGGTCGCAGGCGGTTGATGCAGCCCTGGGGGCGAGGTTAACCTGTCCGCGAGGACGCAGAGGTGGATTTCCAATGAGCCGCAGGAATCAGACTCATTTCCAGACTTGGTACCATCGGCACAAGTCAAGTCTCCGCTCCACCAGCCTCCACCACTGCCTGTCAGTCTCGATCAGTGGGTGAAACAGCAGGAGGTGTTTGCTGAAGGTTACTTCAACATCAGACAAGGACCCGCGATCGTGTTGCATTCGGAGAACTATCTCAGCATCAGATTAGGTTCCCTGCTTGCTCCCTGACCCAGGGAGAACAGAGAGACTGTGTGTACACTGAGGGGTGTGGAGGAGAGAAGGGAACAGTAGAATTCAGAAATGAAATTAAAATTGAGATTAATGAACGAAGTAAACTTAAACGCGACTGGTGAATTCTGCCGATTCGTCTTTCAGGCTGGGACTTCATTCTTGGATTTCACCTCGTCACCGTGTCCCCGTTCTCCCCCCACCACTGAGGCAGTACAACAAATCCGCGAGCCCCCCCAGTGTGACCCATTCACAGGGGTCAGCCTCCAGGGCCCACCCTCTATGCATTTAAACTGGGACCCTGTGCAAAGTTTTCCAGATTACAGCTCCCCCCATCCCCCCCACCCTCCCCACCCACAAGGGGCAGATCTTTGTGCAGTTGGGTTTGGTTTGCGAGGTGCTCGAGAAGACCCCCCCCCGCCAACGTCACAGATGGGTTTACGTCAGCCACTTGACGATGCAGTTGTCGAACACGGTCCTGTTGGAGTGCCACTCCGTGTGACGCACGTTGTGGATCTTGTACGTGGTGACGGCTCCCCTGGCGTCTAGGGTCTTCAGGCCGAACGTGTCCTTCAGGTAAACCTTGGCGGGCAAGAGAAAGCACCGTTCATCAGTCAGCATCCTCTTCCATCGGGTACAGCAGATACAGGAGACTGAGGGCACGTACCACCAGGACGGCTTCTACCCCACTGTGATCAGACTATTGAACGGTTCCCTTACACCATGAGATGGGACTCTGACCTCACGATCTGCCTTGTTGCGACCTTGCACCTTATTGCACTGCACTTTCTCTGTAGCTGGGACACTTTGTACTGTTATTGTTTTTACCCTGTGCTACCTCAATGCACTCTGTACTGACTCAATGTAACTGTACTGACTCAATGTAACTGCACTGTGTGATGAATTGACCTGTACAATCGGTACACAAGACAAGTTTTTCCACTGGACCTCGGTACAAGTGACAATAATAAACCGATACCAATACCATCTCCGCACAGTGGGGTGCGAGGCCAGAGAGAGAACAACTGTGGCAACCAGGGTGGGTCCATCGGCCCAGACCTCGGGTGGGGGTAGGGCTGTTCCTGCCCCAGAATCTGTTTCCGACCAGCTGGGCAATGCCGTTTGGCCAAGTGCCTTGTTCCCGATGGACCGATTCACCGGGATGGGGTGGTGAGGCAGTCCCTCCCTGTGGTCGCTGCCTCAAGAAGGAGGCATCTATCCTCAGGGACTGCGCCCCTCCCCCCCCAACCACCATCCGGGCCGTGCCCTCTCCTCGCGGCTCCCACCAGGCAGGAGGTACAGAAGCCTGAAGTCCCCACACCACCAGGTTCAGGACACAGCTACTTCCCCACAACCACCAGCTTCTTGAACCGACCTGCACAACCCTCACCCTCCCTCAGCAACGGGACCCTGCGGATCACCTCTTGCACTGCTGTGGACCTGCCTCTGTTTTTGCACCAAGGTCTTGTTTTTGCGCCGTCTTTTCTCTCTCCCTTCACTGTCGTATGTTATATGTATGATTTATGTTCGGTGTGTTGTCTGTACCTACGTGCCTGTGACACTGCTGCATGCACGATGCACGTTCCCACAGTTCCTGTACCTCACTGCACTTGTGCACACAGCAAGAAGCTCCACTCGACTTGCTTGGCTGTGTGTCACCGGTGGAGGGAGTGAATAGTTAGAGAGGTTGCCGGGATGCCAGTCAAGTGCTTTGTCCCGGGTGGCATCAAGCTCCCCGGGTGTTAATGTGCTGCACTCGTGAGTGCGCTTCACACCCACGTTAGAGACTCCTGACCAGGCCTCTTGTACAATAAAGATGAACTCTTGACCTCTCAGTCCACCTCATCATGGCCCTCGCACCTTCCTGTCCTGCACTGCGCTCTCTCTGGAACTGGGACACAACATTCTGCATTCTGTTTTCGTTTTTCTTTCTACTCCCTCGATGTACTTTTGTGTGCAATGACCTGTCTGGATGGCACACAAAAACTTCTCACTGTGTCTCAGTACAGGTGACGATAATAAAGCAGTTACCATGATTTGGGCATTGTGACTGGGCGTTGGAGGTGGGTCGCTCACTGCCGGATCCTCAGCTTCTGATCTGCCACTGTAGCCACAGTAGTTATGTGGCTGTTCCAGTTCAGTTGCTGGTGGTCATGCAGCACAGCAAGAGGCCGTTTGGCATTGGAACTGGTTTATTAATGTCACACATACCGAGGTGCAGGGAAGATCTCGGGTTGCACACAGATCGATTCACTACACAGTGCACGGAGGTAGACTCGGTTTGATGCAGTGAGTCTGCATCCACCATTTACACCAACACCTGTGGTTGGTCATCCCCAGGATATTGGTAATTGGTAAATCGGTTTATTATTGTCACATGTACCAAGGTACAGTGAAAAACTTTGTTTTGCAATGTCATGTATACAGATCATTCCATACGTCAGTACATCGAGGTAGTACAGGGAAAACAATAACAGAATGCAGAATAAAATGTTACAGTTACAGGGAAAGTGTAGTACAGGTAGACAATAAGGTGCAAGGCCACGATGAGGGAGATTATGAGGTCAAGAGTCATGTTATCTGGAGCTCAGGGTCCTGGTCAAACCGGACTCTTGTTTTTGTTACCTGTTTTGCTACTCTGCGCTATTACTTTGTCCTTTCTCTTCAACTTGCTGATTTCCCCTTCACCAGAACATATCCGGCCAATATTTAGCCGCATCTACACCCCGAGCTTTTCGATTCATTAAGGTTCCACAGAACAGCTCCCCCCTTCCATTACTACAGGTACACGAATCGGAAACCATTTGTTCCACAATGACCTTTGAGCCAGGCATTCTCTGATCCTATTGACCTTCTGCCAATTTGCACGTGGTTCAGGCAATAATCTGAGGTTACTATCTCTAGATTATCGTTTTAATTTGGGTTTTAGCTGTTCATTTCCCTTCAGCATCTGATGGCTGAGCGCTGGTCCGATACCACTGCTCCTGAATACCACTTGTAACACGGTACACCACTGCCACCGGCTGGCGGTCGGCGGTACTGCGGAGCAATATTCCAATCCCATCTGCAGCAATTTCTTTTACAATACGTCCACGTCTGCAAGATGCAGGGAGGGTAAAATAGATTCGCGCCACGACACTTTCCTGCACTAAGAGGAGCTGTTGGGGTTCTTAACAAAAACTGAACCATGGCTGTAGACTGTCGGATTCACCTTGTACTGCATTTGGCATATATATTCGTGAGTGAGCAAAATTTTTTACTGTGAAAGACTTTGTTTCGGTGGAACAAGACCACCACCTGCTGGCGGTGCTAGACATCTGGCAAGCCTGACTGTAGACCTGGCGTGACCTCCGGAGTGGTTCCAGTATTTACCACTGATTTCTAGTAGCGTTGTTCACATAAATAAAAGCAGAAAGTGCTGGAAACACTCAGCAGGTCAAGCAGCATCTGTGGAAGGAGAAACCGAGTTAAATTTCAGTTCGAAGACCCTTTCTCAAAAGTTATGTATACAAATAACTTTCACCTCCCAAGGTCGTCCTAAAACAGCTGCAGTCAATTAAAAGAGCGATCACAGTTTTAATTGCGGCAGAAAACTGGTGCAATATAATAGTGCTCTGGGTTTAAACTGCCACCCAGTGGTGCACTGTGGTACTGCGGAAAGTATATTCCTGTGATGCCGAGCTCATCCAACAGATGTCGCCTATTCCTAGTTTATCATTTAACCTAAACGAGCAGTGCCGCTAAATGCCAGCAAGTGGCTCCAGAACACTGTGAAAATCAGTTTATAGATAATCTAACTTAGTTTTTCTCTGCTACAAACATTATTATACCCGGTTTTTTGGTTATTGCGTAAAATGAAATCGTCTAATTACCGGGAAAGTTTAAAAGAATAACTAAAATTGATACTGCGGAAAATTGGATGATCTTCCGAGCACCGCCAGCAGGTGGTGGTCTTGCTCCACCGAAACGACGTCTTTCACAGAGAAAATTGTTTCGTTCACTCACGGTGAATAATGCCAAATGCACAAAAATGCAGTACAAGGTGAATCCTCGACATCTGGCAGAAGAATTGTGTTTGAGGTCCTGACGTTCTTTCTAAAGCAGATTTGAACAGATGCGAGGCCGAATGGCTCCAGTCTGTTCAATCTAAACAAAAAAATATTTTTAGCAAGGGTGCAGTTTTTAAAATAATACCATCCACCTCTTCTGGCTTTGTGTTCACTGACGATTGATATTGTGCACCAAATAAAGAATTTAGCAGCGTACCTGGCTGAAAGTGTTGCTGCAATTATCCTTCATAGACAGTGATGTTGTATCATGTTTTTGAAACATCCTATTCACAAAACTTGGGCTTGTGGTGAAAAAGCTCTTAAACAATGAAAACTTGCATTTCACAAACACTCTTCACTGGCTCAGGATGTTGCAATGATGTGCTTTTAAAGTGCGGTCTCGGCAGGAAATGTGCCTTTCACAAGCAGAAATGTGACTGGATAGATAACTGGTTTGTGATGTTGATTATTGACCTGAACATCACTCCCCTGCTCTTTGCCAGGGGATCTTCCATTCCCCCCCCCCCCCAAGAGAGGGGACAGGATTTCAGTTCAGCAGCTCATCCAGAGAAGGGCACCTCTGACAGTGTGGTGCTCCCTCGGGACTGCATGGAATGGGGTCCTGGATCCATGTGTTTAAGGTTGGGAGAGGGGTGCAGGGCAGGAGATTAAAGCAACGGTGGAAATAACAGGGAACGGGGGCTGGTAAAGAAACACCAGGTGGGTCCCTGGGGAGGTGGAGGTGGGTATCGAGGGAGGGGATGTTACTGCCGTCTGGGAATACAGAGAAAGATCCCAGAGAACTGCCTGGCATTTTCCGGGGGTAGATTCCCAGACCCTCCCCCACCCTCCCCGACGTGAACCACAAACTCACCAGCTGCTTCCTCATCTCCACCACCGTCTCGTTCTCGTTGTAAAACCCAAAGTGGCTGGAAAAGGAAAAGGGGCTGGTCAGGGAGGTCGGCTGGGAACAGTGTGAGGGTGGGGGGGGCGTCGGTGG
>JAUZTB010000081.1:2108650-2125021 GCA_034780895.1 Rhynchobatus australiae
GTGTGGTTTGATGGGCAGCACAACACGGTGGGCTGAAGGGCCTGTATTGTGCTGTATTGTTCTATGGTTCTATGGTTTCTATGGTACAAGTCTAAGGATCACCAAAGGTAACAGCACAGGTAGAAAAGGTGCCTTTAACAGGGCATAGAATATAAGAGTAAGGAAGATATGATGCAACTATATAAAACATTAGTTAGGACACAGTTGGAATCCTATGTGCAGTTTTGGAGTACTATATTCAGTTTTGTGCAGTTACTATGTGCGCCGCATTATATAAAAGCTTGAATACAAAAGCTTGGAAACACTTACCGTCAGGTTCAAAGGCAGCTTCTTGTTATGACTCTTGAATAGACCTCTTGTAGATTAAATATGAACTCTTGACCTCATAATCTACCACATCATGGTCCTTGCACCTTACTGTCTACCTGCACTGCACTTTCTCTGTAACTGTAACACTATATTCTGCATTCTATTATTGCTTTTCCCTTGTACTACCTCAGTGTACTACTGTGTTGAAATGATCTGTATGGATGGCTTGCAAAACTAAGTTTTTCACCGTATCTTGGTACATGTGACAATAACAAACCAATTCCAACAGGGAGAACATGATTGCACTGGAAAGGAGATGTTGCCCAGGATGAAGCATTTCAGATGCAAGATCAGATGGATAGGTTGGGTTTGTTTGCTTTGGAGCAGAGGAGGCTGAGAGGGGACCTAACTGAGGTGTACAAAATTATGAGGGGCATAGACAGAGTAGATAGTGAGGAACATTTCCCCTTATCAGAGCTGCCTGTGACCAAAGGGCTTACGTTTAAGATAAGAGGTAGAAGATTTAGTGGGGATTTGAAGAAGAACTTTTCCACCCAGAGGGTGGTTGAAATCTGGAATGCACAGCCTGAGGGAGAAATGGAAACAGAGACTCTCACAACATTTCTTAGGTGATCATCTGAAACATCATGATATAGAAGCCTACGTGCCATGTACTGGAAAATAGGATTAGTACAGATAGGTACATGATGGCAAGCTTGACCCAGTGGGTTGAGGGGCCTATATCCATGCTGTTGTCTCTATAAGAAAAGAACCACAGTTTGTTTTATCTTTATTAAAGGGTATAATCTCTTGGAGCCAGTACAAGTCATCCCTTGGATCTTTACCAGTGCCTCCACATCTTTTGTTCAGAAGAATGACCAGAGCCTTGCACAGTTCTCTATTATTTTCTCACAATGGAAGGTTACAGTTTGAGTTACCTTGGAAATCCCCAGCAAGCTGCGTAAAGAAACCTGCTTAATCTGTTTTCTTGGGCTGCTGACTGGAATGTCCCTCAAGGGAAAATACGGATGTTAGACTATCACGTGAATGGATGTTTTTGTTACTAATCTGGTTTTAAAAAAATGATGTTAGAAGCAGTACTAAAGCCAAGATCAGTCTTCATCAGCACAGCTATTGCCTATTGAGGAGCTTAAGGAAAGGGGAAAAATTAGTCTTGATTACCAGCACTGACAAAAACACAGATATCACCTGCCAATTTTATTTACTGTACCTCTATATATTTGGCTCCATTAGTTCCTAGCCTTTTCCTTCCAGCTCTGTAATCTTTCTAGGTTTCCATCACTTCCTTGACCAGCTTTGTTGAGTGGGTCTCACTCAGAGTGATGATTGGGGTCTGTTGTTGGTGCATGTTATGAGGGTGCCTTCTGAGATAGGTGCCTCTTCAAATGTCAGCTTCTGTGCCCAGGTTAAACCTACTGCAGGTAGGAATGAAGTTGCTTGATTTTTACACCTGCTGGAGTGAATTAAAATTCCCCCTTGTCTATGGTCACATGCTTTTACTTTTTACCAAGATCAGCATATTTTTAGTGTTAAGAAAAACCTGGACATTTGTCAATCTGCTTCTAAGTGCTAAATTCTGTTCCAAAAGAATGATGTCGCTGCATATACTGAGAGGAAAGGTTGTCTCCTTTCTCCCACCCCATTTAATTGGTGGGGTATTTATTAAGGTAATATAGATCGGCAAGCTTTTGACAATTCAAGGTGTGGTCTGATGATGTGATGAAAGACAGCTTGAACCTAATGGATGATCTCACCCAGCTGGTCTTGTTACAAGCAGTTTGCGAGTCTTATCACTCACTCATGTCTGTTCAGCTTGTGTGGCCATTCAGCTTTTAATCCTGACATGTGTTTTGCATTTTTAATTTGATTGCAGCAAAGACAAAGCTGTGTAGCTGGAATTCAATAATTATACTACTCCAATATTTATTAACTAACATTAACCTTGTCTGAAAATGAAGAGGATTAGTTTAAAGATATTTGCTCAATGTTTAACTAACAGGAGCAAAAAAAAACAATCTGCTGGAGGAAGTCAGCGGGTTGAGCAGCATTTGTTGACTGGGTTTCATAATTCCTTTCCTTCCACAGATGTTCCCCAACCTGCAGAGTTCCTCCAGCAGATTGTTTGTTGGTCCAGATTCCAGCATCTGCAGTCTTGTGTGTCTCCGTTCAACTGATAGGGTTGAACCGACTGTGCCCTGTGGAATATAAAATGGGGTCAGCTGTGAAATGGACAGCTGATTCCATCCCTTATTTCCTGTATGGCAGAACAGGTTAAAATTGCTCCATGGTGCTGGTCTAATGTGTCTTAAGAGATGCCAGGTTGTCTTTGCTGTACTCATTAAAATCCAGCCATGTCAACATAATGGTAGGAGTGAATTTTATTGAAAAAGCTGTATTATAAATGTGCTTATAGAAAAGTGGGGAGAGGGATTGGTGGCGGAGAGCTTTCTGTTGTGAGCTGATAAAGGGTTTATGATTATGCTGCTGATGGACCTGATACATGACCTGATGCTTCGACCTTGTTGCCGAGGGTCAGGCTATTTACATCAATCAATTAATGTTGTTGTAGTCGCTTGGTTGATTCAGTAGATAATGCTAAAGTGCTAGCCAGGAATAAGCCCCAGTCATAGCATCTGAGGGTGGGATCAAGCCTGCATCTTGGCTGCTCGTGTCCTCACTGGAGATGGACAATTCTGTCAGGGCCAAACTAGGGGCTGCTGAAATGATAAGGTTCTGGCTCTTCTTCCTGTGGTAGCTCCTTTATGAACGAAGAACATGCCATTAAATATTGGGCTATTGCCACCAGACAGTAGGTGGTCAGATTTGCCCCAACACCCTTCCATGTCAAAAGACAAATGCCATAAATTGCTGAAAGTATGAACTCACAATGTTGAACTGAGAGAAACAGACCATTGAGGATCTGAGTGATTGGGGCAACCAACAGGGTCTCTTCTTCGCCATTCAGAATAAATGACTCCGTAGTCTTAAGAGTTGGTCTCATGTTAAAAAGTAACGCTTCATATCTGAGGAAAAAGTTGTGGAGCACAGGGCTGTTCGTGTGAAGATCCCTGAGCTTCTGCATATCCATTATCTCTCAAAATATGTTCAGAACTCAATGTTTGTTGCTGCTCACCACACAGAAATAAGATAACGTCCTTTTTAATATCCATGTCCACTGACCAGCATGTTGTTGACAAAAATTAACACTTACCACACAAATAAGAGTTTTCTTAGATTGAGATGGGCAAGAGTTAACTTTCTACTGGGGGGGGGGTTAATTTGTACTCCGCTGCTAAAAAACTTATTGGGTTAGGAATTCTGCTCTTGAAAATGTGAGCCAAAATAACAATCTGTGACACTTTCATGTGGGGTCTTAGTATTTGCAACAACATCATTCTTTTAGAACAGAATCGAGCACTTAGAAGCGAATATGCCGTGAGTATAATGGTAAATCCCTGCCATTCTTAACTTGTCATTCAAGAAGTGGGGACCCTTAAAGGGAATGGACAATAAGACATTGTACCACCAGAAGTAGTACCCAAAGCAAATGATCCATTTGACTGCTCTCCCAATGCGCCTCTCCTGAGAAAAGTCATACATGCAGTAGTCCCAACTGTGGCTTTGATAGAATAGATCACTTTACTTACTTATTAAGGAGACCATTCAGCCCTTGGGGCCATGCCTGTACCACTCTCCCTCTCTTTATTTCCTTGTATCCCTACAACTTATTCTCTCTCACATGCCCACCAGCTCCCACTGATTCTTTTGCCATGTGCCCACACTGAGAGGTAACCTACAGTATCCAATTAACCTACCAGCATCTGGACGTGGGAGGAAATCAGAAACTCACCTGGAGGTCAAGTCTGAGCCAGGGTCCCTGAAACTGACTGCTGCGCCATTGTGCTGTTATCACTGGAACAGTGTTTTGAGATTTACTCCTGCATTTGAGACAGAGACAGTCTCTTCTGTACATATCCATGATGTAATGTTGCAATAGCAACATTAATACATCCTTTACACTTGGAGGACATGATGAAATTTCTGTTGCACACTACAGACTTGCCAGTCACTTTTAGCAATGATTTTACATCCCCAAGAGCAAATTTTATAGCCCAGCAATCAATCCATTTGTGTTGAACCAAAATATTGCTTTCACTGGGTTGTACTAGAGTGCTGCAACTTGAACAACAACTTGAGGATACTCGCATTTAACTGGACATTTACTGAACCCTAACCCTAACCTTAACCCCATACCCAAATGCAGTTTACAATTTATGCTTAAACAGCAGTTCTCACTGACAGAACTTTGACAGTAAAGTTGGCCCATTGTACCATAAGCACTTAAGCACCATGCCTACCTTAAGAAGCAAAGATTAAATATTGCCCACCATATCCCGTCTTTCATAAAGATAATGTTACACTAAAATCCCTTCCCCACTAAGAGATTAGTTGTTAAGGAGATTTCTCTTGTCCCAGTCCAAATGGGCACCTGATAGAAAAGAGAAATATGAGGCCTGTTTCTGCTAAACTCTGCTGTTTGTTAATATATTTATTAATCCTAATAGGGCGAAGAATTGAAATATGCGCAGATGGTCTAGCACCCAAAATACCATACACAACTTAGACCTTTACCATAGCCTTGGAAAGGGATAGAAACAGACAATATGGGAAAGTATTTAATTGGGGGAGGGGGAATTATGATGCTATTAGGCAGGAACTTGGGAGCATAAATTAGAAACAGATGTTCTTGGGGAAGTGCACAGCGGAAATGTGGAGGTTGTTCAGGGAATACGTTCATGGTGTTCTGGATAGGTTTGTCCCATTGAGGCAGGGTCAGGATGGTAGAGTGAAGGAACTGTGGTTGACAAGAGATGTAGAATATCTTGTCAAGAGGAAGAAAGAAGCTTACCTGAGGTTTAGAAAGAAGGATCAGACAGGGCTCTGGAGAGTTACAAGGGGCAGGCATGGTAGTGTAGCGGTTAACGTAACACTTTACAGCACCAGTGACCTGGGTTCAATTGCGGCCACTGTCTGTAAGAAGTTTGTACGTTCTCCATGTGTCTGTGTGGGTTTCCTCCGGGTGCTCCGGTTTCTTCCCACACTCCAAAGACATACGGGTTAGGAAGTTGTGGGCATGCTGTGTTGGCGCTGGAAGTGTGGCGACACTTGTGGGTTGCCCTCAGAACACTCTAATGCAAAAGATGCATTTCACTGTGCGTTTTGCTGTACGTGTGACTAATAAAGAAATCGTAACTTAATCTTAGGTAGCCAGGAGAGAGTTTAAGAATGGACTTAGGAGAGCTAGAAGGGGGCATGAGAAGGCCTTGGTGAGTAGGATTAAGGAAAACCCCAAGGCATTCCACATGTACGTGAAGAATAGGAGGACAACTAGACTGAGGGTAGAACTGATAAGGGATAAAAGAGTAAACATGTGCCTGGAGTCAGAAGAGGTCGAGGAGGTCCTTAATGAATACTTTGCTTCAGTATTCACCAGTGAGAGAGACCTTGACCTTTGTAAGGATGGTGTACAAATGGCTAATACACTAGGGCATGTCAATGTGAGGAAAGACTATGTGCTGGAACTCTTGAAAAACATTAGGATAAATAAATCATGGGAGCCAGATGGGATATATCCAAGGTTATTACAGGAAGTGAGTGAAGAGATTGCTGTGCCTTTGACAATGATCTTTGCATCCTCACTGGCCACAGGAGTAGTGCCGGATGATTGGAGGGTGGCAAATGTTGTTCCTTCTTTCAAGAAAGGGAGTAGGGATAAGCCTGGGAATTACAGACCAGTGAGTCTTACTTCAGTGATGGGCAAATTACTGTAGAAGATTCTTAGAGGCAGGATTTATGGGCATTTGGGATGCACAGGCTGATTAAAGACAGTCAGCAAGGCTTTGTGAGGGGCAGGTCATGCCTCATTAGCCTGATTGAATTCCTTGGATGTGATGAAGCACACTGAAGGTAGAGCAGTGGATGTGGTGTACAAGGATTTTAGTAAGTCACTTGATAAGTAGGCATGGGATCCAGGGAAACTTGGCTGCGTGGATTCAGAATTGGCTTGCTCATAGAAGACAGTGGTTGGAGATGGAGCGTATTCTGCCTGGAGTTCGGTGACCCATGGTGCTCTGCAGGTATCTGGTCTGAAACCCCTGCTCTTTGTGGTTTTTATAAATGACTTGGACGACAATGTGGAAGGGTGGGTTCGTAAGTTTGCTGATGACACAAAGGTTGGCAGTGTTGTGGATAGTGTACAAGGTTGCTGTAGGTTACAATGGGGCATTGATAGGATGCAGAGCTGAGCTGAGAAGTGGCAGATGGAGTTCAACCTGGAAAAGTGAAGTAATACACTTTGGAAGATTGAATTTGAAGGCAGAATACAAGGTTCATGGTCGGACTCCTAGCAGTGTGGAGGAACAGAGCGATCTTGGCGTCAATGTCCATAGATCCCTCAAGGTTGCTGCACAGGTTGATGGGGTTATTAAGAAGGCGTATGGTGTGTTGGCCTTCATTAATCAGGGTATTGAGTTCAAGAGCAGTGAGGTAATGATGCAGCTCTATAAAACCCTGGTTAGACCACACTTAAGAGTATTGTGTTCAGTTCTGGTCGCCTCATTATCGGAAGGATGTAGAAGCTTTAGAGAGAGTGCAGAGGAGATCTACCATGATTCTACCTGGATTGGAGAGTATACCTTATGAGGATAGGTTGAGCGAGCTTGGGCTTTTCTCTTTGGAGCAAAGGAGGATGAGGGGTGACTTGATAAAGGTGTACAAGATGATGAGGTATAGATTGAGTGGACAGTCAAAACTTTCCCAGGGCAAAAATGGCTAACACAAGGGGACTTAATTTTAAGGTGATTGGAGGAAGACATAAGGGGGATGTCAGAAGTAGGTAAGTTTTTTTTTGAGTGGTGGTTTCATAGGACACACTGCCGGCAGAGGTGGTGGAGGCAGATAAATTAGGGACATCTAAGAGGCTCTTAGGTAGACACATGAATGATAGAGAAATGGAAGGCTCTGTGGGAGGGAATAGTTAGACGGACCTTTGAGAGGGATAAAATGTCAGCACAACATTGTGGGCTGAAGGGCCTGTACTGTGCTGTAATGTTCTTTGTTCTAAAATGAAATTCAGTACAAATCACATGGCAGAAGTGAACTCAAAAACATCTTGTGATGCAACATTTCACAGTTCTCTTGTGGAATAAGCCAAGTGAGGGATCAGGTTATATTTGGAATTGACTCGATAACACTGTGTTCAGACAGCAATGGCTTGAAAGGAACTGGGCCTCTGCTGAAGGTTTCTTGCATGTTTTGTTCCTCTGACCTTGCCACAGCCAACCAACGATTTCTGCAAGTGTCTGAGTTCAGCTGCAGGAGAGTGGTTTCTTATTCGACTTGCATTTTTTGGAGAAGTATTTATCCACACTTTCAAGTCAAAGCCAAGTCCAGAATCAGGAACTGAATATCTTAGCGGTGAGGGTGTTGGGAGGTCATGGGGTAAATCACAGTCCATAATCCGACCAGTTGAGACACTGTAGGTAGAAGTGAGCTTTGGGTGAAAGCCCTTGTAATTCAACATTCCCAATCAATATGACACTTGTTCAATCATAAAGATATATTGTCGTTTTGAGTTCAAGTCAAAGTCCAGGTTGGCATTTCAGATTATTGCAGTAATGAGGGAGAATTCCTGTCTTTCAGAAGAGATGTTAGACCCAGGTTCTATCTTCTAGTCATGAAATGTCCCATGATGATGATTTGGAGAGAAACAGAGCAGCACCCACACTCTCTCACCCAACACTTCCATTATTAACTACAGACCTATATCTTCACTCAAACAGCATCAGTAAACAGATGGTATGGTAGTGGTCATGTTACTGGACTAAAACCCAAAGATCGTAATGATCCAGAGGGACAAGTTCAAATCCTATCACAGTCACTGGGAAATTTAAATATTGTTCAGCAAATTATCTGGAATGAAAGTTTGTCTGTAATGGGACCTTGAAACCACTGTACTGTCACAAAAAAACTAATCTTGTTCACCAGTCGTTTTGGGCTTTCATTATAATATTTGATTCTTGTTTGTCCTCAGTTCAAGTGCAATTGAAGGCACCACCAGTGATACCCATAAGCAAAGAATGAATAAATAAATCTTGTCAATCTCATTGCTGCTTGTGTATAATTTGACTTTTACAGCTTGGATGCTTGAAAGTACTTGGTTGTAAAGCATTTTATATATATACAGTGCAATCAAAATGTGGATTATGTATGTTTTATCCCTTTATTTTGTATGTGTATCTACTTTCCTTTCTCATATCATGACAGTCTATCAAACTGTCTCTGTAAATATGACACATTTGGGGCTTCAAGTATATTGTACTGTGCTATGATTTTTGTGAATTGCCACATTTGCTATCCCACTGGTACACTGCATGCCTGAAAAATATTTATCAACTGACTGCAGCAATATCATGAGCAATTCATTTGAGATTCTTACAGGAGGAGTAAACAAGTTACCTGTCACTGTATTTTTCACCAGAGAATGGGGAATCTGCTGGGAGAATATTCCTTGCACTTACTGTGGCTGCCAGGAAACTGCCTTCACTACCATGAGGCATATCTTGCCTGCCCCAGGATGATGCATAACAGGAGGGCCAGGTCCATAATAAAAAAATGAAACCGAGGCATGCAATTTAGAGAACCAAAAAAGGAGGAAATGTCTCACAATGCAAGTTCGGTGATACCTGGATTCCAAATCGGGCAAGATCTTCCTCACATGACTCTAGATCGAATCCCCGAGACCACCAGGGACCACTGGAAGTGAGGACCAATAGAGTACGGCCGTTGTACAATTCTGCAACACAAATTGTGAAAATTGTGGTCTTTATGAAGGAAGTTATCACAGACCAAGAAGGCTCCTGCAGTCTGTAGTGGATTATTGGTGAGAAACTTTGTGCCTCGACACTGTGCTGCAGCAAACTTTAAAACTTAAAAAGTTTTCTCTGCATTACTTTTTACGGCTTCCCTGATTATATCGGCTGAGATTACATTGAGTTCAAGAGTCAGCAAGTTATGTTGCTGCTTTATAAAACTCTGGTTGGGCCATTTCTGCTGTATTGCATTCAATGATTGTCATCCCATTATGTAAGGATGTGGCGGCTTTGGAGAGGGCGCAGAAGAGGTTAACCAGGATTTGAGGGCATGTGCTACAAGGAGAGGATGGACAAACTTAGGCTGTTTTCTATGGACTGAGAGGAGACGTGATAGAAGTTTAAAAGATTATGAGAGGCGGTGGGAAATATGTAGTGAAAATATTTTTATTTACCCACACTAGAAGCACACCCATTGTATAGACAACTACTCTGGGATCACCTGCTGCTTAGTTGAGGTGCCTTTGTCACATTGTCAAGTTCATCTGCCCAGGAATTGGATACTCCAAAAAAAAATTTTCACTCTTGAGACAAAGATCAGATAGGTCCAACTCACAGGACCAGTTTTCCCACACTGCCCAGTTCTGTAGTCTGACTTCAGTGGAGAATAAAAATCCGGTGGAGAGCAAAACTAGTTTGCACCCTATCTCATCAGCTTCAGGCACTTTTAGGTTAAAACTGGGCCAAAAACATTGAACCAGATTGCTTGTGAATAAAACACCTCAATGATTCCTTTTCCCTCCTGTCAAGGTGATTGACCCTCTGGTTACCAGCTCAAAGGTTTCTCAACTGGGTCTACCATCCTTCAGGGGTGTTAACTTAGTGGAGAATTTAAGCCCAACCTTAACCTGAAATGCCCATCTCCTGCAGGAAGTCTGGTTGACTTTCATCCACCATCTTGTTCCAGGGTTGCAGAGCCCAATTCTACACCCTCAAGTTCACTGGTTATCTGGCACAGACTTAGCTCACTGCATCCACACGTAAACTTCAACACAGCAGTTATTTCCACTCCAGTTTCAACAAAGTAGTATGCCAGCTTTCTCTCAAAACGCCAATGGGTGTCAGAACTCACCTGGTCTCTCAGATGCAGAATACAACTCCGGGCCATTGACGCTGTTGCTGCGACTGAGGTGACCGAGTCCATTTGGATCTAGGAGAGAAAAATCAAGGAACAGGAATGAGTGAAACATAATACGCGGAGATTACACAGGGGAGCTCAAGGGTGCCAATCAGAGGTGGGCTTGCTTCACTTCTCTGCAGGACCACAACAGTGTCATTGGCCAAGCCACTGAGACCACTTAACAGCAGCAGAAAGGCTCAGCCAGGCCCTATCAGCATTGCAAATGCCCCTGTGAATGTGCTGGGAAATTACAGTGAAGCAGTTGGAGTCAATGTTAAAATTGGACATTTGGAGGCCAGTGCCAGGGACCATGGGATTGGTCACCAACACAGTATAAATGCACTGGGAGATAGGAGGTGGCTGGCCTGGGGGCTGTGGCAGCGGAGGATGCAGGAGAGAGACAGGAGTGGAAATGAGGGAGGGAGAACAGTGAGCAGAAGAGTAAGATGTGGAGGAGGAAAGAAAAGAGAGAGAAGGAGCAAGAGAGGAGGGAGGGAGGGAGGGGGAGTGAGAGAGAGAAGAAGAGCACCAGAGACTTTTAACCCACTGTGCCTGTATCAGCTCTTTGAAAGAACCGTTCAATTAGTCCCATGCACTGCAAGTACTTTTCCAAATTCCTTTTGCCTATTATTATTGAATTGGCTTCCACCCTACTTTTAGGCAGTGCATTCCAATTACTATTGAACTTACAAATGTGACATAACCAGCAAATCACATCACCATGTCTCATGTCTAATATCAGTTGTTGTCTTGTCGGCACACTGTCAAGATGCACTCTTTCCTCTGGGTCTGAATGTAATGAGTCCAAACCCTAGTCCAGAGACCAGAGGAAAGAGCTTACCCTGCCAGTGCATCTGAAAGAGCTTCACACTGTCAGCAACGCACCTCAACAACAGCTTCTTCCCCACAGCCATCAGGCTCTCGAACCAACCTGAAAAAACCTAACACGACCTCAGATGACATTCTTTCTCTCTATCTCTCAACTTGCACAACTGTTTAGTTTGTCATGCAAGTTATGTCTAATTTATGTCAATTTAAGTTTATGTCAACTGATATTTGTCATATATGTAACGTACTGTGCTGCTGCTACAAAAAGCTACTTTCATGGCATTTATACCCTGGGTACGTGTGCCTATGAGAATGAACCTGTGGGATGAAGTATGGCACACAAGGGTATGTGTTAAAGTTAGAGGAGAAAACCAAGTGATAGAGAGGAGAGAAGGTCACACAAAGGATGATGGAGGAATACTGAGAAGAGGGACGGTTACAGAGAGGGGAAAGAGGGGGTTTACAAAAAGGGGAGATGGTGGTTACAGAGAAGGAGGTAGGGATAAAGCTTGCTGTTGGGAGCTGTCGCACAAAGTGTCCTCAGTAATACTGACTGGAAAATGTTTTCAGCTATCTCGAGGAAGTGTAAGGTGCTGGATGAATCCAAGCTCTGTCTTTCATACTCTGTGACAATGTCACTAATTTTGATCGCTTTTTTTATTCCCTACCGTTTATCCAGTGAATGATGTCTGCTTCTTCCACTGTTTCAAATGACATCAGGGAGGTTCGAGCCGGCGAGATGCTTTCCCCGCCATTATTGCATGCCATTACGCAATTGTCTGCTCAGCGAAATATTGCTCGGTTTCGGTTTCAAACATGACATGGATGATGTGGCTCCTTTGTCCCACACATACAAGCCTCTTCAGATCCAGATCATGTCAGCAACACTTGATGTTTCCTTTCAACGAGTGCGTATCTTGGACACTATCAATGATGATCTGAAGGAAAATAAATCAAAATTAGATCTTAATATTGAAAACTGGAGTGCATCTGGTGAGGAGGGTGACTGAGCAATAGTAGTTTACAATGGAAGGTAATTTTGGTAGAGTGCAGGGATTAGCATAACGCCATTATAGCGCCAGTGTCCTGGGTTCAATTCCCGCCACTGACTGTAAGGAGTTTGTACATTCTCCCTGTGTGTCTGCGTGGGTTTCCTCCGGGTGCTCTGGTTTCCTTCCACATTCCAAAGACGTACAGGCCAGGAGCTGTGGGCATGCTGTGTTGGTGCTGGAAGAGTGGTGACACTTGTGGGCTGCCCCCAGAAACATTCTCAGTAACAATGCATTTCGCTGTGTTTTGATGTACATGTGACTAATAAATAAATAAAATAAACTTGCTTAAGAACTTAAATAGGAGGAGCAGTTCATATAGACAACAAATCTTGCTCTGTTATCAGTAAGGAGATGTCCGATGTTCTCCCCTCATCTCTATTTTCTCAGCCAACACCTTTTCCTTTAACTACTGTAGTCCCTAGCGTCCACTGATGTCATTTATTAAATGTACTCATGGCCCTCCTCACGCAGAGATGTTCAGAGGTTCACAGCTGTCTGAGTGAAGAGGTTTCTTATCTCAGTCCCAAATTTCAATCCTAAATTACAATGCCCTTATTCAGTGGTGGTGCCTGCTAATTTCAGACTCTTCAGTCAAAGGAAACAAATCTCTCGGCATCTACCATACCAAGTGCTCTCACAATCTTAAATGTTTCAATATTCACAATTCCTGAAAGGTATATGCCATTTTATTCATTTCCTCAGATAATCCTATCAGCTCTCCAGCTGCGTGACCACCAGCCAGAGACAGTGAGCAAAACCTCAGAGTGCATCTCACCCCAAAACCATGTCTCCATTCTGGGGATGAATGCATCTGAGGAGTCAGCCAGAGTCAAGAACATGGTACAGTGGGTACTCAACTGCACGGGAGGGGGCGGGAGAAGCAAGAGAATCAGATTTACTATCACTGACTTATGTTGTGACATTTGTTGTCCTGTGGAAGCAGTACAGTGCAAAGATATAAAATTACTACGAATTACAAAAATAAATAACAGTGCAAAAAAAAAAGAAAGGAATAATGAGGTTGTGTTCATAGGTTCATGGACCATTCAGAAATCTGATGCGGAGGGCAAATAGCTGTTTCTGAATCGTTGAGTGTGGGTCTTCAGGCTCCTGTACCTCCTCCCTGATGGTAGCAATGAGAAGAGGGCATGTCCTGGGTGGTGAGGGTCCTTCGTGATGGATGCCACCTTCTTGAGGTGCCGCCTCTTGAAGATGTCCTTGATGGTGAGGAGGGTTGTATCTGTGATGGAGCTGGCTGAGTCTACAACCCTCTGCAGCCTCTTGCCATCAAGACAGGCATTTCTATGGCCATAAACATGAATACAGCACAGTATCATGATCAAGGAGGTCACAGAATGGTTGCAGGGCATTCTAAAGGAGGTCATTGGTATTAATGACAAGGTCAAGAGGGATGATGTCAGCAACATGAATTTGGAGGGCCAGCTGGCAGATTACACAACTTTCTAATCTCTGAATTACTTCCAGTACCACATGCGACTGAGTGCAGGAATAGGAGGACAGGTCAGGTGAATATGTGACTAAAAGGATGGTACAGTAGGGAGGGCTTTAGACTTGGGATAAGGGTGGACATACACAATAAATGGTAGGATCTACAGAGCATGGGAGAACAGAGGGATCAGTGTACAACACCAAGAATGGGTGAGGATGGTAGCAAAGGTAGATAAGGTGAAGGAGGCACATGGAAAACTTAGCTGAGACACAGATTATAAGAGCAGGGACATTATGGTACAACTTTATACAGGTTCTCGCCAGGTTTCAAACGACCACCATATATACAGCCCGTACATGCAAACGAGCGTCTGGGAGACTGGCAGGGTGTTCTATGCCGGCTGCTGCAGGGCTGAAGTCATCTTGCGCTGGGTGGGAACATGGTTCATGATAAGATCTGAATGGTTGAGTTAAGCGCCCTCAATTGCCTATTTTAATGTCACTTTGCCCTTGGTTGGTCTATGTTGTTATTTAAATATATTGATCGGCAACCTCATTCCTGACTTGCAAAGTGTTCGGATTTATGAACAATTCTCAGGGACAGAACCCCTGTGGTGGACCTGTAAAACACTGATCAAGTCAGAGCTGGAGGACTGTGTACAGTTCTACTCACACCACAGGAAGGATGTAATCACACTGGAGAGGATGCAATGGAGATGTTGCCTGAGATGGAGTGTTTCAGTTATGAGTAGAGGCTGGAGAGGCTAGGTCTGCTTTCACTAGAGTGGAGGAGGTTAAGAGGGGACATGATTGAACTATATAAAATTATGTGGTGTACATTGAAACCTTTCCCCATATCAGAGGCGTATAAAACAAGAGGACATAGATTTAGGGTAAGGGTAAAAGATTTAGCGGGGATCTGAGGCTAATCATTTTCACCCAGAGAATGGTGTGTACTTGTCTATAAGAGTGGTGGAAGTAGAGTCACTGACAGCATTTGAATCGCCTAGACATAGAAGGCTATGGATCAGGTGCTAGAAGGTGGGATTAATACAGAAGGGTACCCATTGGTCAGCATGGATGTGGTGGGCCAAATGGCTTATTTTCATGCTGTACCATTCCAAGACTCTGTAAATAACATTGTCCATTTTTTTGAAAAAGTGCATGCAGTATCTCTTACTTGTGGAGCTTTTGACTCAATTGAGTATACTGTCATCTTCCAGCAAATTTTCACAGTCAGCAGGTTGGGTTGGACTAGAAACAATGTTCTAATGAATCCAGTCAGAGGTGGACAATTGCCTGCAAGACTTATCTTGCACCCAGACTGTTACTTTTAGTTGCCTCCCTCCTGATTCTCATGCATCTGCTCTCCCTCACCATACATTAAGAATTTACATGTGTAAACTGATGCCAGCCAGCTCAACTTCACCACACCCCTATTGCTCCCTTGGCTATCTTTAAATTATTGTACTGCTTTTCTGACATCTGGTGCTAAATAGGAAGCAGTTGTTGACCTAAGTATAATAAAGAACAGAGCTCTTGTCTTCAGTCTCAATATATTCTCGTCACCTGTTCCATCGTCTTCTTGGCACTTATCATGAATAGAACAACAATGGTCACAAACTTGGAGTGGCGTTCGTCTCTGATATGAAATTTGGAGCACATAGTCACACCATCACTAAGACTAAATTCCAATCTCCCTAACAGTGCCTGACTTTGCCCTGCATCTGCTAATCTGCTGTGAAACCCAATGGCTTTGTGAAATGCCATCCCTTGATGAATGAATGAGAAGACGTGAATTAGGAACTGCATAGATGACCTGGGTGGAGCAAGGAAAGCCAGCAAGGAGTGCATTAGAATAGTCAAGACCAGAGGTAAGAAATCCATAGGGTTTCACATACACAGATGCTGACATACACCTGCTCCTAACGCCTCAATTTTGAAGTTACATCAGTCTTCAACCCCCCATTTGTTCTAATACCTTCTTGTTTGACTCTGTCATTAAATTTTCCTTGACGATGCTCAATGATGTTCTGTAGGATAATTTGCAATGTTAAAGTCACCATATAAAAAAGTTGTTGTTTTATGTACAGCTGGGGAGCTTACTCTCTGTGGGATCTAGGCTTTCCAGTGTGGCTTTATTTTCCATTCTATTTAAATTTATCTTGTCATATGATGCAAAGCACCAAGTAACAGGATGCCCATCAGACACTTTTCAATATCTCAATGATAGGGATCATAAACCTTGGAATGACTGTTTCTGGAGTCACTAACATACTGAGATTATACTGTGGCTTTGAGCACATGATGAAAACAACATGGGCAAATTTAGAGTTTATTATTTTCTGTTACAGTAGAGCAGTTGGTCCATGCCCCTGTGAAAGATCTGGCTTATCTCATGGCACACAGAACCATGTACCTTTCGAGATCATTCTGTGCTCTCAGGTACCATCAAGATCAAATTATTCCAGTACCATCAATACCAGGCTACCACATTACCTACCTCAGTTATGCCAAAACTTGCAAACATTTGATATGTCACATCATGTTAAAATATAAATAATATAATATTTTAGGTTGGATAATAATTTATTGTTATTCAACTTTGCTGAAGCTTCTCATTACCAAAATTGCTATATCTAGTTTTACATCTCTCACACTT
>JAUZTB010000081.1:2417644-2427998 GCA_034780895.1 Rhynchobatus australiae
ATCAGTGGCCCACCGTGCCTCACCCATCGGTGCCCCCACCCAGTGCCCCCACCAGGTGCCCCATCCAGTGCCCCCACCCAGCAGTGCCCCTGCCCCACCCATCAATGCCCCACCCCAAACAGTGTGCTTAAACAAACAGTTCAATATCAGGAATGGGACAACTTCCCACTGTGTCCTTCATGACCTGGTGATTGTGTGGACACAGGCCTTGCTTGTGACTGTAGGAAGAGATGAAAAAGGCAAGAGTCAACACACAATCTGCTGGAAGAACTCAGTGGGTCTAGCAGTGTCTGTGGGAGGAAAGGAATTGCCAATGTTTCGTGCTGAAACTCTGCATCAGGACTGGGCAAGAATCAATACTGAGAAGCCCTCCAGGGGAATATCTCAGGGGTAGGACAGAGAGACCTGGGGTGCAGGTACATTGTTCTACGAAAGTGGCAACACAGGTAGATAGGGTGGTGAACCCACCGAGCTCATCCATCTTAGACTGTAAGACATAAGAGCAGAATTAGGTCATTCAGCCCATCGAGTCTGCTGCATCATTTGATCACGGCTGATTTATTTTTCCTTCTCAACCCCATTCTCCTGCCTTCTCCCCATAACTTTTGACACCCTTAAAATCAAGAATCTATGAACCTCTGCTTTAAATATACCCAATGACTGGGCCTACACAGCCATCTGTGGCAATGAATTCCATAGATTCACCGCACACTGGCTAAAGAAGTTCTTCACCTGTGTTCCAAAGAAACGTCCTTCTATTCTGAAGTTGTGCCCTCTGATCCTAGACTGTCTCACTGATGGAAATATCCTCTCCACGTTCACCCTATCCAGGCCTTTCAGTATTTGGGAAGTTTCAATGTGATTCCCCCCTCATCCTTCTAAGCTCCAGTGAGTACAGGCCCAGAGCCATCAAACGCTCCTCATACATTAACCCTTTCATCCCTGGGATCATTCTTGTAAACCTCCTCTGGACCCTCTCCAATGCCAGCGCATCCTTCCTTAGATAAGGGACCCAAAACTGCTCACATACTCCAAATGTGGTCTGACCAACACCTTATAAAGCCTCAGCATTACATCCTTGCTTTTATATTCCAGTCCTCATGAAATGAAATGCTAACATTGCATTTGCCTTCTTAACCTGCGAGTTAACCTTTGGGAAATCCTGCACTCGGACTCCCAAGTCCCTTTGATTTCTGAATTCACTCCCCATTTAGAAAATAGTCTATGCCATCACCATCCCCCACAATGCTTGAACCCTCCACTAATGGGAACAGTTTCCCTCTTTTATCCCTGTCTGAACCAGACGAGAGAGTCATCGCGAGATACAGCACAGAAGCAGGCCCACTGAGGTCCACCCCGACCATCAACCACCCAGTTACACCAATCCCACATCAATCCCATTTTATATTCTCCCCACATTCCCATCAACTGCCCACAAGATTCTCCCACTCACCCTCACAATGGGGGCAAATTACAGCAGCTGATTTAACCTACTGACCCGCATACCTTTGGGATGTGGGAGGAAACCGGTGCACCCGGGGGAAAGTCACCCACCGTCACAGGGAGAACGTGCAAACTCCACACACAGACAGTGCCGGAGATCGGGATCGAACCCAGGTCTCTGGCGCAGTGAGGCAGTGGCTCTACTTGCTGAACCACTCTGCAGTGATTTTCTTTGGATTTCTCCAATCCCACTTGATCTCGGACCACCGTCAAAGTCCCTCTCAACCTCCTCTCCTGTGTGGAGACCAACCCGTCAGCCAACGTCAACACAACAGATTAACTCTGGAACTGACCTGACAAGCAACAGCCACGAGTTGTAACATCATTAGTCACCCGATCATTGCCCCGTTGACCGTATTCAAGGCCGATACGGATAGATTTCCATGCCACAAATCAGTCCAAGGGCTCGGTCAGGAAAGTAGAACCAAGGCCAAGTTCAGATCGTGTGGTCAACAAACCAAGGACCCCATCCCCATTCCTTTTTTTCTTTGCCAGCACCAAGTGATCCTGAATACATTGCCCCAGTACTTTGCTGCATCATTGCTGTACACAGTAAATGGCCTGAGGAGAATTGATGTACAGAGAGGGATCCTGGGGTCCAAGTCCATAGCTCTCTGAAAGTGGCCACACAAGTAGATCGGGTGGTACAGGAGACGTACGGCAGGCTTGCGTTCATTGGTCACGGAATTGCCTCTAAAAGTTGGGAAGCCTTGTTGCAGCTGTACAAAACTTTGGTTCAGCCGCACTCGGGAGTATCGCGTGCAGTTCTGGTTGCCACACCGTAGGATGTGGAGACCAGGGGTCTTGCATGTGACCGGGTGTGCAGTCAGATCCAGAATCCAGCCTCCAGAACATAAGTAGAACAAGAAAAAACAAAGTCCATTGTAGTGCAAAGAGACCACAGTGTGGCTGTACTGAGGTAGTGATCAGGGTTGTGCAGGTTGGTTCAGAACCGAATGGTTGAAGGGAAGTAGCTGTTCTTGAACCTGGTGGAGTGGAACTTCAGGCTTCTGTACCTCCTCTCCTAAGTTTGTTCTGTGTGGCATCTGGGAAGGGGTGCTCACAGAGGCTCGGGGTCTATCGAGGGACAAGCCTTCACCCCCGCCCCCAGAACAGACACCAAACTTGAAGGGGAAGGGCAGGAAGCTCGTCACTGACTCACAGCCAAGACCCACACCTGATACCAGCTCACACACGTCATTCCCAGGAATTGTTGGGATCTTTCCTGGGAGCCTCGTCCTCCAAAAGCAATCAGTTTTCCCAGCAGAGAACAGCTGGGGTGTCTGGGGAAATAAAACGTGTGCCACCTGCTCTGAAATGATCTATTTACACTCTACATTCCCCCTGCCAAAGTGCCTTAGGCAAAGGGAGTGCTTCTAAGAACAAAGTAATGGTTTGTAACCACATGTAATGGTTGAGATGGCTCGTAAGGCTTTGTAAAACCATAACCCAATAATAAATTAGCATAATATAAATTGCTTGCTCAGAGTTTGCCCTTGGTAAATCATTTCAAGGGAATGATATTTACCTGGACGGTGAACTGGAATTAAACCAGCAGTTCCCGTTTCGGGAACATGTTTCCAACACACGTAACTGCTGACTGCAGGGACGCAGGAGGAGGAGGGGGGGTGGGGGTGCTGGTGAGAAGGGGAATCAGAATTTGATGGCTGCTGTGGAGGAGGAGAAGATCCTCTGTTTCTCCCTGGAGCGCGTGTTCGGAAAGGGATGCAGTGGTTGACGTTGAGGTTCATGGAGTCAAGTAACAGGGGAACAGGCCCTTCAGCCCATCGAGTCCATGCCAACCACAGAGAACCTGTTCACACTAACCCCACGTTCCCACCAACCCCAACCACTCACCAACACACGAGGGGCAATTCAATTACTAACAACGGAGCCATGGGCTTCAGGGATGCAAAGCAGGCCAGAAATGGAGGGGCACAGCAATCCTGGAGGGAAGCAGGAACGCCAAAGGGACCCAGGGAACTGAGGGTGGTGCAGGATTCCACTAGCAAATGGGAGAAGGAGAAGGGAACCTGGGAAGTTGGGAATTTCGGAAGGCAAGGGAAGCCAATCAGTCCCTCAAATCTGTTCTGCTCTTTCATTTCAACTGTTGGTAAGGCCACGCCTGGACTATTGTGCACACTTCTGTTCACTTTGCTAGAGAAAAGACATCATTAAGCTGGAAAGAGTGAAAAGAAGATTTACAAGAATGTTGCCAGAACTTAAGGGTCTGAGTTACAGGGGGAGGTTGGGTAGGTTAGGACTTTATTCCTTTGAATGGAGGAGACTGAGGGAGTGACCTTATCGTGGTGTATAAAATCATGAGGAGTATAGCTAGGGTGAACGCACTCAGTCTTTTGGTAACCAAAAACTAGAGGGTGTAGGTTTAAGGTGAGAGGGGAAAGATTGAAAGGGAGCTCTGAGGGGCAACTTCTTCATGGAGAGGCTGGTGGGTATATAGAACGAGCTGCCAGAAAAAGTAGTTGAGGTGGGTACAATAACGACATTTAAAAGACACTTGGATTTAAGTTCATTTAATTAAATAAATCTAGACTAACGAAGCTGAACTTAGGAACAGTGATGAGGAAAATAAAATGAATGGTGCTTCAATTTGTATTGGTATTTGAAATTTTGTCTTCAGTTTTGGTTGACCTGCTATCAGGAAGATGCCATTAAGCTGGAAGAAAGTACAGAAAAGATTTACGAGGATGTTGCCGGGACCTGAGGGACTGAGTTATGGAGAGAGGTTGAGCAGGTTGGGACTTTATTCACTGGAGTGCAGGAGAATGAGGGGTGATCTTATGGAAGTTGATTGGTATTGCTGTTGGTTTATTATTGTCACGTACCGAGGTACAGTGAAAAACTTGTCTTTTGTTACTTTGATGTACTTATTTTGGGGCTGTGGACATCACTGCCAGGACCGGCATTATTGCACATCCCTAACTGCTCCTGAGGAAGAAGTAATGAGCTGTTTTCTCGAACCACTGCAAGTCCTGGTGAAGGTGCTCCCACTGCGCTGCATTCGGAACCAGTGATGATGAAGGAGCGCTGATTTATCCCCAAGTCTGGACACTGTGGGACTTGGAGGGGACCTGCATCTGGTGGCGTTCATCTTCCTACTTGGCGGGAGAGGTGGCAGGTTTGGGAGGTGCTGTTGGAAGTACCTGGCTGAGTTGCAGTGCATTCTGTAGATGGCGCACCCGGCAGCCACTGGGTGCCGGTGGTGGAGGGAGGGAGGGAGGGTTTAGGGAGGTGGGTGGGGCGCCGAACGAGCGGGGGGCTTTTTCCTGGATGGCGTTAAGCTCCTTGAGTGCTGCTGAAACCGCACTCATCCAGGCGAGTGGGGAATATTCCATCGCACTCCTGGCTTGTGCCTTATAGATGGGGGAGATGCCTTGGGATGTCAGGAGGCGTGTCAGTCACACGAGTGACTTTGAAGAATCTTTTCTTCCCACTGATAAAACTCAAGTGTTTCCAGTAAATCTTAAACATACAATTTACATTTACAGTCATTCTGTTTTAAGAAAGTCACAGGGACCTTCGTACAGGGCCAGAGCTATCCCATTTGTTTATGGGACATGTTGATTAGTGGGGTGATGCAGGGGACATGGTAAACAGGGATAAACATTAAAAGTTTATGTGAAATTGAACTGACTTTGGGAGCCTGGTAGGTTGAAGCATCTTTGCAGTGGACTTATAATCATGACTAAAAGGATCCAGTTTTTGTGGAAAGTTAATTAAAAACTGAGAAAGGAAGCAGACCCAAACCAAATCAGAAAATTGGTAATTTGGGAAACTCATGGTCTGGTCCTTCAGTGGAGGGAGAAAATCTGCCTCCTTACTTGAGTTTTGTTAACATATGACTCCAGATTCACTAAAGTCCTTATAGAGGTTTATAAAATCACGAGGGGCATCGATAATGTGGACGGTCACCGTCCTTTTTCCCAGGGTAGGGGAGTCTAAAACCAGAGGCACAAGTTTAAGGTGGGAGGGGAGAGAATTAAAGGGGACCTGAAAGGCAAGATTTTCTACACAGAGGGTGGTGAGTGTGTGGAACAAGCTGCCAGAGGAAGTGGTAGAGGTGGAAACAATTGCAATGTTTAAAAGACATTTGGACAGGTACATGGATAGGAAAGGTTTAGAGGGACTTGGGCCAAATGTAGGCAAGTGGGACTTGCCCAGGAAGGCACCTTGATCAGCACGGATAAGTCGGGCTGAAGGGCCTGATATAGCACTTAGTTCAAGGGGTGATTACATATGGCCACCCACACCTTGTGAATTTACCATGGAACCCAGCTTCCCGCCATCCCCATTGGACTGAATTCCAACTCTCTCAGGAAGACATAGAAGATCCCAGGGGCAACATCAATTGAGCTGATAGTGGAGGATGGAGCTCTCTAGTTTTGTCCCCAATATTTAATCCCCATCATTAGGAAAAATAATACAATGACACAACTATTATCTTGTTGCTGCTTTGGGGAAATCTTGCTGTGCACGAGCTGGCCACAATCAGGGAGTGCACACTAACTCTTCCACCTCACCCTACCAACAAACATCTTGAATAATAAGGGGAATAAGGATGCTACAGAAATATACGTCTGTCCA
Organism: Rhynchobatus australiae; assembly: GCA_034780895.1. Classification (NCBI taxonomy): domain Eukaryota; kingdom Metazoa; phylum Chordata; class Chondrichthyes; order Rhinopristiformes; family Rhynchobatidae; genus Rhynchobatus; species Rhynchobatus australiae. The sequence continues at coordinate 2,423,753 of JAUZTB010000081.1, forward strand.
TGCTGGGAAGAGCCGGAGGGACCAATGAGATATTCCAAAACTGGAGCAAATTTCTGCTCGGTTTTAATAGAGGAAGGGGGTGGGGAGCTGGCAAGGTTAAAAGGAAAGCGCGCTGAGCTTACATGGCTCTGCTAATGAACATCTGGCCTCCAGCTGTTTGTGGGGGAGGGCAACTTTAATGAGGTCTGGTAAGACCTCGTCAAACCTCCTGGGGTTCCGAGAGCTGGACAGACCCCATCAATCACTTGACTTAATGAGCGCCACTTGCTTGTTACTTCTGCAGCCCATCATTACCAGATGGTGCTCTCTGCTCTTCACACACATGTTCCCGGAGCTACAGCCTTTTACCTCACAGCCTGTCCCATCCACCCTTCACCCAGCTTGCAGAGAGCAGTGGACTCAACCCAACACGTCCCTCCCCACCATCGGTAGTGTCTACAGGAGGCGCTGCCTCAGGAACGTATCATCCATCATCAAAGATCCCCATCATCTGGGTCGTGCCATCTTCTCGCAGCTCCCATCGGGCAGGAGGTACAGAAGTCCCACCCCACCAGGTTCAGGAACAGCTACTTCCCTTCAACCATTCGGTTTTTGAAACAACCTGCACAACCCTAATCACTGCCTCAGTACAGCAACACTGGGACCACTTTGCACTACAGTGGACTTGGTTTTTCTTGTAATTGTGTTCTTTCTTGTAAAAGTTGTGCATAACTTATTTTTCTCTTGTGAATGCTGCTTGTCTGATGCTCTGTGCCTGTGATGCTGCTGCAAGTAAGATTTTCATTGCACCAGTGCACACATGGACGTGCATGTGACAATAAACTTGACTTTGACTTTGACCAGCTGCCAATCAGTCAGTGCTTCACATGTTAAACTCCCATTACCGTGTTGGGATCTCTCCCTGGAATGACAAGATAGACCCCTGATCTCACAACCTACCTCATTGTGACCTTGCACCTTATTGTCTGCCTGCACTGCACTTTCCGTGGAGCTGTGACACTTTACGCTGCACTCTGTTGTTGTTTTACCTTGTACTACCTCAATGCACTGTGTAACGAATTGTTCTGTACAAATGTTATGCAAGAAAAGTTTTTCACTGTCCCTTGGCGCAAGTGACAATAATAAACCAATTCCAGTCTTCTCCAGCCAGACAACCCGCCGAATCTTTACACAGCACTGCTCTTGCACATGACCAAATTTAATCATTTTGCCATTGTATGGGACTTCAGGCTTCTATACCTCCTGCCCGATGGGAGTTACGAGAAGACGGCACGGCCCAGATGGTGGGGATCTTTGATGATGGATGTTGCCTTCTTGAGGCAGGGCCTCCTGTAGATACTCCTGATAGTGGGGAGGGATGTGCCCGTGATGTACTGGGCCGAGTCCACTACTCTCTGCAGCTTCTGTGTGTTCGAATTACCGTACCAAACTTGATACAGCCAGACCCTTCCTTGCCTCAGACTCCCCTGCGAGGTCTCCCCCCCTCCTCCTCACCCTCAGCACTGGTGACCCCATGCCCCGAACTCTGGAACCCCCTCCCTGAACTTCTCCAGCTCCCTCTGTCTGCTCAGAATCCCCTTGAGGACAGACCATCATTTAACCACTTGCCTCAGCATCTGTTGCATGAAATTCGGTTTGATTCTCACGCCTGTAGAGTGGATCAAGATGTTTTACCACATAAGTAGTTGTTGCACATCTAAACAATTTTATTTGCTTTGGGATTTAATTCCCACCTCCCTGCTGTGAATCTGGGCTGAGTCCACAACTCTCTGCAGCTCATGTTTGGCTTGACAACTGGCTGCTTATCCACTCTCCCAAGAGATAACTGCCTGGCTCGGGAACTATTCAAGGCTGAGCTATCAAGACACAGGACGCAGGAGGAAGATCTGGCCACTCGACCCCTCAAGTGTGCCTTGCTACAGCTGATCCAATGTTGGCCTCAGTGCCGCTTTACCACTCTCTCCTCCCTTGTAAGCCCAATGCCTGTCAACCTCCACCTTAAATATAGTCAGTGATTTCTCTGTCTGGAGGAAAGAACTCCAAACAGGTATATGGATAGGAAATGGGTATGGGCCATACAGAGGCAAGTAGGACTGGATTAGATGGGAATCTTGGTCGGCATGGACCAGTTGGGTCATCAGATCTGGTTCTGTGCTGTGTGACTCTATGAGTTTTCGACTCAATACTCTCAAGATCCTTTGACAGAAGAAGTTCCTGCTCATCTCCATCTGGGACGGGAAAACCCTTAATTCTGAATCTGTGCCCCCCTTGTTCTGGATAACCCCAAGAGGGGAAGGTCTTCTCAGCATCCACTGTGTCAATGCCCCTCACAATCTTATATGCCTCACTAAGATCACCGCTTGTTCTTCTGATCTCCAAGGAGTGACAACCCAACCTTCCAACATCAAACATTTCATCCCACAGATCAACCAGTAAGTCTTCTCTGCACCTCCTCCAATACAAACATAACCTTCCTTAAATATGGAACCCAAAACAGCCTGCATTACCCCTGGCATGGTCACACCCAGAACCCTGTACAGTTGTAGCAACCTCGGGGAGTTTGCCCAAGTGAGCCTGCTTCGGATGAGGTGGCCTGTATTTGTAGGGAGCCTGTCTGTCTGGTCGGTGGATGGAGCCTCACCTGTTGGCAACACCTTTGCAGGAAGGGCAGAACCGTGGCACAGCTCCAGTGACCCAGGTTCTATCCCAACCTCCAGTGTGTCTATATATGGAGTTTGCACGTTCTCCTTGTGATCACATGGGTTTCCCCCGGGTGCTCCGGATTGCTTCGCATCCCAAAGGCGTACTGGTCAGTGGGCTAGTTGGCCGCTGTAAATTGCCCCCAGTATGTGGGTGAGTGGTGGAATTTGGGAGGGTTTACTGGGAATGTGGGGAGAATAAAAATTGGGATTAAGGTAGGATTGGTGCAAATAGGTGGTTGATGGTCGGCACCAACTCGATGGGCTGAAGGGTCTTGTTCCCTGCAGTTATGTCCCTACGGAAGTGGCACAGGTTGTCAGGAGGCCACCAACTATTAGCCATTGGTCCTGCATGTGCCGTCACCCGAGCTCTGGTTTACGAGGCTTCACATGGCAAATACCCTTGTACCACAGCCATCATATCATGAGCATTATGTAACAACTTCCTGCCCCAGAGTCCTATGGATGGATGTCAGTCCCACTGGAGGTCTCTTTATGTGGGAGTCCTCCCCTTATACATTGGGGAGGTGGGGTGGGAAGTGTTGCACAGACCAGGACCGTGCAACAGATTCTTATGTTGGCTGATGGACTCCCCAGTCACCTGCCATTTTTGGCGATGGGAGGAGTCAGTGTGTCAGAGAGGTTGCAGCCTCTGTTTATCTGAAGGGGGCTGTTCCTCATGTTCTGGCTGCACTTTAGCCCCCACGCTCCTCACCTACGTTCACCCGGTGCTGGGGGGAGGGGTGGGTCAGTCGGGGGAATCTCCTGGTTGGTCCGCTCCTGGGCCTGACCAAGGCAGCCATTCACGGGTGCAGGCGGTGGGAAGTTGAGGGTTCTACAGATGCTGATCGCCTGCCCTTCTCCTGGGATAATACGTCTGTGCCCGTGTGTCCCTGGAGAAGGAGCACATGGTATCCACAGGTACAAAGGGGGATTTCCAGGACGGGTGGGCACCACAGGGACTCAAGTGCGTTCTGGATAGAGATCGACTGTGTCATCATTTGAAACTGTAAGTAATGTGAAAGGTGGAATACTGTGGTGTTGTAATAATGTGATGGTGTAATCATTGAGCAAACCTCCTTGGTAAAAGGAAAAACATGAAGATAAGTGGATGGACATTGGGATATTGGATGCAGCAGGATTATTCCTGGATTACCATCCTGACGATGGTGTGCCCCAGCAGTGGCTGTGTCCACCCAGACCTCTGGGCCAATATTCCAGGAAACAACCACAAGAAAACAGAAGCAGGAGTAGACAACTCATCCCCTCAAAATGTGATCACGGCCAGTGCCAGTTCCCCATGGCCCTCAATTCCTCGATCTTTCAAATACTTAACTACCTCCAACTTAAATCGACCTCATGATCCAGCTTCCGCCATCCTCAGGGACAGAGAGTTCCAGAGATTCACTTCCCACTGAGGGAAGAAATTGTTGTACGAAGAGATGGACTCCTGACCTCACAATCTACCTGGTTATGACCTTGCACCTTACTGTCTGCCTGCACTGCACTTTCTCTGTAACTGTAACACTTTATTCTGCATTCTGTTA
>JAUZTB010000081.1:2888931-2905207 GCA_034780895.1 Rhynchobatus australiae
CAAAATTTGCCTCATTTCGGGACCTTAACCTGTGAACCAGTCCTTTCCTTCTCTATAAGTATTTTAAAACTCATAGACTTATGGTCACTGGTACCAACAGACACTTCCGCCACACTCCCTACATTATTTCCCAGAGGGAGGACCAGTGTTGCACTCTTTCTAGTGGTCACTCTATATATTGGTAAAGGAAGCTTTCTTGGACCAATTTCACAAATTCAACTTCATACAAGCTTTTTCCACTAATGTTGGCTCAGTCAAAATTAGGGAAGTTAAAATCTCCCACTAATACATCCCAATCATGCAATCTCTCGACATATCTGCTCCTCCAATTCCCGCTGACTATTGGGAGACCTACAATACAATACCATAAGAGTGACCATCCCCTTCTTGTTTCTAAGTTCTAGTACTCTGGCCTCAATGGATGATTCCCCGCACAATATCGACTCCAATGCCCGTTGCTATGTTTCTTTCATCAGAAGGCAACTCCCCCTCCTCTCTCACCTGCACCTCCATCACACCTTCAGCATCTGTATCGTGCAATATCGAGCTGCCAATTCTGCCCTAACTTCAGCCAGGTCTTACCTTCCTTACCTGTCAAGCCTCTTGATTTTAACCAAAGGTCTTTCCTTTCCCTCAACTGTGTTCCTGTCTACCCTGGTGACTACATTTTCCTCCCATTGACAATTTTATCCCCTGAAGTCTCATCAATCACTCTACTGCTCAGGGCCCCACTCCACTGCCGCACTAGTTTAACCCCTTCCGAGCAGCACAAGCAAATCTCCCACACGGGTCTTCACACATTGCTCCCACTGGGGATTTCTTTCTGCACCTCCTTCCCTCGGTCTCCCAGCGTCTCTTTCTCTCCGTCTGTCACTCAGCCTCACTCACTGGTCACCTAACCAAGGATTGTATGGCCTTCCCAGTGTGACTTTCTTTCTGCTTTATACGTGACCACCGGTACGGAGCAAAACGTGATGCGACACCTGCATTTAAAATCAGAGATGAGGGTGTGTTTTATCTGTTCAGTGTTTGAGTTCTATATTAAACGAAGAGCATTGAAGATGAAGGAAGGTTTAAATACAAGAATAAAGTTCTCCTCTCAGGTTACATGGGGTGCTGGTGAGACCGCACATGGAACACTGTGCACAGGTCTGGTCTCCCTCCCAAAGTCAGCCTGCGGGATGAAGAGAATGAAGAGAAAGTTTCCCATATTGATCTGGGGAGTGGGGCAGTGTCTTCTGGAGTGATCACACTGACTGAGCCGATCTCAAAATTAGAAGAGTGGGAGGTAGTCTGATTGAGATAGACGCAATCTCCCGGGGTATTGACAGGGTAGAGGCAGGAATGATGTTTCCCCTGGCTGGGGTGTGCCACCAGGGGTCACAGACTCAAAATAAGAGGTCGCCTCAGCAGGACTGAGATGAGGAATAATTTCCACACCCAGAACGCCGCGAATCCTTGGAATTCTCTCCACGAGATTTCTGGATTTAACGGGCACATCGATGATGGGGATGGTGCAGGAAAGTGGTGCTGAGGGAAAAGATCAGCTGTGTTCTGAGGGAAGGGCAGAGCAGGCGCAAGGGGCCGAATGGCCCACACTCGCTCCTGGTTTTTATTTTTCTAAAACACGAGTTTACCTTGGCATCTTGTTCTCACTCGGCTTTCAGCCTGTCGGATCCCAGAGGGGAGCGGTGAGAGCTCCAGAGGTCCCATCAGCAGCCGCTGTGGCGCAGCTCCCGTCTCCCAGCAGCAGGAGGCGGCTTCAGGAACCAGCTGCAGACAACAGGCCCCGACCCGCGGCGGGGAAAGGCCGCTGACCCTCCGTGTAGCTGAAAGATCTCACGGAATCTCCGCCACGGTCCCTACACCCACGGTACGGAAAGGTTTCGAGGCCCCGGCCGGTGTTTCAGCCTCTCCCCGAGCTGCAGCTCCCGATCTCCGGCCTCTCCCCAGGCCCACTCGCTCCCTGTTCCAAACTCTGCCCCGCCCTCCGCTCGCAGTGCCCCGCCCACACACTGGGCGGGGCTCACATCCTGGCCAATCATCCGCGCCGGCTCCCCAGCGGTATCTCTGATTGGATGCGGGAGTCCCGGAGGCGGGCCGCCTCCGTGAGCTGGAGATGTCAGTCTGATGGAAGCGCCGAGTTTGTTCAAGTATCACAGCAAGTTCCCCGCAGCGACTTTCTCACTCGCTTCCTTTATCGCCCTCTGCATGTGAAATGGACGTTAATAATCTTGGTCACACACATCATTTGGCGTTATTATCAATTTTCTGGAGTGTATTTATAATCCAGAATGAAGAGGCTAATATATGGAAGAATCGGGGGTTGGGGGTGGTGGGTGAGGGGGGAGAGAGACAGAGAGAGAGAGAGAGTGACAGAGAAAGAGAGAGAGAGTGACAGAGAAAGAGAGAGAGATCCCAGGCGCGGACCGGGGATGCGGACATTCTGCCGAACAGGAGAAACGCCTCGTCAGTTACGCCCGGCTACTACTTCCAGCCAGCACCCGTTCGCCTTCAGAAGGATATCAATGCCTAGGAATCCTGTCGCCCAGTTCCCTCCTGGACAAAGGTTTGGGAAAGAGGGTGAATTTTTTATTCCCACATCGGCAATTGTTCCCTGCTTGGCCAACTCTCCGCCAGCTTCCCTAGTAACCAGTGACACGAGGGGAAGACTCCAGCTGCTGGGAATACCAGAATGCGCAGTAGCCTCTAATTCAGCTCCAGCGAACGCCTCGGTTAATCAGAGAGAGTTCGGCCGCAGCACCTGCCTCCATCCTGGACAATGCCGCTAAACCGGCCTTGTGGGTCGAACTACTCTCGCAGATGCCGCCTGATGATCAGTATGAGGCCGGGCGGCAAGTGAGGGATCCAGCCCAGCATTCAATAAAAGTATTTGGGTGACGGCAGGAATCTTCTTCGCACAGGTAAGTGGAAATCAGCTCTGCTTTTGCCGAAGAGCCAAGTGTTTTCCACCCTGACGAATAAATGTCCATTCCTGTTAGTTTCTGCAGCCACGTCGCATTAATCCTCGTATTTAGCCCAGCAAAACAATATCCTCTCCAGATCCCCCAGATTATTGCATGGACTGATCGACTAAATTTAAAATTAACGTTGTTTTACACTCCAACCTGCCGAATTCGTTTCATTCCTAGTTCCTTCCACTCAGACTGAACTGGGCACTTCTTTCGGGTTTCAGAAATACTCAGACCTGTGTAATGTCGCACCGGTCCCTCCGTCCTGTGGGATCAGTTGGAAGTGGCCAGGGAGACCCAGACGGAAAATTGTGGCCAAGTGACATTGACTCCCCGAGACTGCAGCGTGTGCAGTGGACAATCCCGGCACTGCAGCGGTCCAGCGGCTCTCGGGAACTGAAAAGATTTTGAAACAGGGGCTGTCGGGAGTTAACATGGCTTCGAGGCGGCAGTTTGAAACTTTTACCGAGGAGGTAATTTGTGCCATCTGCTTGGATTATTTCACCGATCCGGTGTCACTGCAGTGTGAGCACTACTTCTGCCGCTCCTGTATCACACGGTTTTGGGAAAGGGAAGAGAGAAACTCCTGTCCTGAATGTCGAGCGGAGTTTGTGGACGGCATCCTCAGGGCAAGTCGGGTCTTAGCACGACTGTCGGACAAAGCTCGAAAACTACAGTTGAATCCGATAAAGGGGGGAAGGAAACTTCACTGCGAGGAACATCAGGAAGAACTGAAGCTGTTTTGTGAAACGGACATGAAACTGATCTGCCTGATTTGCAGAGATGCGCGGGAACACAGGGAGCACCGCTTCCTGCCGATTAAGGAAGCTGTTGAAATCTGCAAGGTAAAAGCAAACCTGTTTTGATCACGTGTTCCTTGTTGCATCGTTATTTTCTAACCCCTTTACTTTCTGATTTCAAGAATAAGGTTAAATCTGCCATAGAATCTCTCACAAAAAAGAAATCAGTGATGCAGGGAATGGAACAACAACAGAAAGAGAAGATTTCTGGAGTTCGGGTGAGGATTTCCTGTGCGGGAATTTTTTGACCTTGTTGTGTAGCTTTGTTTCCTGTACTGCACAATAGCGCCATGCAGCAGCGGGTAGTTCACCCCACTCGCAGCTCCAGTGACCTGGGTCCGATCCTGACCGCTGGTGTTGTCTGCGTGGAGTTTGCATGTTATTCCTGTGACAACGACTTTTTTCACGCACATCTCGAATATGTTCTGCTTGAATGGTTAATTGGCTACTGTAACTAACCTTGTGAGGGTGGCTGGTATGTGAATCAGGTGGGAGTTAATGGGCATGAGGGGGAATGTGAGCGATTGGATTGATCTGTGAACTAGCATAAATTTTGATGGGCTGAATGGTCACCCTCCATGTTATAAGTAAATACAATAAAGCAATATGTTGGTCTTCACGTTCGTTTGGCAGGAACAGACACACAGCTTTCAGTCCCACATCACATCCCAGTTTGCTGAACTGCACCAGATTCTCACTGAGAAGGAGCAGCGCTTACTCAGAGATCTCAGGGAAGAAGAGGATAAGATTCTAAATCCAATGGAGAAAAATCTTCGAGAGATTCAAAGGAATTTAAATTCTATTCAGGAGCAAAGCTCAGAGTTACATAGGCAGATGGATCAAAAAGACACCATGATATTTCTCAAGGTGAGAGATGACATCACAATTTGGTTCAGTGGAAGTGCACAGTCACAAAATCAGGATGATATATTTGAAATAAATGCAGCGTTTACCAATAGTTGTAAGCTGATTTAAACCAGACAGATGTTTTGACTGTTCAGGGCTGTTGTTCCCAAACTAGCCTCTCACTATATCTGTACATCACAGGACAGTCTTCTTGGGAATGGGTTACTATGATCATGACACTGAGCTAGTGATTATTTCTGTGATACCCACATCTAATATTCCCTGAAACTCGCATTAAAATCCAGTTACATTCACATGCTGTGAGTGTGTCTGTTACAGTGGGTGGGAGTCTGTTCATTGAACAGTGGGACCTCATGTTGAATTCCAGATTGTGACACCCTTGCCCGATTTTACCCAAATATCAGGTTTACATCAGGTTGGTTGTTTTAGGGAAACTTGCACTGTCTGTTTTCATTTGCTTATGTTGTGCATTCATCATGGACAGGCCTTTGGTCTACCGTCTCCTATCAATTGTCCTCTGCATGAGCCTCCTGCCACCTACTCATCACACCCCTCAACAATGCCCCAAACTCCATGGTCCCTCATGTGTTTATCCACTTTCCACATGACATTGAACCTTTGTTTTCTGCTTCAACCACTCCTGTCCTATCGGATTCATTAAAGACAATTACATTTTATCTTTGACTTTTGGTCTCCCCAGAAGTAAAGATATTTTCTTCCGAACCTGCCAATCAAATTAATCTATAATTTTTTTCAATCTTTTTAAATTAGTTTTCAAATCAATACAGATTGGTATATAGCATCAAAGTTTGTACGTATTACAAAGAGATCTGGATATCACTTGTCTTAGATAATCATAAAATAAAATATAAAAGGTCCAACGATCTCTTAGTTAATGAATTGAGTATAAAAGAAAGGAAAGAAAAAGATTTATTATATAAATTAAGAAAAGAAAAAGAAACCCCAAATCAATAAATAAACAAAAATATAAACGATGTAAACTAAACTAAGCAAACAAAAATAAGGAAAAACAACAAAAACTGGGCCAAAATTTCTCAATAGAAATAGAGCAATATTATGTCATCAACTCCATTCCTCTAAATTAAAAAGTTATTGAAGGGGGATATCTATAATTTTAAAGGCATCTTTCTGCTCATCCCAGACATCTTATCCATCTAAAAATGGGCAACCTATCCAGTCTTTGCTGTCAGTTCCAGTTTCTCCTGTGGATCTATGTCCCTTCTACAATATCCTCTTTCTGTCTGTGTGTCAAAGGCGATGAGTATTTGGGATGGGATTTTGCAGCAGCTCGTAATAAGGTGCTTAATAATCCTTCTGTAGGGACATGAATGATCAGTCACAATCAATTCAGATCTGTCTTTTATTAATTTCAGGAGGAAGCTCATTGGAAGAGGAGGTAGGATATGATCTTTACTGAAACTCTTCATGGATTTGTAATACAATTCAAAAAATTCTGATGCTCAGTTTGTAACCTGTTATTTAATATTTGCAGGAGTAACAACAATGGCCAGGCATTGTCAGTGACAGATGGTGCCCTACCGGTTGAAAAATTTGACCACCCCTTTTTGGTAAACATGGTATTGAGAGACATGTTCGATGCTGTTCAGCAAGGTAAAACTTATACACATTCCTTTCTCCTTGTTTATGACACACTTTGATACAATAACTGGATACAAAGATTGACTTTAATTATGAGCTGAAAGAAAACTAAAGTTTTATCCCAGCACCCAACTCAGCTGCTGAGAAGCCTCACTGTCACATGGTCAGCTGGAGATGTCAGATTTCTGAACATGACCAACACAGGAGCACAATACAACCTGTGTGGGTCATGTTCAAAGACTGTGAGATCAACCACTGCATCCTGAACCCATCCTCACTGCACGAACTCATCAAGACATAAGTTCAATTCTACCACAGCAAATGGGGAAATTAAAATTCATGATGAAATTATCGGGAATAAAGGCTGCTGTGAGTATGGTGAATGGGATTGTCATGAGAATACACCTCGATCCTGCAGCTTCACCGTGATTATCAAACCATCACATTGAAGCATTGTGAAAATGAAACCAGACAGATGAACCAGCATTGACTTCGGCCCAAGATTTGGTTTCAGGGGAAGCACATACAGCTCAATCAGCCTGGCAAAGCTCCCCTCTCTCTCACACACACAAAGCGGATTGGCAGAAGGTGGCCAGAGCCCCCACAATGTCTGTTCTTAGTTCCCGCAGTATCCAAGAATCTATCCTCTTCAGAACCAGTGAATTTCTTGATTTGAGCAACACGCACGCACACTCATTCACACACACCACACGTGTAGAGACACACACGAACATATGCAAACTTCAATGTACACACTCACCTACCCAGGACACACACGCCCACTGATAATTACACCAATTGATATACACACACAGTATGTCACACACGCACACATACGCGCGCACACACACACACACACACACACACACACAGAAATATATATCTATATATACAGGCTAACTGATGCAGAAACACAGAGAGAAACACGCAGGAACTGATACCCAGATGTACAGTCATGATCGAAGACACATCAGAGGCACAGACACATATTTCCATTCAGGACTGAAATCTGCCACCCTTATCTGGTCTGTCTATTACATGGCATTGAAATTCCCTTTGAACTGATTTGTCACATCATGAGTTCAATGGCACTTGAGGTGTTGTTGGTGATGTCCACGTCCTGTGAACGATCACACACAGTCACATATACACAGCAGGCATAGGCACCAAATCACACTTAATCCCACATCAGAAACAGGAGCAGGAGTTGGCCTTTGACCTATCAAGTCTGTCCCTCTATTCATCAGGATCTGACACCACCTTCCAGCACTATCCCCACACAGCTTAATTCCTTTGATGTGAAGAAATTGAAGGATCTCTCTTCCAAATGAACTCACTTACTGAGTCTCCAGAACCCACTGGGATAGACAGTTCAAAGATTCACTGCCCTCTGTGAGTAGAAAGTTCTCCTCTTCTCAATCCTAATTACTTTCTGTATAAAACACTTGCCTTGCAAAAATTTGCCCCTACACCTTAAACCTCTGCTCTATTGTATTTGACATTTCCACCTGAGAAAAAGGCTCTAATTATATATACATACCATGCCTCTTCTATTTTTATATGCTTGCATCAGGTTGCCTCTCAGTCTCCAACACTCCAAGGAAAATAATCACAGTTTGTTCACCCTCTCCTTGGAGCTAATACTCTCCAATCCAGGCAACAACCTGGTATAACTCCTCTGTGTTGAACAAAGCCTATAAAGAAGAATCATGCAGAAATGTATGTTGTATTCCAAGTAGGCTTTGCAAAAGAAGCAAACTGGAGAATGACATGCAAGGAAGGATTTATTTAATAGAACTGTGGCTATAACATAGGAACAACTCTGTTGAACAAACAACAGAGCCAAAGCAATTACCTTAGTTTTAATTTGATTTTAATCTTCATGTTTGGATATTATTCCTGTTTCACCACTTTCTTTCATAACACTTACTTTCACAGTCAGTCCTTTATGCAGTATTAGAGTCGTGCAGCACAGAAACAGGCCCTTCGGCCCAACTGGTCCATGCCGACCAGGATTCCCAAATAAATTAGTCCCATTTGCACACGTTTGGCTGATATCGATCCAAGACGTTCCTATCAATGTGCCTGTCCAAGTGGCTTTTAAATGTTGTTTATGTAGTGACTTCCTTTAAGAAGCATACAACATAATAGCTGAAAGACATCTATTGTGGATACTCAGTGAGGTAATGTCAGAAAAAAGGCCTTTCCATTGGATCACGTTGTTCAAGAACATGAGAAATCTGAACTTCATTCATCACCGGATAAGCAGAAATAATATTTCCACTGCACATAGATGTGATGTGCCAATTCAGGTACCAAAATTCAACTTTGAATGCTTCCAGAAAATAGACAATTAGTATTCCCAATGATCTTCATTCGAAAGCAACTCCCTAACACAGAACCTCTGGATGCTACCACCCTACTTATGTGTTGCAACCTTCGGGGAGCTATGGACATCCATCACAATATCCCTCTGTACATCAATGCACTGAAGCGTCCTGACATTTACCATGTACTTTCGTCTTGCTTTTAACTCCCAGATAGCAACATCTCACACTTGTCCAGATTAACCTCCATCTGCCAGTTCTCCACCAATATTTCCAACTGATCTATATCCTGCTGAATCCTTTAACCTTTCTCGCTGTCCACAATTCCACCATTTGTGACCATTAAACTGCACACAGTCTGTGGTTGTACATTGAAGCTTTAATTCATCTTATTTCTCCTCTCCCACAAATCCAACAGTGCAGAGGTGGGTGGGTGGAGTGTTTGAAGCTGGGATCTCCCTCCATTGAATCCCTAGTGTTCTGCATTTGTCAGATCCTTGGATCCTCCCATCAGGCGGCACTTTTGTTGAGTTAAGAAACAGGACGCAAGTCAGAGGCTGTGATCCCAACGGCAGCAACTCCACCACATCCCCCCTATGTCAACACCTTTAGAAAGGTGTGGCCAGGGTTTTCCTACAGGAGAGTTGAATCCACTGTCGTGAACACTTCACAAGCCCAAATCCATGTGTTGTAAATGACTGTGTTATTTATAAGTTCTGGATATGATCAACACACACTCAGTGAAATGAGACACAGATATTTCCAAACTGGACTTCAGCGTTCGAAAAGCAAAATAAAAATTGTAGATGCCTGAAGTCTGAAATAAAACCTCATAATGTTGGAAATACTCATCAGGTCAGGCAGCATACGTGCAGTGAGAAATATGGTCATTGGTTTAGGTTAGAGCCTGTTCATCAGAACTTCCATGAAGGGTTGTCGAGCTGAAATGTTGACTCTGTTTTTGTGTCCAAAGTGTGTCTGAGCTCTGGTCTGTGATAGGAGGGTGGTGTTCAGGTACACTGCTGATGCAGTGATATTTCCGTGTAATGCAAAAAATGTCTTGGGAAAATAATTAATGCAAACCCTCCCTTTTGGTTGCAACATCTGAGTCCAGTCCATTCCTTAAACGGCCTTTAATATGAAAGGGTTTGAGGATGGGAGTAGTGATGACATGCTGCCTTGCTGAGATCGCACCTGCAGTATTGAGTAAATTTTGGTCTCCTGACCTAAAAGGGTTTCATTGGAGGCAGTCAGAATGAGATTTACTGGACTTGTGCCTCTCATACTTGATCGACCTGTGTTGCCACTTTCAGGGAACAATGGACTTGGACCCCACGGTCTCTCTGTTCCCAACATTATTTCGTGCCCTACCATTCTCTACACGCCTTACCCATATTTGGTTTCTCAAAATGCATAAACTCACACTCGTGAGGAATAAATTCCATCTGTCAATGTCCTCCCCAGCTTCCCATCTGTAGCCTTAGACAACCGAATCTGCTATCCACAATACCACCACCGTTCGTTTCATCTGCAGACTTATGAATCATTCTTCCCATAGTCGCATCCAAGTAGTTAACTGTCCATCATAAACAACAAAGGTCCCAGCCCCGGCCCTTGTGGTACACCAGTGGTCACAGACGTCAAATCAGAAAACAAATAACCTTCTGCCACTGCCCTGTGCCTCCTGTCACCAAGCCAATTTTGGGACCAATTAGCCATCTCCCCTTGGATCCCAAGTGCCTCCACCTTCTGGAACAGCCAGCATGTGGGACCTGGTCAGATCCCTCACTGGTCGATATGTTGGTTCACCAGGAGTTCAGTGCGTTCTTGGATGCACACCCTCCATCATTCCCACCCGTGAATCTTCACTCCTTCAGTGATCCGACGACCCTGAGTCTTCACCCATTCTATCTCACACCTGACCACTCAACCCCGGCTTCCTTCCAGGGTCGAAGCCCCCCCGCCCCCCTACCTCACCCTCCACTCAATGGAAGAAAACAATAGGGGCAGGAGTCACCTGGCCGCTCGCCACTGCCCCCTCCCCCCAATATGATCACAGCTTTCCCCCTCAGGCCTCATCTCCTCGGTGTCAGTTAACGAACTCCTCTTTAAATACCCCCAGTGACCACTCGCTTCGGCCTGTAGACTGGCTGACTGTACCTGAGGCCGAGCGGCCTCTCCCCCGATCCCAGGGCCGCGCTGCCCGAGTCTCCCACCGACCCCCGGACACTCTCTAATTCTCTGCTTCTCCCCCCAGTCTCTGTGACCCTGGATGTGGGAACGGCGCATCCGGAGCTCGAGGTGTCTGAGGATCGGAAGAGTGTGAGATGGACCGAGACCCGGAGGGATCTCCCCGACACCGGGAAGAGGTTCACAGTCTGGCCCTGTGTCCTGGGATCGGAGGGATTCACATCGGGGAGACATTACTGGGAGGTGGAGGTGGCGGGGAATCGGCGCTGGAGTCTGGGAGTTGCCGTGGAATTCGTAGAGAGGAAGGAGTGCGTGGAACTGATCCCAGAGACAGGATTCTGGACCATCGGGCTGTGGGATGGCGAGTTTCATGTGAACACCTCCCCTGAATCCCGTCCCTCTGCCGGTCCCATCCTCGGGAGGGTGGGAGTTTATCTCAGTTATGAGTCAGGGGCAGTTTCATTTTACAGCGCAGACACCAAATCCCATCTCTACACCTTCACGGGCAATAAATTCACGGAGAAACTTTATCCTTTCTTCGGAAACTGGAGTGAAAACCAGTGGCTGAGAATCTGCTCCGGTTCCGCTCCAGGTCTGTAAAAGGATCATGTACAGGGTACCACCTCACATGGGCGGGGATCAGCAGCTGTGGGGCAGAAACCTCATTGACAACAGATTGGTGCTGATCGGGTCTCATTTAATTCCCAAATCCCACATTGGAAATCCCCAGTGAGTTGGGAAGTAAATCTGGTGGAAATACAAATGTGGGGAGAGTGAAATAAAAAGTAATTGATATTCGTGCTCTCGACATTAATTTTACCGCATCAGTCAAGGGAACAGAAATACTTCTGTGAAAATATAAACATTGAAACAGTCGCCCTTCCCGCGGATTCAGCAGGACTGCAGCTGTGTCACAGCGGGTGCACAGTCGCATGCTGGAGGGAGTCAGGAACGGCAGGTGGAGCAACCTTGAGCAGTCAGGCTGGGACCTCAGGCTGAATGGTTTGAGCTTGATGGGCCTGATGGACTTTTCTTATTCCAGCTATTCCGATGTCCTTCAATTTCAAGGCCTCCTTGTCCTACATTTCCCAGTGTTGTTTCATTGGGAACAATAATGTCCACAGGGGTGTCATTCATGACCCTTCATTCATTTACAAATCGATATACAATGCCGGCTGTCAGTTGTATGACCTGATTTCTGTACATTTGTTAACATGATCACTGCCTTGATTTTATTCGGCAGTATCGAGGGTGCACATGCACCTGCCTACATCAATGGTACTGAGGTCGAGAGGGTTCAGAGCTTCAAGTTCCTTGAGGCGAATGTACAACCATGTCGACACCACAGCCAAGGAAGCTCACCAGCGCCTCTACTTTCACAGGAGGCTGAAAAAATTTGGCATGTCCCCTTTGACACTCACTAACTTTTATCGATGCACCAGAGAAAGTATCCCAGCTGGACGAATCACGGCTTGGTACGGCAACTGCTCTGCCCAGGACCGCAAGAAACTACAGAGAGTTGTGGACACAGCCCAGCATATCACAGAAACCAGCCTCGCCTCCATGGAGAAGTCAATACTTCTCGCTGCCTCGGTAAAGCAGCCAGTATAATCAAAGAATCTACCCACCTGAAATATTCTTTCTTCTCCCCTCTCCCATCAGGCAGAAGATAAGATGGATTCTTGACCTTACAGTCTAACTTGTTATGACTTTGCACCTTATTGTCTACCTGCACTGCACTTTCTCTGCAGCTGTGACATGTTACTCTGCATTCTATATTGTTTTACCCTGTACTTCCTCAATGCACTGTGCAATGAACTGATCTGTACGAACAGTATGCAAGACAAGTTTTTCAATGTACTTCAGTACAAGTGACAATAATTAACCAACACCAATTCCAAATTGAAATCACAAATGGCCCAGCCAAGTCAGAGGAAAGGTACAGTGCATCCATTTCTTCTCTCTCATCTTTCTCGCTCTTTGGTTTCAGGGGTTGTGATGGATTAGGGGCGTATCAAGAATTGCTGAGCAACTGAATGCCGTCACTTTTACAACTGCAAGTTATTTCTTCATCTGTTTCTCTGCATTCACATTTGTATCTGACCGCAGGGGTACAACCAGACCAGAAACATCAAACATTCAGACAACGGGGTTCAGTTTTGAATGGATCTATCTCAAAATTAGAAGAATGAGAGGTGGTCTGATTGAGTCAGACACAGGCACACGGGGTATTGACAGGGTAGAGGCAGGAATAGGGGTGGGGGGGCGTGGAAGCAGGGGACACAGACTCAAAATAAGAGGTCGCATCAGCAGGGCTGAGATGAGAAGAAATTTCCTCACCTAGAGTGCGGTGAATCTTTGGAATTCTCTCCACAAGATTTCTGGATTTAAGGGGCACAACGGTGATGGGGCAGGAAATTGGCACTGAGGTAAAAGATCAGCCATGTTGTGAGGGAAGGGCAGAGCAGGTGCAAGGTACTGAATAGCCCACATCTGCTCCTGGTTCCGTTCTACTGAAAACACGAGCTCACCCTTGCGTCTTTTAATTTCTTGGCCTTCAATCTGCTGGATTCCATAGGGGAGCGGTGACCAATGCACTCTGTGTGGAGCATCCTCTGTACCCCGTGTTTACTGTATTCAATCCACTGTCTCCAGTGCATGCAATAATATGCAGAGTTTGATATGTTCATTGTTTTTGTATCCAGTGCAAACTAGGAAGTGTGTCCAGGATACTGTGGTGACTGTATTACACGTGTATTGACACCAGTGTGCCCTGTGTATGCAGGGTGTGTTTTACCCAGCGTTCATCCTCCACACAGTGAGTAATTTCTGTTGTACAGTGAGCAGTGTGTTTCCTGTGTCAACTTTATTCAGTATTTACTGTGAGCTGCATTCACGGTGTGTACAGTGGTCACTGTGCACTGCATCCAGTGTGGACCATGTCCAGTTTTGTTCCATGTTCAGAGTTTATTGTCCCCGTTGTGTACACCGCTCATTGTGCAGCGTTTACTGCAGTCCGTGTGTGAAGCACACATGCAGGGATCAACAAGGTGGTCACAGACTGCAAAGGACACACACAGGTACAAGACCTCTCTCTTTCCTCCGTACAAACAGGACAGGAACTCAATGTGCACCTTTCCTCTCCCCTTCTCCACCGACCAGGCCTCTGTAGACAGACGGAGTCAGCCTCCTGCATCTGGGTGGGTCTCTGGGAAATCCATCTTGCTCTGAATCAGACCTTGCAGTGGGTCCCAGATCCCAAACCCCCACATGTGGAGACTCTCTCCCACTGGTACTGCCTTCCCTTCACGGTGTTACTGTGCCTTCCCACCATTTCAAACATATCCTGCCCGGTACAGCCGGACAGAGAATTGTGAGCTGTTTACAGGTAACTCAAGCATTCTGGTCTTTTGTTGTTCTCTGACATGACGTGCTGGCAAGATGCATCTCCCTTCACGCAGTTGAGACTCCCCTATGGTCAGCACCCCAAGCTTTACCAAGAGGGACGTTCTTTCTCACTGCCGTAACAATAGAAGAAGTCAGCAACCAGGGAAGTTCACACAGCAGTGAAACAGGCCATTCAGCCCTTCTGGTCACCCCAGTGCTGACACTCCACACCTCCTCAACTCACTGTCCTATACCCACCCAAAGTCCCCAAAACCGAGCCTCTGATCAGCACAACCAGGTCCAGTGGGGAGGCCACATTGTCCGCACATCACCAGTTTCCCGAGAAAAGCACTCTACTCCCAGCTCCATCCCGGCCAGGGATTCCCAGGAGATCAGAGGAAACATTTAAAGAGCATTCCCAGAGGTTTTTCAAAACAAAACCCTCACTGACCCGTGGGAATCCCTGGCCCAGGACAGGTCACACTGGTGGAGAGGCATCCAGAAAGGCAGGAGCACTCCGAGTCTCTTCGACAGGAGCACAAGGAGGACGAGCACAAACCCTGGAGGTGTGAACCCCCACCCCCAGCCACTCCATCGAGCACCTCCTGCCCCACCTGCAGCAGAGTCTGCAGCTCCCACATTGGTCCCATCAGACACCTCAGCTGAACCGGAGAGGAAGCAAATCACCGCCAACCCTGCGAGGCTGCTGGAGAAGACGTTCCCAGTGTTTGCCCATGTCTTTCACTGATCTCCCCTCACACCTCCGAATGTGGCTTGCTGTCAGATCCTGATTGAGAAACACATCTGTGTGAGCGCTTGGGGATTTTTCCTGCATTTAATCAGTGACTGCACCTAAATGCCAGTTGTTGTTGTTGACTGTTTCCCGCATCACTGCTGAACATAGAACAGTACAGCACAGGGACAGGCCCTTCGGCCCACAATGTCTGTGCTGAACATTTTGCCTATTCAATCTCATCCCCCCCTGCCTGCACATGGTCCATATCCCTCCATTCCCTGCCTGTTCATGTGTCTGTCTAAATGCCTCTTAAATGTTGCTGTTGTATCTGCTTCCAACACCGCCCCTGGCAGCACATCCCAGGCACCAACTATTCTCAGTGTAAAAAAAAACTTGCCTCATGAATCTCCTTTAAACCTTCTCCTTTCAACCGATATCTCTGTCCTGTCGTATTGACAGACCCACCCTGAGGGACAAGAACTCTGTCTGTCTATCCCGTTTATGCCAGTTGTTGTTGTTGACTGCTTCCTTCACAACTGCTGAAGCCATGTGTTCCCAGACCTGTTCTGTGCGATCCCTGCGTCTGCTGATGCTCCCTCCCTGGTGAAGAGACAGGAAACCAGCTGAAGGGGGTGTGGACCAAAGTAATTCTCCACAACTGCCGCTGGACAGGGGGAGCTCTGCGTGTGCACTTGGCATCTGTTGGCATATTCAGTCCTGAATGGGTGAAAGCAGAGAGTTGAGAGTGAATAACTGCAGCAATTTTTATTTTGAAACATAATAAATATTATTCTTAATAAAAGAAACTATACACAATAATAAAACAGTTCAAACCTTTACCTTCGTGTACAGTTCCATTCTTAGTGTTACCTTTTATATATATAAAGACACAGCACCGATGCCACTCATGTGGCTCCCTGGGGGATACCCCAGTCCCATATTTACAATATTTGAGGGTCTTCCTCACCTGACCCCACCCCTCCCTCTCCTGTGGCAGAAGAACCCTGGACTGCTTTCCTTCCCCACCACGCCCTTGCGTTGGCTGCACCCAGCTTCAGTGTGTCCCTCAGCACGTACTTCTGCAGCCTGGAACGTGCCAGTCGGCAGCATTCCCCTCAGGACATCTCGCAGTGCTGGGAAACCAACAATTTTCGGGCAGACCAAAGGGCGTCTTTCACTGAGTTGATGACCCTCTAGCAGCAGTTGATGTCCGTCTCTGTGTGCGTCCCCGGGAACAGCCCGAAGATCAGAGAATTCTCTATTAACCAGTTGCTGGGGATGAAACGTGACAAGGACTCCTGCATCTTTCGCCACACCCTCCTCCGTCCTGGGAGAACGGCCTTTGATCACGGTCTCTCCCCTGAACTGGAGCAATTC
>JAUZTB010000081.1:2914677-2927001 GCA_034780895.1 Rhynchobatus australiae
TAAGATGGACTGAATGGCCTGTCTATGCTGTAAAATGGGATATAATTCCAGGCGGAAGATATCTGAAAAACAAAACAGAGTGAAAATTTCCCAAAAACAAACTTGATGAAAACCAGATATAGCTGATAAATCTGACGTGTGTGTCATATTCTGGAATTCAATCTCAGTTCCTACAGATCCACAGAGACCCTCACATCCACTGCACCAGACACACTCACACCATGTGACTGTCACTGGATTCCAATGTGAGTTTTCAGGGATATTACACGTGGGAATCACAAAGACAATCACCAGCTCAGTGTCCAGATGACTGAAATGCATTCCCGAGAAGGTTGCAGAATGTCCTGTGAGGTACAGATGTTGTGGCAGGCTGGTTTGGGGACAACAACAGCCCTGAGCAACAACATGTCTGACCTTACTCAGTTGACAATGATTGGTAAACAGTATAGTCAGCTTAAATATATCACGCCCCATTTTGTAACTGTGGTACGTTAATTGAACCAAACTGTAATGTCATCTCTCACCTTGAGAAATATCACGCTGTCTTCTTGATTCATCCGTTCCTGTAATTTTGAGAGTTTCTCCTGAATAGCATTTAAATTCTCTTGAATCTCTCGAAGATTTTTCTCCATTGGATTTAGAATCTTCTCCTCTTCTTCCCTGAGATCTCTGAGTAAGCGCTGCTCCTTCTCAGTGAGAATCTGGTGCAGTTCAGCAAATTGGGATGTGATGTGGGACTGAAGGCTGTGTGACTGTTCCTGTCACGTGAAAATGTGAAGATTAATTTAGAACATTTCTCTGTTGATTCACCTTGTGACATGGACGATGACCATTCAGCCCATCAATGTCCTTCTGGTTCTCAAATCAATCCCATCAATCACATCCACTCACGTCTCCCTGAAACCTATTCTTCCCCCACGTGCCCATGAGCTCCCACTTGATTCACGTACCACCCAGCTTCACCATGTTAACTGCAGCAGCCCATTAACCGTCCAACCAGCATATCTTTGGGGGTGTGGGTGAAAACAGTCGTGCTCACAAAACATGCAAATTCCACGCAAACAGCACCAGAGGTCAGGGTCTGCGTCAGGATCGAACCCAGTTCACTGGAGCTGCGACAGTCTGCGACTGTGCATTCAAAGGGAATAAAACTACACAACCAGATCAGAAATTCTGCACAGGGAGGCCTCACCCGAACTCCGGAGATCTTCTCTTTCTGTTGTTGTTCCATTTCCTGGAAGTCTGATTTCAATTTTGTGAGAGATTCCAAGGAAGATTTTACCTGATCCTGGGAATCAGAGAGTAAAGGAATTAGACAATAAAGATGCAAGAGAGTAAACGGTTGATCAAAACCCCGTTATTTTTACCTTGTAGATTTCAACAGCTTCTTCAATCGGCAGGAAGCGGTGCTCCCTGTGTTCCCGCGCACCTGCACAGATCACGCAGATCAGTTTCTTGTCCGTTTCACAAAACAGCTTCAGTTCTTCCTGATGTTCCTCGCACTGAAGTTTACTTTCCCTCTTTATCGGATTCAGGTTTAGTTTCTGAGCTTTCTCAGACAGACTTGCTAAGGCCCGACTTACCCTGAGGGTGCGGTCCGCAAACTCCTGTCTACATTCCGGGCAGAAGTTTCTCTCCTCCCTTTCCCAACACCGTGTGATACAGGAGCGGCAGAAGTTGTGTCCACACTCCGGTGACACCGGATCGGTGAAGAAATCCAGGCAGATGGGACAAATTGCCTCCTCGGTTAAAGTCTCGACCTGGCCTTTCGAAGCCATGTTAACTCCCGGCACTTCCTGATTCACGTTCCTTTCACTTTCGGGGAGCTGCTGAACCGCTGCAGTCCCCCGAATGTCCGCTACACACGCTGCAGTCTCAGGGAATCAATGTAATTTTGCTGGAAGTGTCCAGAGGGAAGGTAACGTGGCCATTTCCACATCAGGGAGGGATAAGAAAGACATTAAAATGGTCTGAATATTTATGAAGCCGGAGAGAAGAGCCTGGTTCAGTCTGAGGCAGGACTGAAAGAGACCGGGTCTGAAAAGAGAGACACAAGAGACTGCCTGTTGACCTTTGCTCCAACTAGCTCCGCCTTGCGATCCAAACACTTCCCCGATCTGACTGCTGCACCGCTTCTTCTAACGTGACCTTTCAGCGACCTTCCTCGGCCTCATTTCCCCATAATTTCCCAGTTTGTGCGACTCCTAGTTTGACCATATTACGAACTTTCCCGCTTTCTTCTGATTCCCAGAGATTCCTTCTTCAGATTTCACTGCCTGGCACTTGTGCGGTGGGAATGTTACTTGCCACCTCTCAGCCCAGGCCTGGATATAGTCCAGGTCCTGCTGCATTTGTGTTGCGGGCTGCTTCAGTATCTGAATTGTGCAAGATGGTGCTGAACATTATGCAACCATCAGGGATCATCCCTATTTCTGACCTCCCCATTGAAGGAGGGTCATTGATGAAGCAGCTGAAGATGTTTGGGGAGAGGACACCACCCTGAGGAGTTCCTGCAGAGATGTCCTGTGGCTGAGATGATTGGCCTCCAAACACCGCCACCATCTTCTTTTGTGCCAGGGATGATCCCAACCAGTGGAGGGATTCCCCTGATTCCCATCGACTGCAGGTTATCCAGGGCTCCTTGATGCCATTCTCGATCAAATGCTGCCGTGATGTCAAGGGCAGTTCCTCTCCCTTCACTCTGGAGTTCAGCCCTTTTGTCCATGTTTGGACCGAGCCTGTAATGGGGTCACGAGCTGAGTGAATTTGGCGCAGGACAAGCTGAGCTTCTGTCAGCAGGTCTTCATTCGGCACTACAAGCAGAGATTCTTCCAGTACTTTCTTCCGAGACATTTCTCCGAGACGCTTGCTCGTTGTGCCTGATAAATCCCATGTCCATCTCCATTTCCCAGCTCTGTGTGGCTCGTTCATTGGCACAACAATTTCCAACAAGCTTCCCCCTGGAGAGGAGCTGATCCCCAGGAACAGTGGGAAACTTCCAAACGGCAATGGGCCTTAACGTCTCATGGACAGCAAGGCCCTCTGCCGACGAAGGTGTTTGACAGATCCTATCTCATTTTTACAACACATGCAGGACCACAAGGATATTGAGGCCAGTCTGAAATGGATGGTGTTCGTGCTGAAGTTCCATCTTACTTGGCGTGCCAGAGTCATAGAGCCAAACAGCATGGAAACAGGCCCTTCGGCCCAGCCTGTCCATGCCGACTATGTTGCCCAACGAGTTAGACCCAACTGCCCAAGTTTGGCCCATAGCCCTTTAAACCTCTTCTATCGATACACTTATCAAAATTGCTTTTAAACATTGTTAATGTGGCCACCTCAGCTACTAGAGACACACCACCCGTTGTGTGAAGCTTCCTCTGATGTTTCTCAAACCTTCCGCCTCTGATCTTAAAATTATGCCCTCTTGTTTTTTAGCATCTCCCAGCTGGGAAACACTATCTGTTATTTTCATCTTCCCATCTGTAATCCTCACTGCCCTGACTGATGAAGGCCAGCATGCCAAACACTTTCTCCACCACCTTATCTACTTGTGCATGGCTTTCAGTGAGCTACGCACTTGTGCTCCCAGGACCCTCTGTTCTACAACACTCCCCAGGGTCCTGACTCACTGTATAAGTCCTACTCTGATTTGATCTCCCAAAATGCAACACCTCACAGTTATCTGGATTGAAAGCCATTTGCCAATCCTCAGTCCACAGACCCAGCTGATCAAGAACCCCTGGCAATTTTCATGACCGTCTACACTGTCCACAACACCGCCGATTTTGGTACAATCAGCAAATACACAAACCGAGCCCTGTGGCACACCACGGCACACAGGCCTGCAGCCGGTGGCACAATCTTTGACCGTCACCCTCTGCTTCCTCCCACTGAGCCAATTATGAATCCACTCCGCAATTTCCCCCAGAATCCCATGCGATCTGACCGACCAAACTGACCTGCCATGAGGGACAGTATCAAAGGCCTTGCAAAAGTCCATATAGGCAACATCTGGTGCCCTACCCCAATCTACCCTCTTGCTCACCCTCTCAAAGAACTCCAAGAGACTGGTCAGACATGACTTCCCACGCACAGAGCAGTGCTGACTGTCCAGAATTAGACCCGATTTCTCCAAATGTTGGGAGACCTGTCCCTCAGATTCCCCTCCAGCAAGTCCCCAACCGCCGATATCAGAGTCCCAGGCCTGTAGTTTCCTGGATTGCTTTTTCCTCCCTTTATAAAGCGGGTTGTTGGAGAATCCCGACTGCACACCTTACTCCGTGTGGGTGTCTTCTTTCACTTTCCAGCCTCACCGATTGCCCCTCACTCCTCGCTGCCAATATCCTCAAGTCCCCGTACAATCACCTGTCTGCCATCTCCCCCAATCACCTGGCCTCTGGCGAGAGTCACTTGGTTAATCTTCCAGACTCACCCATCATCTACCTAGTAACCCCCACACTCCCCGAATGAACTTCTCCATCCCTTTTCTCAATCACATGAACCTTCCCAATCAAATCACCGAAACCTTCCCCCATTTGCTCCATCACCATCTCAACTTCCCAGACAACCACCCACCCCAGAATCTCCCTGACAATTTCCCATTCACTTGGCTGATCTGATCTTTTCTCATCATCTGCATAGCTCCTTCCCAACATCCCAATGATCTCCCCGACCGTCCTCCGAACCCCTGCATCCGTCCGTCCCCCTGCTTAACTCTAAACCCAAATCCCTCCCTCCACACCGGTGAGATATTACAGACGGCAGGACCTACATGTAAGGCCAGGAATCCCGCGGGGGACAATATTTAAACCCTCCCTCTCAATCCCGTGTTCATCCTCCCTCCCTCCCTCCCTGTTTCAGGTGGTCTCAGTGTCACTGAGTCCGTGCCACCCGGCGTCACCCGCTGGGCCGAAGGGCTTCGCAGCAAGGAATCAGACCCTTCGGCCCACCGAGTCCTCAGGTCTCCGTAAACCACCCGTTTACACTAATCCCACACTGCGGCGCCCACATTGGCTTCATCAGTCACCTAAGTGCTGGGAGTGGAAGCGAGTCATCCTCAGCTCTGGGAGACACCTCGGGAAGAAGGAGGTGCATTTCTCTGTGCAGCCAGCAGATGGGGGAATTGCTCCAGTTATTCGCTCTCAACTCACTGCTTTCACCCAGTCTGGACCAAATGTACCAACTGATGCCAAGTGCACACTCAGTGCTCCCCCTGTCCAGCGGCAGTTGTGGAGAATTCCTCTGGTCCACGTCCGCTTGAGGTGGTTACCAGTCTCTTCACCAGGGAGGGAGCATCAGCAGACAGAGGAGATCACAAGGAACAGACGTCAGGGAACGCAATTGTATAAAACTCTGGTTGGTTAATCTGGAGTATTTGATTCAGTTCAGGTCGTCCCGTTTTAGGGAGGATGTGGAGGCTCCGGAGAGGTGCAGAAGTGGTTTACCAGGATGCTGCACCAGAGGGCAGGTGCTGTTTGGAGAGGTTGGACTAAACAGTTTGATTTCTCTGGAGCGGCGGCTGAGGGGAGAGCTGACAGAAGTGTATAAAATTATGAGAGACACATCAAAGGACGTCTTTCACCGAGTTAAGGACCTTCCAGGAGCAGCTGATGTCCGTCTCCATATGTGTCCCAGGGAACAACCTGTAGATCAGAGAGTCCTCTGTTACACAGCTGCTGGGAATGAACCGTGACAAAGAACCTTGCATCTTTCATCACACCCTCCTCCCAAGCCCACAGTCTCAAAGAGGTGGGCGACCGTCTCATCCCTAGCACAGTCCTCCCGGGGACAGTGCACGCTGGGATATGTTTCAACCATGCAGGAAGGATCTGACAGGAAGGATCTCAGCCAAGCGAGGTCTTGGTGCAGCTGTGTAACAGAGCATTCTCCAGTCTACGGGCTGCTCCTGGGGACACACACAGTGACGGACATCAAGTGCTGCTGGAAGGTCATCAACTCAGTAGAAGACGCCTTTTGGTCTCCTCAGAACTTGGTCTCCCAGCACTGTGAGATGTCCGTCAGTGAATGCTGCCAAGGGCACATTCCAGGCTGCAGGAGTACATGCTGAGGGACACACTGAAGCTGGGTGCAGACAATGGAAGGGCTCGGTGGGGAAGGATGACAGTTGAGGGTTCTTCTACCACTGGAGAGGCAGGGGCGGGGTCAGGCGAGGAAGCCCCTCAAAGATGGGAAATATGGGATTGTGGCAGTAGCACAAGGAGACATACGGGTGGTATTGATACTGTGTTTCTTTTTTATTAAAAGTAACACTAATGATTGATTCGTACACGAATGTAAAGGGTTGCACTGTTTTATTGTCATATATAGTTTTTCTTTATGATGAATAAAGTTCGCTTTTGGAATAATAATAAAAGGGATCCCACCACCTTCCCCCTGCTGGTCTCGACCCGAAATGTCGACTATTTATTTCCCTCCATAGATGCTGCCTGACCCGCTGAGTTCCTCCAACATTATGTGCGCGTTGCTCCAGATTACAGCATCTGCAGAAACTCCTGTAACACCAAAAGCTCTACTTCATTAGTAGTTTGAGTAGATATGGTACGTCACCAAACAATCTTCCAAATTTCCATAGATGTACGGCGGAGAGCATTCTGACTGGTTGCATCGCCGCCTGGTGATGGAGGCTCCAATGCGCAGGATCGCAAGAGGCTGCAGAGGGTTGTAGATTCAGCCAGCTCCATCATGGACACAACTGCCCCCACCATCGAACGTCTGCAAGACACGGTGCCTCTAGAAGGTGGCATCCATCGCTAAGGTGCCTCACCAACAGAACATGTCATCTTCTCGTTACTACCATCGGTAAAGCGGTACAGGAGCCTAAAGACCAAAACTCAGCTCTTCAGAAACAGTTTCTTCCCTTCTGTCATCAGATTTCTGAATCACTGAACACTACCTGAGGAGAGGGGGAGGAGGAAAATTTAAAGCAGTTTTGCAGGGCAGCTGGGAGGTGTGGAGGTGCCTGAAATATTGTCACGTATGTGGTGGAGGTGACGATGGAGGCGTTTAAGAGGCTCCTAGATAAGCACATGTGTATGAATGGAGGGGAGTGGACCATGTGCAGGCAGAAGGGATTAGTTTAATGAGGCATCATTAGCTCAGTTATTTCTGCAAAACAACGTGGGCCGAATGGCTTATTCCTGTGCTGTTCTGTTGTATGTTCCATGTTCCATTCACCACACAAGGCTGACATCGAGAAGCTGCTTCGTTCAATGGGCAGCAGCTCTCAGGACCGCTTTCACCGAAAGCCAAATGTGTTCAGACTTGGGAGGTATATTCTCCAGTCCAGTTGTTTTCGGCAACCAACTTCCAGTGTTTCCCGAATGTATTTGTCACTATGTAACACAATATCCTCTCCAGATCTCCTGTTTTGTTATAGAGGTGATATTAATTGCAGAGTCTCTAAATGTATCGGTTTGCACCCAACATTTGCGCAACAATTTTGACTCCCAGTCCCTTCCTGTCCTGCCTCAGACTGTCGCAGGCCGTTCTTTACGGTTTCATTCTGATTTAGATTTCTTCAATTTCGATCTGTCCCCCGCCCTCACTGCAGAAAAATGAATTCACTGCAACAAACAATGTGCTGAAGGAATCAGCTGTCGTGCAGCGACTGTGGGAAGAAAGAAATTGTCGACGTTTCGGGCCGAAACCTTGCATCAAGACTGAGAGCGGAGAGGGGAGATGACCAGCATATAGAGGAGATGGGGGTGGCGGCAAACATTCCGAGGCGGTCGGGGGACTGAGGAGGAGAACTTGACACACGCACATCAGATTCATCATCTGTGTCCGGTTTCCATCACGCACTTTACAGGATGTTGTTTTGTGCACCGACACACCAACACAGAATTACAACCCATTCCACATCACGGACAGGCCGTTTGGATCATCTTTTCCTTCACTTTTCTGCTGCGCACAAGCCTCCTCCCACTTACTCACCGCACCCGTCAGCATTGCCCTGAATTCCACGGTCCTCCTTGTGTTTATCAAGCTTCCCCTGAAATGTATCTCGATCTTAGCTTCTCCCACTGCTGTGGTAACGAGTTCCACATTCTCTTTACTGAATTTCTTATGTGATACAATGAAGACCACGTCACATTTTATATTTGACATTTGCTCCACAAGTAAAGATTCCCCCCTTCTCCCCGCTCCACCCAGTCAATCCATCCGTAATTTAAAATTCCTCCATCTGATCATTCCTAACATCTCATCCAGAGAAAATGCACAACCTGCCCAGTCTTCATTGTAAGTTTCATCCTCTCGATAATGACACAATTTCCATTATCTAAGACAATTCTTGTACTTTCCCCCGCGGGTCTAAGTCCCTTCTGCAGTATCTTCCTTCTGTCTGTGTGTCAGTGAGAGCGAGTGTTGGGAATTGGGAATATTCAGTAGCTGCAAGGTGGGTGAAATTCCTGCTGTCGGGATGTGGACGGTCAGTCTCAGTCAATTCAGATTTGTGATTTATTTATTTCAGGAGGAAGCTCGCCTGAAGAGGAGCTGGGACATGCTCATGACTGAGGCCTTGTATGTTTTTGTAAAATAGCTTAGAATTGTTGATGCTCAGTTTACAACCAGCTGTTAAATATTTGCAGCTTTGGTGATGAAGTTAAACCATTGTCAATAACACATGGCGCCCTTCCAATTGAGAAATTCGATCATCTCTTCTTGTTGCACACAGTGTTGAGGGAAACGTTTGATGCCATTCAGCCAGATGAAATTTATATAATTCCCTTGTTCTTGTTTATGAGCTGAGCCCAGCACACGTCAGTCAAGTTCACAGTGAATGGTGGAGGAGGGTTTGAGGGGCCTGGTCTCCTACTCCTGCTCCTGTTTCCTGTGATTTTCTGTTCTTGTGTAATTCTCAGAGGACATAGCTGGCAGGAAGGGAATGCAACAGCAACGAACAAGACTGGTTCCTGGGGTGCTGGGTTTGCTGTATGGAGAAACATTCAGCAGACCAGGCCTGTGTTCCCAACAGTTTAGAAGAATGAGAGGAGATCTCGGTGAAAGATAAAATTCTGACAGGTCTCCACAGGCTGGATTCAGGGAGGATGTTTGCCCTGTCTGAGGAGCCAGGAGCCAGTGGTCACGATTACAGAACGTGGGGAATCTCGTTTATCAGAAGGTCAAGGGACGCCTCTACACTCAGAGACTGGGGAATCTGTGGAATTCTCTGCACCGGAAGGCAGTGGAGACTCAGTCATTCAGTTCCTTTAGAGGCGCAGAGTCACATTTGTACAGCGCACAGAGACACTAATGAACTGCCACCCTTTTTACCATCTGCACTATCCCATTGGTCTCCATTATGACCATCTCCCTCTATAACCTATCCATTTAGGTGTCTGTAGAAATGTTTATTATATGTAGTTATTGTATCGGATTCCAACACCTCATCTGGTGCACGTTCCAGATATTAACCACTCACTGTGTAAAATAACCTGACCACACAGATCCCCTTTAAAGCTCCTTCCTCTCGCATTTAACCTGGATCCTCTTCTTTTGATACCCTAAGCTGTCATGTTCCTGAGTTCTGGCCCTTAATTTGGCTCCTTTAAATGCCTCTTTGTCCAGCTCATGGATTCCATGCTGGACTGATTGTATACTGACACTCACCTGATCCCCATCAGGGGCCTAGCATAAGTACTTGTATTTCTCCAGCACTAGTTGCCAGAGTATTGGTCTGCCTTTGGCTACTATGGCTGCTAGTTGCTTAGAGTGGTTTAGTGTAGAGCAGTCCTGTGTTCTCTATTCCTTTTCGAAGATCCAGTTCGTGTTGGGATTCCTCTTCTGATCTCCGAGGCAAGATTCCTTCCAGTTGCTGCCTGTGTTTGTCTTGAGGAGGTATCCTGACTCCAGTCTTGTATCGGTGTGCCGCATTTGGGTTCTCTGAAAACGTGCGTTTTGTTCAACATTGTGACACAATAAAGTGCAAGGGACACGACGAAGTAGATTGTGAGGTCAGTAGTCCATCTTATCGAAAGAGAGCACCGTTCAATAGTCTTTTAACAGCGGGACAGTTGCTAGCGGACACATCTTCACTCTTTTTTACCAGGGGACTGTGAATCGTCTCATCACAGTGGTATACAACTGGCCCTCTGCACGTCCTTCTGCAACTGTATCCTCGACACCTTATCTGGAGACCACAGACAGTGCGGATCGGTAGTGACACCTCCTCCTCGCTGACAAACAACACAGACGCAGCTGACTGATGTCTGCTTTGCCCACTTCTCTACTCTTTCTACACTCATGACTGCGTGGCTGGGCACAGCGCAAACGCCATCTGTAAATTGGCCGATGATACCACTGTTGTTGGTAGAACCTCAGATGACGACAAGGTGGCGCCGCACTCAACGTCAGCAAGACCGAGGGATTGAGTGTGGACTTCAGGAAGGGGAAGTCTGGAGGTACACCAGGTTCAAGAACCTGAAGACCCACACTCACTGTTTCATGAACAGATTCTTCCCCTCCACCATCAGATTTCTGAACGGTGCATGAATCCATGAGCCTTTATTCTCGTTATTCCTCTTTCACAATATTTATTTATTTTTTTAACATTGCATTTTTTATTTCTTTATGTCGTGCACTGCACTGCTGCCGCAAATCAACTAATTTCATAAGCTTTGTCAGTGATATCAAACCTGATTCTTATTCTGAAGAGTGCGTTGGGCACGTTTGCCTTCACCAGACAGGTCGCTCAGTGCGAGAGTTGGGACGTTGTGTTGCGACTGTACGGGATTTTGGTTGGTTTGCAGCTGGATTGTTTTGTCCAATTCCGTTCGCCCAGCTCGAGCTGGCGGGGAAAGGAAGCGGGATTTCAGAGGAAATTCACAGGGATGTTGTCGGAACTGGAGGGTTTGAGATGCAGAGATAGACCGCGTCGGCTTGTGCTTTGATCCCTGGAGCGCAGGAGACTGCGTGGTGATCTTGGAGAAGCATGTGGAATCTTGGGGAGAGCAGATGGCGTGAATGGTCAACGGACATTTCCGCGGGTGGTAACGTGGTAAATTGGTTTATCATCGTCACCTGTACCGAGCTACGATGAAAAACGTTGTTCCACATGCCGTCGACATCGATAATTTCATCACATCATCGAGCCAGCACAAGAGGAAACATAACAGAACACAGAATAAGGTGTCACAATTACAGATAAAGTGCAGTGCAGGCAGACAATAAGGTGGAAGGACAATGACAAAGTAGATTGTTAGGTCAGGAGTACATTGAAGAGGGGACTGTTCAATCGACTTATAACAGTGGTATGGAAGCTGTCCGAGAACCTAGTGGCCCGGGCTTTCAGGCTTTTGCATCGTCTTCCCGAACGGCAGTAAGGCTGTGGGACATGGGTTTAAAGGTTGAGAGGGTTTAGGGGGCACCCGAGGGGTAACTTCTTCACACTGAGCGTGGTTTGTGTACAGAGTGAGCAGAATGTGGGGGTGGATGCACGAAAGCAGGAGGCGTTTCTGAGATACTGAGATGCTGCTTCGAGAGGAAACGCCCAGACGCAAACAAATGGGATTGGCTCGGGTAGGCAGCTGGGTCGGCATGGACGTGCTGCGTCCGTACTGTGATTCGTATTTACTGAGGCTTGGTCGCTCCCCGCTTGACAAAAAAAAAAACAAGGATTCAACCTGCTGTGCAACTTTATAAAAAGCTGGAATTCTACTGTCTGGACGTGTTTGGGATGTGGGGCGAATCCAGCTCACGCAGAAGAAACCCAGACTGGACCTGTACGTTGTCACTTCCTGTCGCTGCGTCACTGTTTCGCCAGTTGCGCAGCATAACCTTTTTGCTCTGTTATGTATTTATTCATTGCATTGTTGTTTACATTTCGCAAGCTTACGGTAAAGTTGGAACAAATAAAACTTGAAATGCAAGCACCTCGATGATCCAGCGCCTTTCGTTAGCCATTCAGTTGAAACAAGCAAGGAAGAAGAGAAATGGTATGTTAATTAACGTTGTACCTTGGTCTCAGCTCCAGGAGAAAGGCTGTCTTAGGACAATCACAATTGACAGTAGTGTGAACGCACCCGGACTTCGGTTTGCAATGTTTGTCTCTTCTCCTTTAAGGTTCACCAGGCCCATTCTTGTCTCGACTCTGTGATGTGAGGACAAATGGGTTCAACTCGTCACGTGTTGTGTGCAGGTCGGGTCACCTAACTATAGGAAGGATGTCAGTAAGATTGAAGGAGTGCAGAGGAGATTTACCAGAATGTTTCCGGGTCTTCAGGAATTGAGTTACAGGGAAAGATTGAACAGGTTAGGACTTTATTCCTTGGAGCTCAGAAGAATGAGGGGAGATATGATAGA
>JAUZTB010000081.1:4504673-4516922 GCA_034780895.1 Rhynchobatus australiae
TGAACAGAGGCATGTAGGTAATGAGTGAAAATTCTAGAGTTCCAGTTCTCCTTGCGCATCTGTCAGTAGGCGCTATTAATTCTCTGCTACAAACAGGGCTGGTCCAGGTGTTATGAAATAATTCAGAATTATACAGCAGTGGTGGCCTTTCAGCCCTTTACACCAGAGTTCTGCTTTGCCCTTTAAATTTTAATTGCTTTTCTTTTAAAAAAATAGTTAAAATTTGTCCAATTCCACATCTTCCATTTTTTTTTGTTCAAAGTGGCAGGCGTCTGTCCAACTTTGGAAATATGTGGCAGTTCCTTCATTGCTGGGTGTAAATCAGTAGCCGTATGGGAGCACCTTCATCAGAAGTTCTGCAGCAGTTCAAGGTGGTGGCTCACCACTGCTTTGAGGGCAATTAGGAATGGGGCAACGATTGCTGTCTTTGCCAACATTATCCACAAAAGAAATCCGTCCTGATCTCCAATATTTTATGCTACTGCATCTTGTGAAGGAAAACGTAACTAGCTTGTTGGATTTTCCTACCAGATACAACAGTAAAGAAAGAGACAACCACATTAACTCTTTTTTGGTTAATTCATTCTTTTAATACAGTCTCCAGACACTGACCATGTTTGGAAGGCGGGACCTATGTTTGCACCCTGTGTATTACTTTTCACAGGGTGCGTAGAAATTTTCCAGTCGCTACTGTTTAAGGAAGACTGGTAACGGTGGGCCTGTTTTGTGTTGACTGCTGTTCTAAAATGATTAGTGCCGGAGTCTATTTTGCTTACCGTTCTCTGGCCCTCAGATGGAATCTGCTCGCAAAGCGTGGGAGAAGTCGCCAAGTGTCACGGAGAAGGAGGTTGCTGTAAGTGTGACCAACGCGGATGTGCCCGAGATTACTGGAGGCTACCATTCTTTTGTCACCTCCATTCCAGCAATACCAGTGGCCTCAGTGGCCCCATCTGCCACGCTCTCAGGTTGGGTATTTCATTCTAATGCCTATCCTCTCTCACTACCCTGCCACCTTGTATATCATCTCTGCCCACTTTCCCTCCTGTTCACCATTTTACCTGCCTATGCCACTTGTTCTCCTGTTTAGTATTACATCCCACTTTACTTGAATTAAATCTCTCCTTGTCTTCCCTTTGTCACGTGTACATTCCCAGTCACCCCTCGTATCTTTCATTTTGTGTACCTGTCCTTTTGCTGGTCACTTGCTCCCTCCCGCCACCTGTTCTGTTTTCAATTATCTGCAATGTTGCCTTCTGTCCTGGGAAAGGATTGAAAGCCCAAAATATCAACCTGGCAAATGGTGCTTGACCTGCTGAGCATCTAACTTTGCAGCATGAATGATATTGTGGTTTCAATTTATACAGCCAGTGCATTAATCACTTGCTACTTTCCAACCCCACCCAGAGACTGCTGAGATAACCATTGTGCTGACAGTCCTACATTACCTCATCCAGCTCCATGCAGGTTATTAGATAGAAAGAAGACTTGAATTTCAATCGTGCCTTTCAGTCTCTGCTTTACTCCCAACCTAAGAACAGTAGTGGCAGTTGTAATACTGGAAACAAGGCTGTGTCCCTCGTGACTGGAAAATTCATGATTGATATTGGAAGTATAAATACCTGCCAGAACTCGCAAAACTTGCCCAGCCGCTCTTCTTGATAATGGACTGTGCCTTAGGTTTTCCTCACGTGAAAGCCTCTGACAGTGCTGTGCGCCCTTGCTGGAGTATCAGCCCAGACTGTACATTGAAGACATTGGCAAGGCCTGAACCTATCATCTGACTGTCCCACTGAGCCAGGGCTGGTGAGCAACTGTACAGGGTACTGGTGAGGCCGCACCTGGGGTACTGCATGCAGTTCTGGTCTCCTTGAGGAAGGATATACTGGCTTTGGAGGCAGTGCAGAGGAGGTTCACCAGGTTTTTATTCTGGAGACAAGGGGGTTAACCTGAGGAGAGATTGAGTCCCTGGGATTATGCTCACTGGAATTCAGAAGAATGAGAGGGGATCTTTATAGAAACAAAACTATGAAAGGGATAGATAAGATAGAGGCAGAAAGGTTGTTTCCACTGGTAGGTGAGACTAGAACTAGGGGACATGGCCTCAAGATTCAGGGGAATAGATTTATGGTGGAGATGAGAAACTGCTTTTCCCAGAGAGTAGTGAATCTGTGGAATTCTCTGCCTAGGGAAGCAGTACAAGCTACCTCATTAAGTATATTTAAGACAGTTAGATTTTTGCACAGTAGGGGAATTAAGGGTTATAGGGAAAAGACGGGTAGGTGGAGCTGAGTCCACGGCCAGATCAGCCATGATCTTATTGAATGGCGGAGCAGGCTCGAATGGCCAGATGGCCTCCTCCTGCTGCTATTTTTATGTTCTTGTGTTCATTGGTATGGTTTAGAGTTCCAGCCCAGCCTGGATCCCTGCTTTTTTTGTCATTCTTTGCCTTGGATTATTAGACAACACCCTACTCCTAATCTACTTCCACACACTGCTGTCATCTCAGGACTTGTCTGGGATGGTTCAGCTGCTCACTGAATAGATCCAGTATGCAATGGGAAAGACACCAAGTGTGACTGTTGCTGCACTCTTAATTTGGGATGTTAAATAATCGATGCACTGCAAGAGCAAAGCAGTGCAGATGCTCCCCAAGTTACAACACTGTTCCATTGCTGAGGATTGTTCCTAACCTGAACAGTTCACATGTTAGAAATGCAGCCACCCAACAGTGTATTTAAATAAATAACATCGGCTGACCAAGGAACACATGTAGTTAAACCAGGGCATTTAACTCAACAATTTCAGATTTCTCTGCAAGGTGCAAAGATATTGCCCCAAAATGAGTTCCCACACAACTGAAGATCCCTGCAAAAGCCAGCAAATGCTTCTGCCAGTCTCCCAAACACTTGCTCGTGTGTAAACAGGCTGTACATGTCTGTTTGTAACCAGGGCAGGACCTTTTAATTTTTCTGCTCATGGAGGGAGCATTTGTTAATACAGTGCAGTAGCACCGCCTGCTGGTGGAAACTGATTCCACATAGGGAAACTGCACTTGTAGCTCTGCACTGCACGTAGCTGTAATTGCTATATTCCCTACCATACCCTTTAATCATAATGTAGTTCCACTGAAAAACTGAGTTGAGCCCTTAGTCTTTCTTAAGCAGGTTAATACTACCCTTGGGCTGTTGTATTTTGTTCACAACCTTCTAATCTGTGCAATTTGTATGTTCCTGCTGGTCTGGCACAAGCAGATTTGCTTCATGATTTGAGAACAGAATCAAACATTTTCTTTCCTGCCCCCACAGCCCCAGGTGGCCAGATTCCACCCTGCTACGTGGAAAGTCATTACTACGGGAGTCAGCCTCGAGGAATGCCTCCCTCCATTTCCCAGCATCAGGGGTTCCAGCCTGGACTCTCACGGGTAAGAGCTTCGTAATCCCTTATTGCATTACCAGTTGCCACTAATGTGGTCTTGCTGCTCCTTGTATACCGGGGCTTGACGTTCAGAACTGGCTTATTGTGCAATAGGTATTGTCCTTGCAATCACTTGTACTTTCTATGACAGAGAGGAATAAAACTGCATTCATTTGTGCAGTGCTTTTTTGACACTGCAACCAAAGATACTTACAGCCAAGAATGTAAAACAAAAAACAATAAGAGTGAGCTCCTGAGGCTGCTCCACCATTCAGCAAGATTGTGGCTGCTCTGATCTTTGTCCTTAATTCCACTTTCTGTCCAATGTCCCCAAAACCCACTGTCCCCATTTCCTTGCAGTCCACAGATCTGCCATTCAAGTCTTCTCTGGAGGTCATTAGAAGAGGTTACCCCACTGGCTTCTTCCCTCCCATCCATGGGGTCTCGAGGCCAGTTGCTGTGTCTCTGCTATTCCATATTAATCCCATATAATCGGTGATCAAACCTGAAGCCTCTGCAGTCCACCTTGCTATCGGTATTGGCTTAATCTTTATGGATAAGCAGCTTCAAAATTTATTATCCAAGCCTTTTCTTTGAAACAAAGCATGAAGAATTTGTCAAAGGACTGTCATCTTATGACAGTCCTCATACTTGTAATTTTTTAATATAGTTTCATCATCTGTGAGGCATTGCATCAAGGATAAACAGGTTATTCAGTTCAAGATTATAGACGCTGCTTTCAAGTATTGTTGTCTTTAAATATTTCAACACAAGAAAAAAGATTTTCAAACAACTGAATCAGAAAAGAGGCTCGATTGTTACAAGCTATTGTCTTGTGTCGCAGGCAATGCCAACACAACAGATTACACTTCCTCTTCACACTCCTCTCCAAGGCCAGGCCCAGGTTTCTGCTCTTGGCATCCGACAAGGAACACCGGTCTCCCAAACGCAAGATATGTTCACTTCCCTCCAGTCTTTCAGGTAAGGCTTAGTTATTTAAGTGCTTGCCTTGGAATAAGAACCGTGGGAGTGCCCTTCTTTAAGTAGCCCTTCTGGAAGAAATGGAACCAAGTGTAAAGGCAGTCTGACATGTCAGCTTGTGACAGTCCCCACTACTGTTCAGGTGTAATTGTTTAATGTAGTTTTATCATCTGTGAGCCATTGCATCAAGGATAAACAGGTCACTCAGTTCAAGGTTATAGACACTTTCAAGTATTTTGTATCAGATGTCATTTTGGCTGAACGAATAGATTTTTTTAATTGAAAGTAAGAAGTGTGGGTTTCTTTGTACAAACTGCTTTGCAAAATTTAAATAATGCACTTCAGGGGAAATTGGGTGCATGTGAGAGAAAGGAAAAGACGGATGCATGTGTAGGGAGCTTGTGATGGAGCATAGGATGAACCTGTTTAACTATGTTGTAAGTTGTAGGAAAATGTGCTTAACAACCACCACTACACCACCCACAGAAATGCTTGTTTTAAGGCCAGGTCCATGGAGCTTTTTCATCTTCATGGTTTCTGTTCCCACTTCCCAGCTTTCCAAGCCTGTCCAGTAAATGAGCTGAATCGGCTTTGCCCCTAGTGTGGTCACTCACTCCTTGCTTCAGGCTGGCACAGTCCCCTCACTGACGGGGGGGGGGAGGTGAAACAGCCATTCTTGAGCTGCCTGGCAAAGGTTATTTTCTTGAAATGGAAAGTGAACAAACTGCAGGATTGGTGGGAGGCTGCTGGGATTTGTGGGTGGAAGGAGGAATTGAGCTTTTTTTTAATGAAGTTCAGATATAAACGCTGAATATTTAAATATTTAGATACTTATTTATTAGTCACGTGTACATCGAAACACACAGTGAAATGCATCTTTTTGCATTACTGAGAATGTGCTGGGGGGGCAGCCAGCAAGTGTCACCACGCTTCCGGCGCCAACATAGCATGCCCACAGCTCCTAACCCATACGTCTTTGGAATCTTATTTACAGTAGGGTTCTATTCTCATTGAAAATCTGAACACAAGTGTCTGTCTTGGCAGGTCCCAACAGTTGTACCTCCAGCCTGGACTGTCCCCACCTTCTGCAGCCATGGTTCAAGGCTCCACACTAATATCTGGGGGTCCAGTGAAGGGTCAGTATGTCGGCTTCTCAGCAATGCAAGCTGGGGAGGTAACAAAGACTCCAGCGGGGTTGCCCTACCAGCAGGCAGCTTGCACTCCTCCGATGTCTCTCATCTACAACACACAACTGGGCAACTCCCAGCTCATTGACTCTCAGTTAATACAGGTAAGGAGCCAATACCATCCAGGCATGAGGTATGCTCATTGTTAGCTGACTCCACATGGTTGAGATTCTAAGGGATTCATTCCCTTTTATGGATTCAATCCCACCATCTTGCCCTGTATCTTGATCCTCTTTAGAGCCGCATCCATTTGAAACCATTTCTCAGGTTCCCTCCTGCAGTTCTTTCGTCCCACCATATTCTCCCATGGCATAGAATGAGGCTGTTCTGTCCACTGAGCCTATACCAGCTCACCTGAGTCACTCCATTCCCCTACTAGTTCTTCCTGTAAACTATTGCACCCCCATTACCTTAAATGCATGCTTTCCAGTATCAGACATCTCAACCCTGGGAGAGAGAGATGCTGGCGGGATAATTAGCATTCAACACTGACATGGCTATACTTTCTCTGCAGATGCGGCAAGGTTTGGCCCAGCCATCTGACTTCTACTCCTCTCCGCTGCAGCAGCCCAGTCAGAGCAACTACTTCACAGCACCGCCAATGTCCAGTGGCCCCCTCCACCAGGTAGTAATCAGCAGTGACTTTTACTGACGTAGAGGTGCTTGGTGTTGGTTGAAAAATCAGACTCTTAAACCTGGTTGTGTTTGTATAGTTCCCCCCCTCGCATCCAAGGCCATTGCAGGTCCATATGATTTAAGGCCTGGAGGGAGGCAGTATGAAAGGAAGAATTTTTCTCCTGTCACGAGTCTTGGAAGCGCATGAAGTGCAATAGCTGCAGTACGTGCAGCAGCCCTTCTGTACCAGGTCCACGTCACTTCAACAGTGAGTGGGACTTGGCTGAAAGTGTGGGTTAACTGTTGGTGTGTTTGGGGAGGAGACCCAGTGACCAGGAAACTTGTCGGCTGAGTAACACTCAATCTGATCAGAAGCAGAGCTTGGTTAAAATTTCATTCAAAGAACGTTGCAGCGCCAGTGTGAGTGTCAGCCCAGACCTTGGGCTCAGATCGTGCACTAGGCTTTTGAGAATGTGATATGACTTGATACTTGAGGTTGAATATTTGATTTGATCTCTTTATTAGTCACATGTACATCGAAACACACAGTGAAATGCATCTTCTTGTGTAGAGTGTTCTGGGGGCAGCCTGCAAGCGTCACTATGCTTCTGGCACCAACGTAACATGCCCATAACTTCCAACCTGTATGTCTTTGACATGTGGGAGGAAACTGGAGCACCCGGAGGAAACTCACATAGACACGGAGAGAACATACGAAGTCCTTGCAGACAGCAACTGGAATTGAACCTAGGTCGCTGGTGCTGTAATAGTGTTATGCTAACTGCTACACTACCATGCCTGCTATTTCCAGGCTTGCTATTATAAAATTGGAAACTCATAAAACCATAGTTCAGACAAATGCTGCAGTGAGATTACTAAAATGTAAGGCTTTGTGAGGGGATTCTAAATCTTGAAACTGTCATTGTTCAGTGCCTACTTTGAGACCCTTGCCTCCATTCTCACTTCTCTTTCCTGTGCTCACTGTCGAATGCTTTTTTTTCCCAACAGATGTTGGTGCCAATGTTGGGCTCCCAGTTGTCAGTCCCTGGATTCGGATCCATGCAGCAGCCCCTGGTTCAACTTCCACAGTCTCTGCACCATTCACAGCCGCAAACCGTCCCCCCAGGGGCCCCGAGACGAGTACTTCACTCCAGCTTTCATACCACTGCACAGACTCTAGGAAGAGAGGTTGAGGAAAAAAATTATCAGTTCATCTTTTGGGGTTTTGTTTTAAGAGCTTCAAATTTCAGCATGAGATTACACATTAACCAAAATGCTGCTTTTAATGCAGGTTAATCCAGTGGATCACAAGACATTTCATTTGGATAGGAAGATGAATCAGTCTCCTGGTGCACTTGGATATACTGTTCCATCGCCTACAATGTTCAGGTGAGAAGTTGGAGTTGTGCAGTTTTCAATATTTTTGCAGATTGTCTTTTTCTTTGCAAAGTGGTTGGAGTTCAAAGTGACACAAGTTATGCTGCGAGTGTGTGAGGCTTTGAGATCACACGAGGAGTCCTGCATGCAGTTTTGGTGCCCCTACTTAGAGGGGATATATTGCCTTGGAATTGGCACAGCTGAGGTTCACTACATTCATGGATAAGAGAGGTACAAGAGAATGCAGGTGCTGGAATCTGGAACAAGCAACAAACAATCTGCTGGTTTGTGTTCCTGCTGAGCACCCTCCAGCAGGTGTCTCCACCTTCACCCTCCCCATCCCCTCCTGGTTCCTGTTTTTCTTTTGTCTGCCTCCACGTCTCCCAACTCTTCCCCTTCCCCTCTCTGACTTAGCTCAATCTGCCTGTCATCCTTCAACATCCCCTGCTTTACCCACTGAGTTCCTCCAGCAGATTGCCCAATCTCTCCTCGTTTGAGAATGCCCTTTCCCTTAGCCACAAGTGAAGTCTACCCACTGTCGCTGGGATTTGGAAGAAATAAAGGTGATCGCACTGAGCCAGGCAAGATTGAGGGGGATTGGCAGAGTGGATCGTGAGGGGCTCTTTCCTCTGGCTGGGCAGACTTGGGGATGCTACTAGGATAGAGGTTGGGCACAGGACTGAGATGAGAAATTCCTTCATAGAGAAACTGTCAGTCGTTGAATGTTCAGTTGCTGAGTATATTCAGGACAGAGTTCACATAACACAAGGAATCCAGGGATATGGGGTTTGGTTAGGAAAGTGGGCAAGGTAGAGGATTGGTTGTGATTTGTGTTGGAGTGGGGCTGCTAAAGTAGGGTGAATACAGGAGCACCAGGTAACAAAATTAGGTGCATCCACATGGGGCTGAGAACAAGAAGGCATCCCCTGAACTTTTCACCTCTGCTTTTTCTCCCCCCAGACCTGGCACAACAAGTCCGAGGGGAAAGTCCCCTGGACCAGCCCAGTGTGGCATCAATCCTTTGCCGTGTTTCAGAGGGAATGTTTCGCAGCAGGTAAGGATCTTTTTTTCTGTATATGTTCCTCCTTGGATATTTGCCCTCCATTTGAATCGATTGAGAGGAATATAAAACCAGTTCTGTGAGATTCCCACCTGGTAGGTTAGGTTGACATTACTTCTAGATAGTTACTTCTGAATTTCCTACTTCAAGGAACTCTTTTTCAATTCCTTTCAATGCCTTTGAAAATGTTGCAATAACCTATCTGTGACTCCTTGATTTGCATTGTATTCAAATATGTGGCATACTCCACACTTCACCTCATCAGTAGTGATCACTGTACAGGAGCTGCTCCAAGCGGCTATTGAATGCCTCCACTTGAATTCTGGTGAAGGACAATTAGCAGTCACTGGTTCCCTGAAGCACACTAACCTTTTGCCTGTGTTATATTGGCCCCATATATACATTATTTGTAGGGTCACCTTTCCCCGTTGCAAGATTTGCCCTTAAAACAGCCAGAGTCAGGCAGGGCTGTGAACAGTGGGACAACTAGGCATCTAACTAAGATGGTGCAAGACAAGACTACTTGATCCCAGATTTTTTATTTCTTCTGCACAGCCAAATTACTGAAGCCAGTGCAGTCTCTTGCAAGCATCACCGATCTGTAGATTGCAAAGAGTGATGTATAAGCATTGTGGATGCTTTGAGAAATGCCAACTTCCAAACTGAAGTGGTAGAGTAGGATGTTTGCAGGCAGCTGGTGCTTGTCCATTTTACCAGCGGGTCCTGGTTACACTGAGATGCCTGTTTTACATTTGTCACCCTTTATTCCAGTATTACTTGCGACAGTGGTCAGGTCTGCAGCCCAAGCAGGACACTGCCATGCTTCATTGCCAAGTGTGTTGTGAACTCAAGACTCTAAGCTGTGTGACTGGGTTAAATCAGAAGCATGCTGGTCCTTGAAGTTGGTGTTATTTAGTGGAGAAACTATGAACTGCAGCACAAAACTACTTGGAAATCTGTACACGTCACTTAAAGCTGATTGAGCAAAAGTAATCAAAGAGCAATGAAGTATGGG
Source organism: Rhynchobatus australiae (assembly GCA_034780895.1). Classification (NCBI taxonomy): domain Eukaryota; kingdom Metazoa; phylum Chordata; class Chondrichthyes; order Rhinopristiformes; family Rhynchobatidae; genus Rhynchobatus; species Rhynchobatus australiae. Next base: position 4,514,323 of record JAUZTB010000081.1, read on the forward strand.
CCTCCCCGCAAGAGCAGAGTTACAAAAGGCGAGAAGTGATGCTGCAGTTGCATGGAGCCCTGGTCATGCTCCATTTGGTACATTGTGTTCAGTTTTGGCCGCTGAACCATAGGAAAGCAAAGTTTGTGTCTGAAGAAGTCTCAGAACGTTCTTCAAAATGATGCCAGCTCTGTCTCACTGTTAGATTGAGAGCAGGTTGCATAAAAATGGCTTTTAACCCCTGAGTTGAGAAGATTGTGTTAATCTCACCAAGGTCTGAGGTGTAAAAGGGTGGGCTGAGACCACGTATAGTATGGTGGGATTGAGGAGAAAATCTTAAAAGGTAGAGGAAAGAGAAAAGGGTGGGTCAAAGGGGAAATTGGGAAATACTTCAAACAAAAGACAAAGAATGTAGAATTCTCTCATCTCCCCCCCCAAACCCCTCACCACCATCCTTAATGCCTGTACCCACCTCCAAAGTTAAGCTGTGGGTGATAGAGGTGTGGAATTTAAGATGGGTAAAAGATGTTGAGGAACAGATCAGCTTGCTAAGCCAGGGAAACTCAAGGGACTGAATTATCATGGACTCTACGGATCTGCCCCTCCCTCCATCGTCTTGCTTTGCACACCATGCATGCACGTTATCTCACAGAAGGCAGAGTTGGAATAAATGGGCCTTTCTCAGAATAGAAAGATGCAACTAGTGGAGTGCCCCAAAAATCATTTCTTGGTCCTTGACTGTTTACTATCTATATTAGAGACAAGGAGGAGGTATCCAAGTTTGCTGGTGACATGAAAATAGGTGGGAGTGAATGCTGCAGTGAGAATATTTGGACTCTGCAACATGATAGAGATAAAGTGGGTGAAACTTGGCAAGTGGAGGACAGTATCAGGCACACAATTCAAGAGCAATCAAAAGGCAGACTATTATGTAAATAGAGGTATTCCAGTGCATGAAGCAAAAAGTTAGCATGCAGATGCAGCAAATGTTTGCTGTTGCATGCATTTTGCATGTTGAGCTTTATTGGTAGGGGCTTGGGGTTTTAAAAACAACTGCAGTGTTACAACTGTGCAGGTTTATTAATGAGGCCACACCTGGAGTACTGTGCACAGTTTTCATTTCCTTTTTTGAGAAAGGATATATTTATACAGAAGAGACTCACTCAGTTAATTCCTGGGCTGTGAAGATTGTCTTACCACAAGCAGCTAAAAACTGTATTCCTTGGAGTTTGTGGAGAATGAGGGGTGATCTTACTGAAACATATCCTAGTGGAAACGAGGGGGACATGGTTCCCAGATATCGTGTTGATCATTTAAAGTGGAAGTGCACAGGAATTTCTTGTGGAGGGTGGTGAACCTCTAATTCTCTACCTCCTGATTGTGGAGGCTGGATCACTGGAGGTACTTGAAGGGGCAATGGATGAACTTTTAAAGATCGTGGAATTGAGGGCGATGTGGAACTGGCCACAGAAGCCTGGGGCAGATCAGCCATGATCATATTGAATTGCAGGGCAAGCTTTAGGGACCAAGTGGCCTACTCCTTTTTCTCATTTTCTTCTGCGTTTATCAGCGTGTACTTCATGCTTTTAGGAGGGTGGGGATGACATAGGGTGAGGTGGATATTACTTGTGGTAGATTTCCTGTAAAGCAAATTCCAAAGGTGGAGACCATGGAAGAGCCAGCCATGAGTGTTGTACTCGTTACTAGGCATACTTGAGAGACCTGACAGTATTTACAGGGCAGGGGAATCCAGGCAGTGCAGACTATCGTCTTAAACAGATCCAACTCTTGGAGCTTCCTGTCAAAAAGTCACAGTCCATTTAAGCATTTTTAAAGAGTATCCAGTGTTCTGACTTTGTACATGGATTGAATTGGACCTGACCTTGTGTGTGTGTGTATACCCTTGTACAATTGCGATCTGTGATGTGGAAAGACAAGCATCTGGGCTGGATTGGTACAGACCTGTGTCATTCAGCAAGGAAGCAGGCCCTTCAGCCCAACTGGTCTATACTGACTGTGTTGCCTAGCAAGCTAGTCCCATCTGCCCATAGCTCTCTAAACCTCTCTTATCCATGTACTTGTCTAGATGTCTTTTATGTGTTGAATTGGCTCTTCACATGATGTTACATATGTCACTTCTATTCCCCGTGAATTTTGCTGGTTTTTACCATCAAATGGCAGCTGAGTTTCCTAAACTTTGTCCTTGATGCAGTTGATTTAAAATTCAGTAGTTTTTAAGAATAATATCCTTGATCTCAAAATTGTGCACTTTTTTTCATAATGCAGGATAGGTAGAGCTTTCTTTTAAAAGATGAGTTATAGAATGTCACAGCCTGGCGTCAGTGGGAGTAGAGCCTGGTAAACGTCTGCTTTGCCCTCAGATGCCCTCTCACTCCAGCTCGAAGGTGCGATCGCAACCTTACCACGGCGCAAGCCAGGCGGTGCAACTTCGTGACCCCCTATTCCATGTGGCCCCTGATACCTGTTTCCTGCCCTCCCCATTCCTGGCGATCAGAGACCCCTCTGGACCGACCGATGGGCTCCTCCACCCAGGGCAACTGACAAAGATGCAAAGGTACCAGGAGGGAGGGGGTGTTGGTGGAGTCAAGGGTCTGGGCGAT
>JAUZTB010000081.1:4858405-4872080 GCA_034780895.1 Rhynchobatus australiae
ATGCTTCCTCAGTACTGAACACAGAACAACAAACTGAGGGAATGTTGCCTCAGGACACTGAGATGGAGTCCCAACATGGAAACAGGGTTTTCCCTGAGAAACCACAACTGCTCTACAGTTAACAGCTCTAAGCAGCTTGGAGACAAAGTATACCCAGAGATAGACCAATAATCTGGCAACCAGTGTTTGTGTAACCAGGGTTCTTTTACTAGTCCCCTGATGGAACTCAGGTGTGTGTCATTAGGTAAATAGTAGTGCATGGAAACCATGTGCTGCTCAACAGGGCACCATCAGTGGGGATAAGGGGCAGAATCGAGAACCAGCACTCGGAACCATGACACCAAGGAGGGAATTGATGAACAGGTGAGAGAGAAGAGGTTACAGGGAAATAAATGGGGGAAATGAGATTCATGCCATTGCTTTGACAGCTGGCAATGTTTGGGTGGGTTGAAATGCTTTCTGCCATGTCATATGAGAATAATGACTACAGAGACTGCAACATTACAAATTGGAAATGTATTAAGACAAAAGGACAATAAACCGTTCACCTATTCACACTAGCACATTATGGACACCAAGATATTAAAGAACCTTTGATCCAAGCAGATTATATTGTTGGGGTTTTCCGATGGTGGGCATTTACCAAATTGCGACCAGCTTTTGCATTGAGAACGATTGGGAGTTCTTGGGAATAAGTTCTTGAGAGCCTGATTGGGAATTCTTTGCATCATTGTGTCCTTGGCATCAGGCTAGAAGTCGGAGCAGGTCTTCCTCTCGCATTGTGTCTGTGTTTCCCGTCCTTCCAGTCTCACTGTTCTCATCAGCCTCTTCCTGCAGTTGTCAGAAATAGTAAACGCACATTCTAAATTATAAATCTCGAGTTTGGGAAATTGCTGATTGGTTATTCAGTAGTTTTGTTGATTGAGGGTGGAATCTACCCTTGAAGGATTAGGAATGGGTTTCTTGGGCGATCACTCAGCTGATTCCTGGCAGGCTGGACTGATGCATGAGCAGTGATTGGGTGTTTAGGCCAACGTTCACCGGACTACAAAAATGATGTGATCTCAGTGAAAGTTACGAAGTTCTAACAGGACTGGATGGAGCAGATTTAGGGAGGGTGCTCTGGATGGTGAGGGAACCAGGGGTCACAGCCTTAGGATATGGGGTATGTCACTTGGAACCGAGACCGGGAGAAGTTTCTTCATCCAGAAGGCGGTGAACCTCTTGCAGAAGGCAGTGGAAATTGAATCAATAAGAAAATTAGAGAGATGTTATTAGCACCAACACTCAAGTTAGGGTTGGGGTGAATGCTGGAGGGATCAAGAGATACAGCGAGAAGGTGGGAACAAGGAGGATGTAGAGGATGATTCGATAAGACTGTGTTAAATATTGGGGTAACCCAAACTCTGACCAAATCCTAACCCAATAGGCTGAATGGCTTGGTCCTGCTCCTATTTTCTATATTTTTATTTTTAATTCACTTTATAACTTCATGGTGATTAAAGACACTCAGTTCTGCCCCATTCTGCGATGACACCATTCTGCTGCTGGACTGGATGAGATGCCCAATAAACACACATCATGCAGTCATCCTTGGGCTCCTTCTAAGTCGTATAGGAACATGGAAACATGTGCCTGACTTTAACGTGCCACAAACTTCCAGAGGTGTGCTGATCAGCAGTTACATTTGCCTACGCACAATGTTAAAAGATGACTTTCCTCCCACATTCCAAAGACGTACGGGTTAGGAAGTCGTGGACGTGCTATGTTGGCGCTGGAAGCGTGGCGACACTTGCGGGCTGCCCCCCAGAACACTCTACGCAAAAGATACATGTCACTGTGTGTTTCGATGTACATTGACTAATAAAGAGATCTTATCTACTCATGTTCATGAAATGTCAGAACCACAGTGAGAGTGTTTCAGCAGGTAACTGAGCAGGCAACTCCTCTACCATTCCTCATTGGTCTGGACCATGCCTCAGTGCTTAAGGCCCTTTTCAACAGGGAGAAGTGAACCTCACCCTGACACCTTCCATCCTTCCTGACTCTAACCTGTCAACTGCCCCTTCCCACCACCACTCTCTTGATGGAGGTCAACGTTCATCTGGTGCACTGTGTAATCCAGGCCTTGGTGGCAATGCCAGTACGTTTGTCCCTCCCTAGGTCCCCCTAGTGGAGTGGGCAGTTCATAGTCTGGGGTCGCATGATAAGGGCAGTTCAAGTGAAGAGGGTGCGTTATTTTTATAGTCCTTTATGTTTCATTTTAAAGATAACATTCCAGCTGTTTCATTGTTAGATTTGTTTATAAGAAACAGGAGCAGGAGGAGGCCATCTGGCCCGTCGATCCCACTCCGCCATTCGATAAGATCATGGCTGATCTGACCGTGGACTCAGCTCCACCCACCTGCCTTTTCCCCATAATTCCCCTCCCCTGCAAGTACCAATCTAACTGTGTCTTAAATATATTATCACTTCACTCCAAGGTCCCTTGAGTTGTGAACACAGCCCAGTCCATCACCCAAACCAGCCTCCCCTCCATTGACTCCATCTGCACTTCCCGCTGCCTCGGGAAAGCAGCTGATGTAATCAAAGACCCCACCCAGCCCGGACATTCTCGTGTCTCCCCTCTCCCGCCGGGAAGAAGATGCAAAAGCCTGAAAGCACATACCACCAGGCTCAAGGACAGCTTCTATTCCGCTGGTATCAGACTATTGAAAGGACCTCTCATACACTACAGATAAACTCTTGATCTCCCAAACTACCTGTTTGTGGCCCTTGCACCTTATTGTCTGCCTACTCTGCACTTTCTCTGTAACTGCAACACTTTATTCTGCATTCTGTTTTTGTTTTACTACCTCGATGTACTTATGGCATGATCTGTCTGGAGGGCACACAGACAAAGCTTTTCACTGTGCCTTGGTACGTGTGACTATAATAAACTAGTAACAATACCACTACCACTACACTGGCGGGGTACAAACTCTGGGACAAGCATCCAGTAACCTAACCACTAACCCATGGCAACCCCAACACGTCGGGTTATGTACAAATGGACATGGGCTTTTTGCCACCGTTACCTCTTCCAACGGACCCAGACCGCGGTGCCGACGGTAGCCAGAGGTGTGATGAGACACATCAGGACCGCACGGAAACACCACACATGCCCGACTTTGCTAATGAGAGGAGTCTCTCTACCTGTGGAATGGTAAAGCATTAACACTTTCACTGACAGCTCAAGCCCTGGAGAACTGGAAGGGGTTTCAGAATAAAGGTGAACACAGTCACCTTCAACGTCCTGGGCAGCAACCCGGCAGCGGAGATTTCTAGAACATAAAACATTGAACAGTGCAGTGCAGGAACAGGCTCTTGGTCGAACATGATGCCAAATTGTACTAAATCTCTTCTGCCTGCCCATCATCTATATCCACCCCCCATTCCCTGCATATTCATCTGCCGAAGTAAAAGCCTCTTAAATGCCACTATCGGACTTGATTCCACCACCACCCCTGACTGTCCATTTCTAGTGTTTCCAGCATTCTCCTGTCCTGATCAAATTGTGTTGGGGCTGCGGGTCTGATTCTCACTCCTGCTGACAAGGAGATGCTGGACGGATCACTTACCTCTCACCGTGAGATATGTTCCTGCCCCATATACTCCCTCCTTCATTGTCTTCACCTTGCAGAAGAACAGCCCAGAATCGGTCGTCCGCACGTCCTTCAGTTGCATGGAGACGTCTACACTTTTATTGAAGGGTTCACCCACTTTAGGTCTGAAGAAACGGCCTCTGTACTCTGCCGTTTCATTGGTCACTTCTGTTTCATTTTGGGTGACCTTGAACCAGTGGATGGACCAGATCTTATCTGTGGCATTGTGTCTGCACGGAATAATCACCGTCTCCCCTTCTGTGGCGACAATGCTGGACTTGTTCTGAGTGACCGCGAACCTCTCAGCGTCAATGCCTGAGTGTGGGAAGCAATGTTTAAAATTGGGAAATTGGTAAGTTGGTTTATTGTTGTCACAGGTACAGTGAAAAACTTTGTTTTGCATGCCATCCATACAGATCATTTCATCACATCAGTGCATTGAGGCAGTACAAGGGAAAAGCAATAACAGAATGTAGAATGTGGTGTTACAGTTACAGAGAAAGTGCAGTGCAGGAAGACGATAAGGTGCAAGGCCATGACGAGATAGATTGTGAGGTCAACAGTCCATCTTTATCATACAAGAGGCCTGTTTGAGAGTCTTACAACGGCGGGATAGAAGCTGTCCTTGAGCCTGGTGGTACGTGCTTTCAGGCTTTTGTATCTTTTGCCCAATGGGAATGGGGAAGAAGAGAGAATGTCCGGGGTGACTGGGTCTATGATTATGCTGGCTGCTTTCCTGAGGCAGCGAGAAGCGTAGGCACTTGGAAGTTTAGATCAAGGTTGCGTCCGAACACTAGTGGCAGGTTTAAGATACGGCGAGGGCAGGGGGTGAAGGGTAAGGAGCTGAGGGGTAGCCGTGAGCGGTAGAAGCAGATTCAATGGTATCTTTGAAAAACAAATCACGGCTGTATCCCAGACCTACATCAGGCAGGATTTAATTGGATAGGTCTTTCAGAAAGCCAGCTCCATGGGTTGTACTAACCACTCCGCAAAGAGCGGACATCGTTGTTTGTTTACCCTCGAGTCTGTGATTGCACTGGAGAGATTTCAGAGGAGATTCACCAGTATGTTGTCTGGATTGGAGGACCTCAGTTACAGAACACAGAACAGTACAGCAACAGAACAGGCCCTTCGGCCCACCATATCTGTGCCGAACACGATGCCGAATTAAACTAAATCTCTTCTGCCTGCACATGATCCATATCCCTCCATTCCCTGAATGATCACGAGTCTACCTGAGAGTCCTTTTTGAGTCCAGGATCCGAGGGCACAGCCTCAGAATAAAGGGACGTCTCTTTAGAATTGAGTTGAGGAGGAATTTCTTCAGCCAGAGGGTGGTGAATCTGTGGAATTCTGAGGGCTGTGGAGACTGAGCCATTGGGTGTATTTAAGGTGGAGATTGATGGGTTCTTGATCGGTAAGTGGGTTACAGGGCGAAGGCTGGAGAATGTGTTTGAAAGAAAAAAATCAGCCATGATTAGGCGGTGGAGCAGACTCGATGGGCTGAATGGCCTAATTCTGCCCCTATATCTTATGGTGTCTTAAACACCAGCATCGTATCTCCTTCCACTACTACCCCTGGCAGCCTGTTCCAGGCACCCACCACTCTCCACGTTAAAAAAATAACATTGAACCGCATCTCCTTTGAACTGTCCCCCTTTCACCTTAAGCTCATGTTAAAGAGTGAGATTGGATCTCTTTGGCTGGTTTTCACTGGAGTGAAGGAGTCTGAGGTAATTACAAGAGGTGCGGACAGCGCAGGTCATCAGAACCTTTTTCCCGTAGTAGGGACAGCAAAAATGTGAGGGTGTTTGAGTAAGGTGCGAGGAAAGAGGATCTGAGGGGTAAGTCTTTTAACTCAGAGAATGGTTGATATCTGGAATATGCTGCCAGAGCAGATGGTGGGATCAGATATAATCTGATAGGACTTGTACAATGGTACAGAGTTCTATGTCGCCTGGTACACCCGTGAATGGTAGGGCTCTGGGGAGGGTGATGGAACAGAGGGACAGAGGAGTGCACGTGTATAATTCGCCTAAAGTGGTGTCTGAGGCAGGCAGGGTGGCTGAGAAGGCGTTTGGCAGGCTGGCCTCCATCGGTCAGGGCACTGAGGATACGAGTTGGGACGTTCTGTAGCAGTTCAGGGTTACGGGGAGGAGGCGGGAGAATGGGGTTGGAAGAAAAAAAATAATCCCTGATTGAATGGTGGAGCAGACTCGATGGGTTGAATGGCCATTGGTGAGTTGTGGACAGTTTGGGTCACCCTGTTATAGGAAGGATGTTATTAAACCAGAAAGAGCGCAGAAAAGATTTACCAGGATGTTGCCTGAGTCACAAGGAGAGGCTGTGTAGACTAGAACTTTATTCCCTGGAATTTAGGAGATTGAGGGGTGACCTGATCGAGGTGTGTAAGATCATGAGGGGCACAGACAGGGTGAAAGCACAAATTCTTTTTCCCAGGGAGGGTCGGTGTTGAAAACAGGAGGGGAGATGTACAAGATCAGAGGCGAGAGATTTAAAAGGGACATCGGGGCAGCTTCTTCACGCAAGGGGCGGTGCGTATTTGGAAGGAGCTGCCAGCAATAGTGGTTGAGGCAGGCACATTAGCAATGTTTAAAAGCCATCTAGATGAGTCCATCGGTAGGAGAGGTGTAGAGGGCTCTGGGCCAAACGGGGGTAGGTGGGACTAGCTCACTGGGCAACACAGTCGGCATGGACGAGTTGGGCCGAAGGGCCTGTTTCCATGCTGTATGACTCAAGAGACACTTAGACAGACACTGGAACATGCAAAACGCTGCCCATTCCACACACCCCCCCCCCACCCCAAGGGAGACCCAGAAAGCGAACAGAAAGCCCACTCACCCGAGCAGACGGTCAGTATCCACAGAATGAGGCTTGGCCTCATCATGACTGCACGGGGGGAGCAGGGGAGACGGACGGTTAGCGAGCAGTTCCCAACCTCTCCCTTGGGACAGCGGAGCTCCCTCCTGGGTGCAACATACTGGAAATTAAACAGCCGCCACTGGATTTTCTGCAGTTGATTCCCAAATCATTGGAACGAGCTGGAAAAAGACATCGGGAGGGTCACAAGTTGGTTCGCACTGTGGCAGCGACAGGAACGTTGGGGTCGCCGAGCGACGAGTCACGGTCACAGCGTGGTTCGGTCACCCGGCCGGGGCGGTGAATTCTGAACACGGGGTCGCGGCAGCAGGCCACTCGGCCCACAATGCCGCTGCTAGCCCCGTTTCATTCTCCCCCATCTTCCCCTCAACTCCTCCCCGGATTCTGCCGCACACTTGGGACAATTCACAGATCCAACCCGCACGTCGTTGGGAGGGAACCGGAGCACCCGGGCGGGGGTGGGTGTGGAGGTGTGTGGGAGGGGTGAGACCGTGTAAATTCCACACACACACACACACACGGCGCCGGAGTTCGGCGTCGAACCGGGGTGCCCGCAGCTGCGAGGAAGCGGCGCCCGTTGTTCTTCAGGTCAAATCCAAGTGGTTAACGCTGGCCTGCGAAACTGCTGCGTCTTCAGTGAAAATAAAATTCGCATTTGACTTCAATTCCCACAGCAACGTGCCCAGTTTAATCCAAGGGGGCAAATAATAGGCAATAAACCAGGGTTTATCAGCGTCGAATGTCGGAATGGATAAAAGGGAGTGAATGTATATTAAGAAAACGTAGATGTTGGAAATCTGAAATAGAAACAGAAAATGCTTCAAAAACTCAGCAGGTTAGGCAGCATCTGTGGAGGGAGAACCAATGAGTCACAGCGAACTGTTAACGTTTGAGGCTCTCTTGAAGGGCGTCTGTCCGTTTCTCATTCCGCGGGTTTTCCAGCCACTGCTGTTTTGATTGGAGATTGAGGCGAGATTCCACAATTCCCTCAGCAGTGTAGCGGTGAGCATACCGTTATTACAGCGCCAGTGACGCGGGTTCAAATCCCGCTCCTGCCTGTTGGTACCTTTCTCCCCCGTGTCTCCGGTGGAGACACACGCGGGCTGTTCCCCGGCACATTCAACCGCTGGAAAGACGCATTTCACCGTGTATTTCGATGTACGCGTGACTAATAAATAAATATCTAAATATCAATCCGTAAGGGAATGTAAATGACTTGGTAAATTGCCAACAAGACCGATCCTCCCCGGATCCCGGCCGCAACAACTAATACAGATGTAATTCTAAATTCTACCTTTGTTGGAGCTTTGTGCTTTATCAGATGAAGCAGATTATCCGCGTGTACCCGAGATGGTTTCATCCGCCGCTCTTCAACCCGGCTTCCCTGCAGATGTCAACTAACGTTGCATTAGATCTCGTCTTTCGTGACCCCCGTCCCGCCCTTTCCTGTCTCGCACCTTTCAAAGTCTTTGGGTTCAGTCGTTGGCTGCCTGTAAAAATAGACGCCGAGTGCACGGCCGCTTGGTCCCGCTCTATTTCCATCGCAGCGAGAAGCGGAGTCTGAGCCACCACAGAACCGAGCCACTGAGCTCAGGAGTCAGTAACTGCGGTGATTCTGTTTATTAACACGAAGGAGGCAGCTTGCAGTCTGGTTTTGCAGTGCAGATGGTGATCAACACCAGGGAGGATTTAGTAAAATAGTTGTACACACACACACACACACACACACACACACACACACACACACGGGATACTGAGGAGATTCACCGGGACGTTGCCTGGAATAGAACGTCTCTGTTCTGGTCGCCCCCATTGCAGGAAGGATGTGGAGGTTTTGGAGAGGGTGCAGAAGAGGTTCACCAGGATGGGTGTGAACCATAGGGAGAAGGTGGACACACTTGGGTTGTTTTCTCTGGTGCACTGGTGGCTGAGGGGAGACCTGGTAGAAGTTGATAAGATTGTGAGAGGCAGAGATAGGCAGCTGGTGTCTTTTCCTCAGGGTCGAAATGCCTCATACTAGAAGGCAGACATTTAAGGTGAGGGGCAAAGTTCAAAGGGGGTGTGTGAGGCAAATCTATTTTACACAGAGAGCGGTGGGTGCCTGGAATGTGCTGCCGAGGGTGGTTCTGGAGGCAGATACGATAGAGGTGTTTAAGAGGCTCTTAACACTGCAAGAGGCTTAGGTCACTCTATGTATACACAGTGCATGTGGGGTAGAGATACAGGGGGAAATCTAGGCAGGTGGATGTGCAGAGAATGGAGGGATATGGACACTGTGCAAGCAGATGGGGTTCATTTAATTTGGCATCATTGGTTTAATTAGTTCAGCACAACATTGTGGGCTGAAGGGCCTGTTCCTGTGCTGTGTGACTCAATAATTCACAGGAGCCTGCTTGTGGTTCGGGTCAGTTTGAACCAGATCCATCTACCCCCTCTCTCTCCTGCTCTGCCTGCTGCACACATAGGCACATATACAGTTATCATTGATATCCACAGAGACACCTCCTACTTAACGATTCTCTCTTTCTCACACACACACACACACACACACACACACACACACACAAAGACACACAGACTCACACAAACACACACTCTCTCTCTCTCTCTCTCTCTCTCGACCCTCTCTCTCATTGTTCCCCCTCCACACCCTCCAACACCCACACAGATAATCACAATGATATCCACCTCCTCTTTCTGAANNNGGTTAACACGGCTTTCTGGTGAATTCTGCTTATAAAATGCTCTGTGCCTGTGATGCTGCTGCAGGTAAGTTTTTCATTGCGCCTGTGCACACGTGGACTTGTGCAGGTGACGATAAACTCGACTTTGTTTGAACCCGTGTCCAGGCGAGGTCCGTGAGCCAGTATCTGCTCAAATTAACAGCTAAAATCGTGTACAACCAATGGCAAAATCTCTGTTGTGGGAAGTCAGTACTCACTCGTTTGTTGGCGATGCGATTGAGTCCAATTCTGGGAGCTACGCTTTAGATCGTACCCAAGGGTGCAGAAGGAAATAACGTGAACGGGACCACGGATGGGGACATTTCAGTGATATGGAAGGTCATTGAGTCACACTCATGGAGAGGTTCATCACAACAAAGCCATTCGGCCCTCCGAGGCTGTGCCAACCATCAACCACCCATTGAATCTAATCCTATTTTAATCCCATTTCATTCTCCCCACACTCCCATCAACTACCGGCGGATTCTACCACCCAGCTACACACTCGGGACAATTTAAGTTGGCTGTAAGGAGGAGATGAAGCGACCCATGTTTATATACAGTACCTATCGACCAATTCAAAGTGAAGTCCGTGGGTGGTTTGGGGACGGTGTCAGCAGCCTACTTGTCGAACTGACCTGATTTATTTCTGCTCACTGTTTTCCCGAAGCCTTGGGCTGGTGAAATGCCCTGGTCTAGGTGTACACCGAGACAGGGAATGTTTGTACACCCAGTATACAAAGAGTACCTTCTGGACTACAAAATGCTTAAACGCACCCTCCACTTGGCCCACGATCACCGTGGTTCCGGCCCCAAATGCGGCCCCGATTCCCATCAGCTCCGCTCGGCACGGGTAGAACCCGGTGTCCTCTCGTTTCAGTCCCGTTATCCTGATAGACGCGTCCCTGCCCCGCTGGGACATCTCCGGACTTGTCTCGGCCACTCTGCCTCTGCTACTGACCGGCACATTGCAGGGTGCGGGAGAACGTGCCGAAGGACGCACTGAAGCTCGGCGCAGCCAACACTGAGTCTCTGTGGGGAAGGAGCACAGTCTAGGGTCCTGCCGCTACTGAGGGACTGCGTCCTGTGTAACAGCCTTTCAAATGCCTCACAGATGCATTGTATAAGCGGCAGAGATAAGGTGGACGGTAACAGTCTTTTCCCCAGGGTCGGGGGGTCCACAACCAGGGGGCGTGGGTGTAGGGCGAGAGGGGACCTGAGGGGCAACCTTTTCACTCAGGCAACGAGCTGTGTGGAACGAGCTGCCAGAAGGAGTGGGTGAGGCAGGGCCAACAGGATCATTTCAGAAGCACCTGGATAGGTACACGGGGCAGGGCATGGAGGGACGTGGGCCGAATGAGGGAGATTGGGGCTGTGGTCGGCACGGACTGGTTGGGCCGAAGGGCCTGTATCCGGGCTATGTTGCTCTGTGACTCTATAAGGAGGGCATTGACATCTTGTGAGCGAATATGTTGATGGCACAATGGACATAAAGATAGGTAGCGATTGTATTTACTGAATATATTATGAATAAAGTATATTTTTGAAATAAAAAAGCAAACACAACAGGGAAATTGAACGTCATTGCTCGGATATTGCTCATTTAGTATTTCATGGTCATATCCGCTGCACTTTGCAACGTAACACCACCTGCTCCAGGAATTACAGCGGGATGGAACCGGAGACGCGAGAGACCAGCAGCAACACGCAAAGCGCCGGAGGAACTCAGCGGGTCAGGCAGCGCCTGTGGAGGGAAACGGTCAGTTGACGTCTCGGGTCGAGACACGGAACGCCGGCTGTCCACTTGTCTCCATAGATGCTGCCTGACCTGCTGAGTTCCTCCATGTATGCAGCTTGCAACAAACGTCCACTGTAAACCAAGTGTTGCCCCGCGCCCGTATTTCCCCCCAGATTCCACGAGTTTCACCCTGCGGAAATAGTTCCCCGAATCGCACTCTGTCACCTCCGTTCCCACAAGGCAAGTGTCATCCTCACCCGCCCGAGACACTCGCCGGGACCACTCCACCGCACGGCTGGTGGTGACGAGCTGTCTTCTTCAACCGCTGCAGTCCTTGACGTGGGCCCAGACCCACACTGCTGTTAGGGAGGGAGTTCCGGGACTTTGACCCAGCGGCGGCGAAGGAACGGCGATATATTCCCAGGTCAGCACGGTGTGTGGCTTGGAGAGCCAGCTGCCGGTGGTGGCGTTCCCCGTGCTCTTGCTGCCCTGGTGCTTCTCGCTGGTAGAGCTGGTGGGTTTGGAAGGGGCTGTCTCGGAGTCTTGGTGAGATGCTGCCGTGCACCGTGTAGACGGGGAGATCAGACTTTATTTAGGAATACCACAGACTCTATGGAGTGACATGATTGCGCAGTAACCGCGACAAACACTCAACAGATGCACGAATCTTTTAATTATTCTGAAATACCATTTCCCGCGAAAGACTTTCAGAAATAATATGATGAAATAACAAAATGCAATGTTAAAGGTTCTAAGTGCTTGTACGTTGGACAAAAGCCGTCATATCTCACTGCTTTAAATTCACTGTCGAAGCATTCATCTGGGATTTTTATGGCGTGTCTTCCAATCATTTAATATTGGAAGTCCCAGATAACCCAACGCTGCCGGTAAAAGTCGTGGTGGAGTTGGTGGCGGCCGTGGGGACTTAAGAAATGCCGCCTCACTGGGGAAGTCACCGCTCTCGTCCCTCACTTCATCTGCACGTATTCAACCTCCGCTATATTCATGACGGCGTCTGTTTGACTACTGGTCGGAAGATTCTGTCTGGCGTTCCGCACCCCAGCAGAGTCCGGTGCCTGCTGAGGACAGAGCTTTGAATCAAATATTCCGAATAGAATAAAGCACGGAGCATCAAACACAATGCAGCGATTAACATCCTCTGTAAAATATTATGTGCTGTTTAAATGGAATCCACTAACAGCCCAACAGGTGCACATAATACTGCTTATCAAATATTGTTAGAGACAGAGTAGATGGCTTTTTAAATTATAAATTATAAAATAATCGTACTACATAACCCTCATTGACAAGTATAATTTCAAACTGCGGCTGTTTAAAAACAATTCACGATCCGCCTTTCCACGATTGACAAACGGGATGACTGCATATCTGGCGGAGGTAGGTTAACAGGCGGGAATGACTGGATATTCTGTCCCAACGTTACCCCGTCTCCCGCTCCATCCCCTGAGCTGAACAATTCCAGGTGCGGATTCTACTGGTTCACTTTACTCCTCCCGCGGTCCCATATTTTGGTTTCGCTACTTGGCCCATTATCACCCACCTCTTTTCATGAGAGCCCCTCCCCTCCCCCGCGGTCGTGTCCCCCACCACTGGTGTGGTCTGTTACCCTCCCCTTCCACTCCCTCACCGACTTGTCCCTTGTTCCTTCCTCCAAAGCGATCCCTCCTGCACAACCCCCTCCGCTTCCTTGCAGCGTAAAATCTCCCATGTTCGGGCAATGGGGTGATGACATTCACTCCACAACAGTGCCATCCCCAACAGTGAGCTTCCAGCCAGCTAGCGTTGCTATTCAGTGATATTACCCAGTGCTGACTCCCCCCACTGTCAGCATCCCGGGAGCTCTGCTGACCCGAATCTCAACTGGACCAACCACATGGTTATAAGAGGAAGTCAGGGGGACGGGCATCTTGCAGTGAGGGATTCACCTCCCGACACCGAGAAACTTCTTACCGTCTACACGGTACAAGTCAGGAGCATGATGGGATGTTCTCCACTTCTCCGGATGAGTGTGGCGCTAGCAACTTCCAGCAAGCTCGACACCAACCAGGAGAAAGCAACCTGCTTGACTAGCACCACGTCTACCGCCCCAAACACTCACCCTCCACCAGCCGGTGCACAGTGACTGCAGTGTGGACCATCTACAAAGTGCAGTTGCTTACCCAAGATATTCCAACAGCAGCTCCCAAACCAATCACCTCTACCACCAAGAAGGGTCAGAGCAGCACCACCACCTGCAGGCTCCCCTCCCACTCGCACACCATCCCGATTTGGAAATCTATCATCGACACCGGGTCTAAATGCTGGAAACCCCTCCCCAACAGCACTGTGGGAACACTTTGGCCAGAGCGGGGAAATGGGACTAGCTCAAGCTGACAACTTGGTCGGCCTGGACGAGTTGGGCCGAAGGGCCTGCTTCTGTGCTGGATAACTCTGTGACTGTGTAAGGACTGCCGCGGTTCAAGAAGGCAACTCGCTGCCACCTTCTCAAAAGGTAATTAGGGATAGGCAATGAATGCTGGTCTCGCCAGTGACGTCCGGGCACCTAACATGAATTTAAAGCAATATAGATAGCATAGAACAGCACAGTACAGGCCCTTCGGCCCACAATGTTGTGCCAACATTTTATCCTGCTCTAAGATCTATCTAAC
>JAUZTB010000081.1:5406484-5416763 GCA_034780895.1 Rhynchobatus australiae
CTGGGAAAGAGAAAAAGAGAATTATGGTGGGGGTGGTTGTGGGGAAGGGTGGGTGGGGAATAGTTAAAGTGGGAGAATTCAATGTTCACGCCGTTAAGCTGTAGGGTTCCCAGACGGAAAACGAGGCGGTGTTTCGCCAGTTTGCGCTTGGAATTTACCTGGCAGTGGAGGAGGCCGAGGCCGGACATAACAGTGATAGTGTGGGAAGGGGAGTTGAAGTGACCGGCAACGGGGAGATGCAAATCACGGTAACAGACACAGCGCAGGTGTTCTGAGAAACGGTCATGCGTTTGGTCTCGCCAATGTAGAGCACTGAATGCGGTAGATGATATTGAGCTTCAGGTGAATCTCTATCTCACCTGAAAGGACTGTTTGGGTCTCTGGATGGAGGTGTTGGAGGTGGTGTAGTGGCAGGTGCTTCTGCTATGCCGGGAGCAGTGGAAAGTTCTCAGGGTGGGACGGAATGGGAAGGGGGTGGATTTTGGCTCCTCCCACGTTCTCCAAACCAATGAAGCAGCCATTGGCATTCGCGTGGACCAGTTATGCCGGCATTTTTATTGGCTACATGGATCAATCCATGTTCCAAACCTGCACCGACAACTCTCCCAAGCTCCTTCTCCGCTACATTGTCCATTCAATTTGTGCCACTTCCTGCACCCGCGCGGAGCTCGTTCATTTCATCAACTTCGCCGTCAACTTCCAACCCGCCCTCAAATTCACTTGGTCGATATCCGACATCTCTTCCCCCTTTCCTGATCTCTCTGTCTCCATCTCAGGAGACAGATTATTCACCGACATCTTCTATAAACCCACTGACGCCCACATTACCTCAACCACACCTCTTCCCTCCAAGTCACTTGCTGCCTCCACCGCATCTGTTCTCATGATGAGGCCTTCCAGTCCAGGACATCCGACATGTCCTAATATTTCAGAAAACCGGGTCTCCCCACCCCCTCACTGCTATGGATGGAGCCCTCGCCTGCAGCTATTTCACATACTTCTCCCTCGCCCCATCCCTTGCCCCCAGTCATAACTGCAGTAGAGTTCCCCACTCTTCACCTACCACACTATCAGTCTACGCATCCAACATACAACTCTCCGTTACTTTTTCCATTTCCAGCGGGATCCCAACCACCAGGCAGATCTTCCCTTCACGTCCCCTCTCTGCTTTCTACAGGGGTCATTGCCTCAGAGACTACCTTCTCCTCTCATCCCTCCCCACCGATCCCCTTCCGGGCACTTTTCCTCTGCAGCCACGCTAAATGTGACACCTGCTCATTCATCTCCTCCCTCACCGTCAGCCAGGTCTCCTAACAGTCCTTCCAGGTGAAGCAGTCCTTCAAATGTCAATCACTCAGTGTGATATATGGCGTCCGGTGCACCCGGTGCGGCCTCCTCTACATCGGTAAGACCCGGCGCCAGTTGGGGAAACGCATCGTGGAGCACCTGTGCTCTGTTCACTGAACCAGGCGGGATCTCCCGGTGTCCAGCCATTTTAATTCCACCTCCCATTCCCACCCCACTCTTTGAGGCCACCTCTGGGGCCGGATCTAGAAGAGGCGCAGATTAGAGGAACAACACCTCATATTCCAACTTGTCATTCTCGAGCTGACGGCATTAACATCCAGTTCCCTAACTCCCAGTAACAACTCGCCTGTCCCTTTCCTCTTTCTTCCCCTTATCCCATTGGCCCCCATCGCCTTATTTTGCTCACCCCCACCCACCCTCTCCATGTGCCCATCATCCACATACTCGTCCCATCGGTTCCCCTCCACACCTCCTTCCTTTTATTCCATGGTCCACCGTCCTCCCCGATCAGATCCCACCTCCTCAGCCCTTTGTCACTTCCACCTGTCCTCCCCCCAGCTTCTGACATCATTCCTACTCTACCCCTCCTTCACCTTCCTGTCACTTCCCTCACACGGATATATCTAATACCTGCCTGCTGTTGCTCCATTCCTTCCCTCCACACACCACACACCCCCCCGTCCTTCTTTATACGGGCTATCTCCTCTCTTACGTTCCAGTCCAGATGAAGGGTCTAGACCGAAAACCTCGACTGTCCATTTGCAGTTGATGATCTTCCAGCAGCATTAGATGTTTCACTTGATGTGACTCTCTGAATACAGCACGTGGATCAGAAGTTCCTCTATAACACGGCTACTCGAAAAGGATGCTTGCATCCCTATGCAGAAGTAGGTCCCGACTTGGCAAATGCACGGTCCACGAGGAACCGAGCCATTATCTCAGCCACACTGCAGCCAGCTCGAGAACAACGTGTGGGAGGAGTGAGACTCCAGCTGTGCAGGAGGGATTTGACAGCTACGACCCCTCTCATTGACAGACAAGCAAGACGTCCTCCAAGTGAGAATTTCTAAACTTTGCCTGGCTGATTCTCATGTCCCGAAACGCTGCATTCCTTGTCCGACTGGATACATTTTAATCAAAATTTTCCACTGATCAGCCTTCAGTCCCTGCCAATGGATCACTGCCAATGGATCACTGCCAATGCATCACTGAAATCCCTGCTATCACAATCCTTAAATTAATGAGCCTTTCCCCCTGTAGAAAGGAGCAAGTCTGGCACACAGCCTTCAGCGCCATCTGCAGGATGGATAACTCTGGTTCCTATCCCAGAGCACCGCCTGTGGGCGGGAGGAGTTCCCTTCCAGGCCCGACAGCGCCATCTGTAGGAGGGAGGAGCTCTGTTTCAATGAGATCACTGTTGAGAATCCATTGAGTCGATTCACACTGAGTGTTTCTACATCCATAATTTGCCAAGAGATCGCCTAATCTCATCACAGCCGTCCTGAGGGCAGCTCCGGATGGAGTGAAACTCCGACCGTGCAGGAAGGTTCTGATGGGGAGGGACCACTCTCACCGCCAGCCAAGAGAGGTCTTGGGACTTATTGGTGAGTTCTGGCGATGAGGCGTCTGACAAATGGTTTTGACAGCAGTCTGCTCGGTGAACCACCCCACAGGATCAACGGTGTCCTTCTCCCCGGAGGGTCTCCCGTGCTGACTACTTCCTGATGCACGTGTGATCGCAATAACACAGTTCGTCTGTTGCTGGTGGGGCTGAAAACGATGCCTTCTTTCATCGTCCCATCTGAAATATCATCAGGATGTGCTCGGTTCTCAGGGTTATTGTGCTGCCTCCTCACAAACGTAGAGAATAAATATCCAACCCGTAAAAAAGGAGCTGCCAGATGTCTATGCATCTCTATGGTTCATAAGGTCTTGGATGCATACATATGCTCCTGGGCTCGGTTTCACATGAGTTCCTCTACCTGCAGCCTCTCGTGTTCCTCGGGCTCTATTGTTCCCTAGTGATGTGTTTCCTGTGTTCAGAGTGGAGGTTGCAATAACTCCTCCCTCACATCATATGACTCCAGTAACACAACGTCCCTGCCAATGGCAGGTGGGCATCGTCCGAATCTTTAATCTCATTGCAGTCTGCACAAAGAGTATCCTTGCTCCAGCAAACAAAGAGGAAGAAAATCTCAATAAGGAGCTGCTAGATGTCTATGCGAGCTGCAAATTGCTGCTGATGATATTCCAGTTATATCTAATAGCTGCACATTGCTCCTGGTCTCAGTTTCCCGTGAGCTGACTGCAACGGTGCTGCGCTTCAGTAAGTAATAAAACAAATAAACTGCAGCCCCTGGAATGCTAAAACAAAAGCAGAAAATGCTGGAAGTACTCAACAGGTCAGTCCGCATCTGTGGGACGAGAAACAGAGTTAACCTTCCGCCCTTCGTAGCTGCTGTGCTTAACTTCTTGTCTCAGGCTGCAGGTTTTATCTAGAAATTCTGTGCAGCCGCTGCCGTTTGCAGAGATACAGCTCTTCCATCATTGGCTCGCATTCGTATGATTATTCCCTTCTGTCCTCCATTGTCCCAGAGCCCATTATTCCATTCTCTGCTCCTGTACCTTAATACTCTGGGGTCGTCCTCTTTACCCGTAGCTCTGTTCTTTCTTCTAATCTAATCTCTGACGATTATTTGCAGGTCCTATCTGTGACTGCACCTGTTCTCCGAGGCAGTTTTTCTTGCTCCTGACGGCACCATTTTAGTCCCTACCTACATGACATTAAGTGCACTGTTTTAATCCACTTTCGATTTTTCGTACTCATTGGACATTTCTCCAATATCTCAATCTCTAACGTTCAGATGAAGCCTCAACACAAATACTCATTCCTCCTTCAAAAGTAATGTCTCGCCCCTGGTTATCCCCATACGGAAGCCACAATGTATTCTGTAGATAGACACAATTCTGTTTATCGGTGTACGGCCAGGAACCTATTAGGCGGGGCAGTGTGAGGTTCAAGACTCAAAACAGCGTAATCCTTACTCATTAAAAAGGTTCATTCAAAGTAAATTACATGACAGAGAACATAGTGCAAAGTCAACAAATAGAATGAATACAAGACGCACCTGAGTAATATTATGGAAAACCGAGGTGAGATTGTGAATAAAGAGGTTTGAAAAGAATCAAACTGAGTAAATGGGCAAAAAAAGTGTCAGGTAAAACATAATGTGGAGAAATATCATGTCCTTCACTTTTAAACAAAATAGGAAAATTTGTTTTTTAAGTGGAGATAAGATAATGTTAATGTTCAAAACGAACAGGGTGTATCCACGCTGAAAATATATGTTGGTGCAGTTAACTATTAGGAAGGCAAACGGTATGTTGGCCTTCATTATTAGAGGAAAGATTTCTTACTGTAATCATACAAGACTTGGTGACACCACACCAGGAGTATTATGGACAATATCGGTCTTCTTGCCTAAAAACAAATGTGCTTGCTGGAGAGGGAGTGCGGTGAAGATCTAAGGAACTGTTCCATGGGATGGCTAATTTGAGGAGATATTGAGGAGCTCAATAGGCTTCAAACTGACACGTATTGTATCGCCCGATCAGACATATTTCCTTGGTATCCATTCCGCACACCACACTCCCAACGCCGTCCCCCACACACCGCCTTTGCTACTGAAAACGAACTTGTTTTCGCTCTTCCCCAGTTCTGATCAAGGGTCTCAGACTGAAGCATGAGCTGTTTCTCTCTCCACAGAGACCTGCTGAGTGCTTTCTACGTTCACGTCATTGAAGGATACTTTTCATATTGTGGTCTGGTGCGTGTGTGTGTGTGTGTGTGTGTGTGTGTGTGTGTGTGTGTGTGTGTGTGTGTGTGTGTGTGTGTATGTCTGTGTGTGTGTGTGTGTGTGTGTGTGTGTGTGTGTGTGTGTGTGTGTGTGTGTGTGTGTGTGTGTCTGCTGCAGACGGCCTTAAATACACAATGGGTGATCAAATGGCTCATTTTCCATTCTGGCAAGGCTTCTGCGAAAGTGTTATTGTGAAAGTGCTCCTCTCTCCTTGGGGAGGAAGAGTGGAAAGTTTAATGTCAAAGTTAATTTCATGTTTTAATACAACATGTAGCAACTATTAAAATCACAAATCCACCAATGACAAGAAATATAAAAGCCTAATTAAGTACAATGCCATGCATGGCATTCGCTTATTACCAAATTTCCTCTTAATCACATGTCCCGACAGACCCGTCTATCCATAAGTAACGCTGACATTGCAGTTTTCATACTTCACGGTGACAGATTGCAGATGCAGAGCTCCAGAGACCTGCTTTCATCAGCTTTCATTCTCTTAAACCCAGATCCAAGTTCAGGGCTATTTAACACTACAACACTCAACACCTTTCTGTGAATGATACTTTTGGATGAGGAGCGTGATTTCCTGAATTTCTGGTACATATCAGCTTAGAATGTGCTCAATTCCTGCAGCGCGGTTCGAGCTAGGGACCTTCTGACAGAAGCCACGGTCGACCCTCGTGATGCAATAATTCATCAACTCAGAAAGAATCCTTGGACAGCACCTTGCAAACCCAGAGAGAAGAAGCTTGTTCGTCTGCAGTCGTGGGTCTCGAACCAGAGCCGGACTTAAGACGAGCCAGCTCGGGGGGAAAGGCGGGTCCAAAGCGCCAGATGTTGGCACGATCGACTCCCCTCTATGACGCTTCACTCAGCCTCCTCAGTTGAGTCCAGGAGAATGGAGAGAAGAAGTGGGATACATCCACATCAGGTCCCTCAGCTCTGAACTACCAAGAACTGCCCAAAGGAACGGCGATCTCATTCATTTGAATGGGTTCTCCGAACCTTGAGTGCTTGTGTCACAATGTTGAGCAAACTCACAGAGAACCCAAATGCGGCACACTGATACAAGACTGGAATCAGGATACTTCCTCAGGACAAACACAGGCAGCAACTGGAAGGAATCTTGCCTCAGAGATCGGAAGAGGAATCCCAACACGAAGAGGATCTGCACAAAGGAATAGAGAACGCAGGACTGCTCCAGAGTAAACCACCCTAAGCAACCAGGAGCCAAAATATACACAAAGGTAGACCAATACTCTGACAACTAGTACCAGAGAAACACAGGTACTCATGGTCGGCTCCCGATGGGGCTCAGGTGTGTGTCATTATACAATCAGTCCAGGATGGAATCCATGTGCTGGACAACAAGGCATTAAAGGAGCCAAATTGAGGGCCAGAACTCAGAACCAGAACATGCTGATTGTTTTCCTCTCTTCTCTTGTGTTTTATTGTTTAATGTTATATATGTAATAATTATTTTGAATCATTTCAATTTCAGAGCAATTTTAATTCCAAAGATTTTGAGCTGTTCCTGTCCACGGGAACCGGATTCACTTTCAGTGGACGGAATGATCCTCGGGGGTGCGGATTCAATCGGGCCATCACAGCCTCATCACATGGCACAACGCACTCAGATCGTTCCGCCTCATTGGGAAGGTTTGGACTCTTTTGCGCTAATTCCCCTCCTATTTTTGGACGCAACTGTGGGTTTCTGTGTCTCTACTTCCTCTGTATTTTTGTATCTTCTTCGTCCTTTGCTTGTTGCTCCTGCAAACAAATCCACCTGGTAAGAAAGTGAAGAACGACCAGCACGAACAGTGTTAACACCAGTAAAAGGCCGCCAATTGTCTGTCCCAATACAAAACTAATCTAATCTCTGACCATTATTACCTGGACCTTTCTGTGACTGCCCCTGTTCTCTGAAGCAGTTCACCATTCTCCTGACGTCACCACTTTAGTCTCTGCCTGCCTGACATTAACTGCACCGTTTTAATCCACTTTCGATTTCTCGTAAACATTGGACTTTCCTCCAATTTTCAATCTCTTCCAAGCTCAGATGCAGCTGGAAAAAAATTTCCTCCTTCAAAACCAATGCCAGGCCCAAGTACTGCTCCTCTTATTGCTTGTAAGGATGCCACAGTGCATTCTGCAGATAGACACCAATTCTCTTTATCGGTGTTCGGCCGTGAACCTATCAGGCGGGGCAGTGCGAGGTTCAAGACTCAGAACAGCGTAAGTCCTTACTCATTGAAAAGCTTTATTCGAAGTAAATTACATGACAGATAACCAAGTGCAAAGTCAACAAATAACAACATGAATACAAGAAGCAACAGATTAATATGATAGAAAAACTAGGCGCGATTGTGAATAAAGAGGTTTGAAAAGAATCAAACTGAGTAAATGGGCAAAAAATGGCAGATAAAACATCATGTGGAGAAATGTCATGTCATCCACTTTGAATCAAAACGGGAAAATGTTTTTTTTTAAGTGGAGATAAGATAATGCTAACGTCCAAACCGAACAAAGTGTATCCGCTTGTCTTTTATTGTTTAATGCTATATATGTAATATTTATTTCGAAATATTTCAATTTCAGAGCAATTTTAATTCCAAAGGTTTTGAGATGTTCCTGTCCACGGGAACCGGATACACTTTCAGTGGGTGGATTGTTCCTCGGAATCGCCCGGGGAAGGGAGCAAGAGGGCCATCCCAGCCTCATCACATGGCATAACACATTCAGATCGATCCGCCTCATATTGGGAAGGTTTGGACTGCTTTGCGCTAACGCCCATTCTCCGCCTGTTTTACGACGCTGCTGTGGGTTTCCCAGTATGTACCTTCTCCATTTTAACCTCTTCCCCTTCCTTTGCTTGTTGCTTCTCAGAACAAGTCCAGCCGGGAAGAAAGTGAAGAACGACCAGCACCAACAGGGTTACCACCAGTAAAACGCCGCCAATTAACTGTCATGATACAAATGTAAGAACATTAGAAAGAGAATTAGGACTAGCCCGTTCGGCCCCACGACTGTTCTATCATTCAATGAGGTTACGGCCATCTTTTACCTGGGTGCCACCTTCTTGCGTTAATCCTTAATCATCGCGATGAAGGGGTTTCGACCTGAAGCATCAACAATTTGTCTCCCTACAAATGCTGCCTGACCTGCTGAGTTTTCCCAAGCATTTTCTGGGTTTATTGAAGTTTCTAGCATCTGCGAGTCTTTTAAAGAAGCTCCCATACGTTTTGATATTTCTTGTGCCTCAAAATATATCCATCCAACCCTTGAATACCCTCAGTGACGGAGCCTCCTTGAGGCTCTTGGTTATAGGATTACAAAGATTCACCCCTCTCGAGTGAAGAAATTTCTTCTCGATTTAGTCCTGAACAGCTGACCACTGAATTTGAGTCTGCGAACCTGATCCTCAACCTCGACCAAGAGAAACATCATCCTTCTATCTACTCAGTTGAGTGATGGGGCTGGGAGTGGGGTTGGAAAGAAGGGTACGTGTGTGAGGGCGTGGGTATATCAGGAGCAGTGAGAAAGGGACGGGGGGAACAGGTTCCCTGGATTTGGAGAATTCAATGTTCATGCCGTTGGGTTGTGGACTACCCGGGGGAATATGAGGCAGTGTTTTCTCGTTTACGTTTGGAACCACCCTGGCAGTGGAGGAGGCCGAGGACAGACAGGTCGGTGTGGGAATGGAAAGGAGAATTAAAATGGCCGGAACTGGGAGTTCCTGGTGGCCATGGCTGTCAAGGTGCAGGTGCTCGGCAAAGGCAGTCGGCTAGTCTGGGCTCAATCTCACCGATATAGAGGAGGCCACACTGAAAGCATCGATTGCAGTCAACAAGATTAGAAGAGCCACATTTGAATCTCTGTCTCACCTGTTTGGGGGGACAGGGTGCGGGGTTCTGTTTATGGGGGAGAGCTGGAGGAACAGTTGTTGCACCACCAACAGTCGCAGGGCAAGGTGCCTGGGGAGTGGGTGAGATGGGCTGGGAGGGATGAGGAAACCAGGGAATCCGGGTGGCGGGAGGGGAGATACGACTGGTGGTGGGATCACATTGCAGCTGGCAGGAAGGTCAAAAACTTTTGTGGTTGATGCGAAGATCGGCAGCGGTGAAAGATAAGGACCAAGGGAACTCTCTATCTGTTCTGTCTGGAGGGAGGGGGGAGATGGGATTGGTATTGATATTGGTATTGGTTTATTATCGTCACGTACCGAAGTGCAGTGAAAAAGGTGTCTTGCATACCGTTCGTACAGGTCAATTCAACACACAGTGCAGTTACATTGAGTTAGTACAGAGTGCATTGAGGCAGTACAGGTAAAAACAATAACGGTACAGAGTAAAGTGTCACAGCTACAGAGAAAGAGCAGTTCAATAAAGTGCAAGGTCACAACAAGGTAGATCGTGAGTTCAGAGTCCATCACATTGTATAAGGTAACCGTTCAATAGTCTTATCACAGTGGGGTAGAAGCTGTCCTTAAGTCTTGTGCTACGTGCCCTCGGGCTCCTGTATCTTCTACCTGCGGATGAGGGCTCCATCAACCAGAGTGGATGGGTCACTTTGCCTGAGTAAGGAGGAGATCTCAGTTGCTCTGGAATGGAAGGTCTCAACGCGATAACAGATGTGTCAGAGATGGAGAGATTGAGAGATAAGGATTGTATCCTTACAAGAGACAGGATGGGAAGAGATGTAATCTGGTCTCTGCGGGAATCGGTGGGGTTGTAGTAAATGTCAGTGGATAGTTTGTCTCCTGATATGGAAACCGGGAGATCCAGAAAGGAGAGAGACCGGTCGGGAACGGTCCAGGTGAATGTGAGAGCAAGGTGGAAGTTAGTAGTGGAGTTGATGAAATTCACAAGTACCCTGCGGGAGAAGGAGGGAGCACCAATGCAGTCGTCGATGCAGCAAAGAAAGATTTGGGGAAATGCGGCACATTAGGTTTCGAACAAAGAGCACACCACGGAGCCAACGAGAGAAACTTACCTGCGAATGTACGCAAAGTTTGCTGAGCTCGGACGGGATTACTTTGGGAATGGAAGCGCAAGAGACATTGCTATTCTGGACGTTGGTCTTCCAGTACTCTTCCGTTAAACTCGCACAGGCGT
>JAUZTB010000081.1:5489227-5499530 GCA_034780895.1 Rhynchobatus australiae
TGATAGTGGTGTACAAGGTGATAAGAGGCATAGATCAAGTGGACAGTCAGAGACTTTTTCCCAGGGTGGCAATGGCTAACATGAGGGGATATAATTTTTAAGGTGGTTGAAGGAAAATACAAGGGGGATGTCAGGGGTAAGTTTTTTTTTAAACACAGAGTGGTGGGTGTTTGGAAGGCACTGCCGGCAGAGGTTGTGGGGGCAGATACATTCGGGTCATTTAAGATACTCTTAGGTAGACACATGAATGATAGAAAAATAGAGGGCTATGTGGGAGGGAAGGGCTAGATAGATCTTAGAGCAGGATAAAATGTCAGCACAACATTGTGGGCCTAAGGGCCTGTACTGTGCTGTAATGTACTATGTTCTAATCCCATTAGCAAATCCCTCTATTCCGTTGTCTATCAACCAGACAAACTTTCCTTAATCTCAATGCTATTTGCCTCAACCGTATGCTGAGAAGGGGGTTCTACATTCTCATCACCTTCTTAATTTCTTCTAGGATTTTATGAAGTGTCCATCCTTGAGGTGCTTTCCCCACCATGCTGAGTCCACAATCCAAAAGTAACAGAGTAGCCAAAACCACAAGCTATTCAAGTTATCTGCTCCCAAAGCACTGGCACCAACAGAGTTTCTTTACGAGTTTATGGGTGGGCAGAAATTCCAACTCTAATGAAACTACAGAATACTTCGCAGCAGCGCTCAAGTTAATCAGTGACGCCTCTCGGACTCACCTTGCTGACTTTGTGCCGGTGAACAAGTCCATCAGGGCCCAGGTAAAAGATAGAATATGCATCATAGGTTCTGGGAGAGGCAGAAAAATAATTATACATTACAGATTCCTGGTAAAACTCAGTATGTGCCAGTTTCCTCCCATATCCCAAAAGTGTTTGGGTTGGTAGGTTAATTGGCCACTATAAACTGTCCCGAGTAGGTAGATGGGTGGTGGAGAGGCGAGTTTAAGGGGAACGTGGGGAGAACAAAATAGGTTAGCGTAGGAGGAGTACATAAATGGGTGCTCGATGGTGGGTGTAGACTTGGTGGGTCGAAGGGCCCCGTTTGCATGTTGCATCTCTCTAGGGACATGTCTTCTCACCTATATAGTTCAGTCTTGTCCTTCTTGTAAAACCTCAGCATCAGTACGTGGAGTGGGATGCCAGTCACCCGCCAGCGCACCTGGACTGTCCAGTCCTCCGGATGCTGCGTCATCTTCATCACCTCCATCTGAAGGTCGGCACAGTAATTCCAGGCAAAGAATCGAGACAACATCACCAGTACCCGATAGATGTTTCGGCCCCTACAGGATTAAAAGCAAACCAGAATTAAAGTGAGGACCGTGAGCAGAGGCACAGCATGAAGCAGCCTCAAACTCCTTTGCCTCTTACTTCATGCCTGGCCTTCGGAATCAAATCCCATTTGCGCCGTCAGAAGTCTATCGATGTCAGTCTTCAATCCATCAAGCAACTGCACATCCACAACCATTGGGGTAAAACTTCCTGGACTGATGACCAACAGTGACCCAAGGAACTTCTCTCATCTCAGTCCTAATAGTCAAACCTTTATTCTAAAGATATTTGATTTCAGCTTCCAGATGGATTGAAGCCATGGGTGGCATTCTCATTTCTTATAGATAGGAGCAAGGCCAAATGCAAATTTAATTGGTCATTGTGAACAGGAGTGGTTCAACACAATGTAATGACTTTGTAGAAATTTGTATTACTATCCTCTTTTTCTCTTAAAGATGTTAGTAGGAGCGACATAAAGATCAACCCAAACATACCATACAGCTTTGGAAGAAGACGCCAAAGTTTTCTAAACCATTAGAAGCCAAAACGGGCTTTTCCATCTTTGGAAAAGTGAATTTATTGCTCATCTCAATTTGTCCTCAAGCAATGGTGGGGAAATGTGCCCCCACAACGCAATCCCAACAGTTAGAGCTGTTTCCCCAATTGAAATTTATAAATAATAGATAAACCGTTACCTTCACCCAGACTGATTTATGTGATTCCAGGCATCAATGCGATTCACCCTTAACTGCATTGTCGGTTCAGGTAATTGGTGGGCCAGACAGATTTATAAAAGGACAGTACAATGCTGGTCACCATTACTGAAATAAGTGTCAAATTCCAGATTTATACAAGTAACTGACTTGCCAAAAGTGCTTAGCTGCCCACAGTGGACAGCACTCTCCTCTGTCCCACCACCCCCCCTACACCATGGAGGGAGCTGTGGGCTCAGGTCCCAGCCCACAGTATGAATTGCATAATCTTTGATCACACTGCAGTACTGATGGTGCTGAATTTCAGATGAAACGTTAGAGGCTTCATATGTTTTTTTTAAAAATGCACAGCACTGCTTTTTGTTTAGATATATAAAGGATGAAGGGAGTTATACCTAGTGCCTTGACCAATATCAGTAGTTCAACTAAGAACCTGGTCATTTATGACATGGCTGTGTACAAAATGGCTGCTGTTTTAGACAACACAATGACAGTCATGCTTCAAAAGTGGCTGGCATTGGATTTCATATCCCAAGGTTGTGGGAAGAGCTGTATAAATGCATCTTCTTTTTCTTCAGAATGCTCCAAATGAAATAGGATACACAGTGTGTTATTTGCGGTTCCACTTAACAGAGGAACATGTCTACAATGTGTGGCATCGGGAAGAATCTTCCCGAGACAAGAGATTACTTGTTCAGTAATAATCCTTGAAAAACTCTGCTGCGTTACTTCTAATCTGCAGTCACCAGACCAACCTCTTCAGTGAATTAACATCTACAGTTTTAAAATTTATAAGTAGAGCTTCAATGTTTGGCCACTCAGGTAAGGAGTACAAATTTGGCTGAAAAAAATGTGCTGTTTTTCCCAAACTATCATACACTTCAAGTCATCACAGAAAATTATTTGCACAATTAAAAATGTAAAAGCACTACAATCAGACAGTATAATTATTGACACATTGAATGTCCTTTATGCATTTAAAATTGGTAATCTAGTGCAGTTAAAGTGACTTTCATAGACAATAAAAATTTTTAGTGACAACATCAGGGTCTCCCATCAATTAAACAAAAAAAAAATCATTGAAAATGTCTGAAGTCGTGGAACCATTTATTAATTTCCATTGGTGTAGATACTTACATTTGTAAAAGGATGTTAAATAGACCCTTGTGCTTGGGAAATTTTTTCAAGGATTATATTTGAGCCTTTCAACTTAATGTGCACAATTCACAAGGAATTACCACCATAGTTTCTCAGCTGAGATATGGGGTGGATGAAGGAGTTAATTTAAGACGATCATTTTTAAATACGGAAGTTGGTTATAGTTCAACATTTCCACACCCCTCCATACCAAAAATCTTTAATGTTGACAGCTATTCAGAAACATGAATATCTTGGCCCATTACACATGTCACACACATTTAGTCTGCTTTGCATCAACCCTTGGCAAGGCATCTCAGTCTCATTGCATATTAACAGATTTGCCTGCAGTTGCATGCTTCACCACCAGATGGTACCTCAAAACCAAATTCAACAGAGAACTTTGCACTCAATTTTCTGCTAGTCTGGGATTTTGCAATTTAAATTAAATTTTATTTACAGCTTGGAAACAGGCCCTTCCGGCTCAACGAGTCTGCGCCGCCCATTTTAAACCCCAAATTAACCTACCCATACGTCTTTAGAATGTGGGAGGAAACTGGAGCACCCAGAGGAAACCCACGCAGACACGGGAGAACGTACAAACTCCTTGCAGACAGCAACGGGAATCGAACCCCAATCGCTGGCACTGTAATAGCATTGCGCTAACCGCTACGCTACCGTGCCACACTACATTTCCGCTTTTACCGTATTTAAAGAGGTGATTGTGAAATAATTTCTTGAAAATGGCCACATTAAATTTTTTGCAATGATTTAAAGAAGAAGAAAATGTTGGAGATACTCAGGCCAGGTAGTATCTGTGGAGAAACCATTTCAGGCCAATACCTCTTCATCAGAACTGAAAAGTTAAACAACAGACAAGTGCAGAGAAGGGAGAGAACGAAGGGAATCCGTGTATTGGGGCTTAGAGGCATCGAATGGCAGGGAAACATAAGAGACTGCAGATGATGGGATCAGGAGCAACAAGCTGCTATAGGAACTCAGGTCGGGCAACATCTGTGGAAGCAAATGGATAGTTGACGTTTCAAGTCAAGATGCTGCATCAGGACTGAGAGTGTAAAGGGGAGATAGCAAGTATAAAGAGGTGAGGGGAAGGGGTGAGGCAGGAGCTGGCAAGCGATAGGTGGATCCAGCTGAGGAGGGCTTGATGGACAGATGGGGCCAGGTGGGGCAGGGAGGGGTAGAGATAGAGCGACAGGTGCTGGGAGGTGAAAGGTGGAGGCAGCAAAGGGCTCCAGATGATGGAATCTGATAAGAATGGATGAGAGGAAGCAGTTAAGGGAGGAGTGGTGAACAGATGGTGACAGTAGGTGGAGGGGATAGGGGACCCAGTGGATGGTGTGTGTGGGTGGAAGGCAGATGGAACAAGGTGGGGGAGGTGCAAGTAACTGGGTAACAGGGGGCTCAGTGGTGGGTGAGGAAGAGGTTGGAAAGAGGACGATGTGAGAGAGGATCTGGGTGGATCAGAAGGAGAGGGAAAGGAACATGGATGAAATTGGAGAATTCAATGATCACACCATTGGGTTGCAGACTATCTGGGTGGAATATGAAGTGCAGTTCCTCTAGTTTGCATTTGGCCTCACCCTGGCAGTGCAAGTGGCCTAGGACAGACAGGTCGGTGTGGGAATGGGGCAGGGGAGGGCAACCGGAACTCAAGGTGGCCACGGCAGACAGAGCACAGGTGCTCAACCAAATGATCACCCAGTCTGTGCTGGATCTTGCTGCTGAACGACAAACTGTACCGATGCCTACAGAGAGATGGTGGTAAAGACCTATTAATTGCAGCTGATCTGCCTGGAAGAGTAATAAGTGGAAGATGATAGGGCAGATAGCCTTAGGCCGTTTTCCCATGTCTAAAACTAGAGGGCACAGGTTTAAGGTGAAAGGGAGGAGGTTTAAAGGGGATATGAGGAGTATCTCTTTCTACCCGCATACATAGTAGTTGGTATCTGGAATGAGCTGCCAGCAGAGATTTTGGCAGTGAAAATATTTAAGATGCATCTTTATACCCTGCTCACTCAGGTACCTGTAGAGGGATACAGAAATTATGCAGGCAAGTGGGATTAGTATAGACAAACATGATGGCTGGTCCAGACGTGGTGGGCTGAAGGACTTGTCCAACCCAATGATTTTACGATAGACAAAAGAGGGGACTAAAACAGGTGGGTACTCACCGTATCTTGATCCGTGGAAATGCACTGATGAATTCCACGTCCTGGGAGTACATCTCATAGTCGTGCGGCTTCAGGAAGAAGGTCGGCAACTGGAAGAGAGAGAGAGAGAGAGAGAGAGAGAGAGAGAGAGAGAGAGAGAGGGAGAAAGATAATGGTCAGAAGTTTCACACAATTGATTGACAAAGTAAGGTAGAGCTTGTGTTATAAATGTGCAATTAGCAGCAAGAGTTGGGAGGCTACAAGTAGTGCTCCACAATGCCTCCATGGCCAGAGTCTCCAACCACATTGTAATAGTGTAGTAAGGGACCCTTCAGTTCAGGAACTCAGCCAAGAACAAAAACGGTACCTTTTTGTGAAATGTATACATATTTTGTTAGCCAAGCAGGCTGGGATGATTATTATCCTAAACTTGTTATTACTAATTAGGTACAGTAATAAAAGATGTAGGAGACAGCAGAGCAGCACAGTGGCACAACTAGTGGAGCTGCTGCCTCACAGTTCCAGCGACCCAGGTTCAAACCCAACCTCTGGTGGTGTGTGGAGTTTGCAACTTCTCCCCATGATCACATGGGTTCCCAAGTTTTCTCCCACATCCCAAAGATGTGCGGGTTGGTAGGGTAATTGGCCCAAGTGTATAGACAAACAGGATACTGGGAATGCAGGCAGAACAAAATGGGTGCTTAATGGTCAGTATTGGTATTGGTTTATTATTGTCACTTGTACCAAGGTACAGTGAAAAATTTGTCTTGCATTCTGATCATACAGGTCAATTCATTACACAGTGTAGTTACACTGTTAGTACAGAGTGCATTGATGTAGTACAAGTAAAAACAATAACAGTACAAAGTAAAGTGTCACAGCTACAGAGGAAGTGCAGTGCAATAAAGTGCAAGGTCACAACAAGGTAGATCGTGAGGTCAGAGTCTGTCTCATCACCGTGAGGTCAGAGTCTGTCTCATCACATAAGGACTCAGTGGGCTCAAGACTTTGTTTCCACACTGTAGGACTCCATGTCCAAGCACGTATGATGGTACAGAGAGCCAGGTTAGGAGGTGCAATCAAACACAGGAGACAGAGATAGTGGAGAAACAGATGGCCACAAATGTACAAGGGAGTCAAGGAAATACAGCAATGGCAAGGAAAGAGGGTGGAGGGAAAAGTCAGTATTATTAGAAGCCCAAGCTTTGCTTAGACTGGGGCTAACTAAACAGGATAATTATGTACTTCCCTCCTATTTCACATCTCACAGTTCAAGGAGATGCCCGAAAAAGTTGTGAAAAACAAGTGGTTATGGTCTTGAGAGCACAGAGGCCACAAACAGGACTAAAAAAGGTACATAAACTGGGGTCTCAAGCTGGCTTGGAAGTGCAAACTTACAACCAACATACCAGAGGGAGGACCCAGAGTTAAGCTTGATGGATAATGTTGAGAGAGGTTGCAAATGTTTTTCTGTCTGCTGTACCTTGAATAAATGTTATTGCCCACATTACTTTAGCTTTACTACATTGTACAAGTACTTGAAGTTTTGGTAACAGGTGACATAGCAAAACTGCACATAACTAAACAATAGGATGACAGAAAGCTAATTTGTTGTTAGGAAATGTTCAATCATGGATGTGAAAAGGACCCACGGAAATGGTTGAGATATAATGATAGATATTTTCTCTTCAATCTCTCAGGTGTTCAGTTGGTAAAAAGGAGAGCTCTGTGTGTGCATTAGACTGAGAATCAACATTTATTTGGCAAGCATTCTGTACAACCTCTATTTAAATATTCTCTCTACACACACACACACACACACGAGTTAACTGACAATCTTGGACTTACTATAAGCAAAGGGAGAAAATTATGGATCATTACTTTTCTGTTTAAAAAGACCCAAGGAGAAAAGCGCAGCCTAAATCTTTACATCAGATTCCAACAGTGCTTTAGCACAGATTGTGGAATTGATTTCAGCAGAACAGAGAAGAAAATCAGCCAAGGGCTCCTGCTCTCTATGGTCAAACAGCCATGCTGATAAACCTTTGCAACAGAAGTCTGAGCGCTCAAAAGGTCTTCACGACGTTCTCTGCAGGTAACAAGGTCACAAGAAATGGGAGAAGTCCAAGCAACCTTATCCCAATGTTTTATACTCCATTTAACCCTCCTCAAACCTCATTACTTCTTCCTTAAGTACCTATCTAGCTTTCTCTTAAATGCTATTTTAGTCATGTCTACTACTGCTCAAGGCAGAGCCTTCACACAGCTTTCTGGATAAAGTTTCTCTTGAATTCCCCACTGAATTTATTAATGGCTCTCATATTTAATAGCGTCTAATTTCAAACTGCACGCAAGCAGAAGGATTTTTCAACATGCAATTTAAAATTATGAAGGGGATTAATGAAGATCTGGGGTCACTTCTATTTTCAAGGGGAAACAGTCTAAGCCAAAAGAATCTGAGCCTGCACATTCTGTTGCAATTTATATTGAACTTTACATCAGGAATGCAATCTTAGACTGCAGGTCATCACAGTACACACTTCCAGATGAACATACTGTATGTTTGGCAAGAAATCACGAGGCTATTCCTGATATTATGGATAGAAATTGCACAAAATCAGATCTATTCATACATCACAATGGTAATATACTCCCCTTCCAGTAGAGATTTCCCATCAATCTGGTCAAATTCATTCATTTCATTTCAATCCTGTGTTCTCACATCTGCCACTTGCTCTTTACCTCTGGGTCCTGGCCAAGTACTTGGAGATCTCAACACTTTGCAACAGGGCCACGTTTGCTAACCTTGCAATGCAGTAACCAAACTCACATAAGGAGATCAAGCAGCAATTTCAAACTCCCCTTAGTCAATGGGCACCATGTAAACCCCAATACCTGTCACTCCACTCCTTTGTACTTGATACAAACCAAAGGGCAAGGTTCAGACACAGGGGTTTCTGTAAAAACGGCTCCTTCCTAATCTGGTCCAGCATCAAGATGAAACCAGAATTTTAAAAACATCCCAACACTCATCTTCTGAAGTGGGACTTAAACCCACAACTTTGATTTAGAGGCACTGAGGCCACAGTAATTTATAAATTTGTCTATCTTCCTGAATTTTGGAAAAGGGGGGTGGGGGAGGAAAAGAGTCAATACTGAGGAGGACTCCAACAAATCACGAAATTAATTAGCTTGTAGAAAGGACAATTAATTGGCAAGTGATGTTCAACAAAATGCAAGGTTTGTTATGAAAAACAGACTTAGCAAGAGTGGACACTCTAAGTCAGATTTGAGAAACTAAGATCTCAAAGTACAAACACACTCATCATTAAAACTTGCACCACAGATTAGCAAGGCCATTTAAAAAAACAAATCAAGTACGAGGATTTGCTTTGAGACTGAATGAATCGAAAAGTAGGGAAATTATACCAAGCCTTATTAAACCTTGGTTAAACTAGTCCTAGTACTGAACATAGTTCCAGTAACAATATCATGAAAATTATAGAGGCATTAGACAAGCTATAGAGAATAATTATGAAGGACAGTACCACAAGTGGGAGAGTGTGCGTGTCATGAAAGAATGAACAAACTGTGTCTCTTTCTCTTGGGAACTGGCAGCTGAGAGGTGAACTAATACTAGGTCTCTAAACTTTGAGCTTTTTTTTAAAATAGAGTGAATAAATAATTCCACTTGTAGGAATGATCATTACAGGAAGTCATCAATGCAAAACAGTCACCAAGAAATCCAATTGGAAATTCAGGAAAAAAGTTCTTTACCGAAAGAGCAGAGGGAACATGGCAACTGCTCCCACAGGGAGTTGTTGAGGTGAACAGTGTTTAAATATTTAAAGGGATAAAAAAAAACAAGATTCTGGAGGACAAAGGGCCTCAAACCAGAATGTCAACCATCCGTCTCCCTCCACAAATGATGCCCAACCCCCAAGTTCCTCCAGCAGATGTTGCTCCAGATTCCAACATCTGCAGTCGAGTCTCCATATTTAAAGAAAGAGATGCTGGACAATCATTTGAGGGAATAGAAGGTTACCTCAATAGATTCAGATGAGAAGTGACAGAAGGCTTAAGCACAACCCCACAATAGAAACAAAGCGCGGGGAAAACTCAGTAGGTCAGGCAGCATCTGGGGAAAGAGAAACTGTCAATGTTTTGGGTCTGTGACCCTTCATCAGAACTGGGAAAGAGAGAGATGCAAGTTAGCTTTCAGTGGGAGAGGAGGTGGGAGAGCGATGTTTAGAAAAAAGGTGACGTCTGCGATCAGGCCAGTCAAAACGGCTTAATGGGGGCAGTTACAAGCTTCTTGGTCTGTATAGGTATTGCTAATGGCAAGGGTGCAGAACCTGCCTGGCAGGCCTGACCTGTAGGAGTAGGATAAGAAAACTGAACCAACACTATAGTTGTTTCTCTTTCCACAGATGCTGTCCAACCGGCTGAGTTTTTCCAGCATTTTGTTTATACTTCAGATCTGTAGTTTACCATTGAAAATTCTGACACTGTTAGCTGGCAATTTGACATGATATTGTATTTCTTTAGTACCTCCAACACTGTAAAGTTCCTGAAAATCACTTCACAGGATCAATTAGCTGAAGACACAAACAATGGAGCGAACAAAATAGGGATGCACAAAAGGAGGGAATAAGAGATCAGAGATCTGGGAGGGTTGCATGGTGGAGAGATCACAGTGGCAGGGAGGGGTAAGGATTTGAATACAAAAGGTGAGAACTTTAAAATTCAGACTCAAGGGCAACAATAGTGAGTGAGCTCCAGCAGAAAAAGACAAACCAGACTTGGTGCCTATTAGCTCATGGATGACAGAGCTTCCAATGAGCTCAAGTTTAGAGAAGTTTACGCAGGCCACCCCTAGGTTAAGAACGCCCAATTTATGACTTGCCTGCCCAACTTATGGACAGGCCTACATATGAATGAGCTCCCATAATATTATTAAATTCAAAAGTCTGACATACGTTAATTCTGAGGAACA
>JAUZTB010000081.1:5607361-5618633 GCA_034780895.1 Rhynchobatus australiae
AATGAAATTTCAGGTCCCTACATGGTGGCCTGGTTTGAAATGACAGCATTACAGATTACTCCAGCAATTATTGCTGTAGATGAAGCTGTAATAAACTAGGCAGTTTATTGTAAGGTGGGAGGCTGTGGTGCTCAGTAGAATGAAATTTAGAATCTTGATCAAGGCTCTCCTGAGACTAATGGATTTTTAGTGAAGTTTCCATTTTGGCTTATTGCCATTTTAAAACAAATGTAGATAATACATATTGATTGCACTAGTCACTTCACAAAGGTACACGGACCATATTTTCCACCATGTAGCTGTAGTAAAGCACCTTCCAATATGCAAGTGCAAAATTCTAGCTTTTGGTGCTGAGTAATTACTGGTGATATTTTTCAGAAATGGTGTAAGCAACTTGATGCTTTCCATTTCCAATAAAGGTGATAAAACTGGGTTGTCTTTGACCTCTGCCCCGCTTGTGCAGGCATGAATATGAAATATTTTACCTGTCAATGTGATTGGCTTGGTCTTAACCTCTGAGGGCACTGCTACAGTCTGCTTTTGACCCCCTGTGCCAAGGGCTACAGGTTTGCACTGGGGTTAATTTTATAATCTGGCTGTATTCAAGCCCCTGGCCAATAGCATATTTTGACAAAATCTGTGTCAAGGGCAGCAGTCTGTTCAGACTTTCAATTACTTGGGAGATTCTTGAGGAAGGGGTATTCTGGTTTCCGGGGTTGTATTCACACAAACACTAGTGTAACTCAATGCAGGTAATTATCACTCTTGCACTAGACAGCCAGCTACCTCATGAATTGTAAACATTTCCTGAGCATATTTCTGTATCTGCATTATATGAGCAGTTCAAAGTGCCATTTAGAAATTGTGCAGAGGCACCTCAGTGATGCAAGAAAGAAAATGTTCCAGGCTATTAATATTATCCTCTTTTCCCCTCCCCCTTGTCTCCCAGACCATGGACCTTGGCTGAGCAGGTGGCTGGAGATCTGCAGAATTGATTCCTGTCCTCAGCTGCTAGTGGATGCTGTACTGTGGCTCATCACTGCTTTGCCTATTGTTTGCTCATGCTCTGTACATCAGGGGTGAAGATTCAGTCTGCAGGGAGCCACAATACCTGAGCCTGAAACCAGACTGCTGGGGTTGCGGCACCATCTAGCAACAGTCCATGACACCCCACTAAGCTCACTCTCACTTTTAGTTGGGAGCATGATTATACTGGCATTCAATCACTTAAAGTATGCTCCACCAAACAGTTGCACAACATATTACTCACATAGCAAGAGCACTCAAGTTGACTGTCTTCCTCAATTTGAGATCCAAATTTGAATGAACTTTATGCTGTTTCCCTGAATTTTCTATTCTACATAAATAGAACATAAACTTTAATGCACCTAATTGATCTCTGATTATTGTAGGTGAAGTAGCTCAGATAGCAGTAGTGGCCTTCGTTTCTGTGGTCAGCATAGATGATCCTGCTGGTAATTACAGCTGTCTCATTAAACCAAGCTTGCTTCCCCCACTAAATTAAAAATCCTCAATCTTGTAAATTTACAGTATATACTGATCAGTGCAGGCTTGAGTACAACTGGAATTTTGTTTTGAGATCAATGTCCTTGAGGGGGCTGGTTCGGTAAAGCAAAATTCCATTTAGCTGCTTACTGCATTGTTGAATGTCTGCAGATATGGTTTTTCTAGATATGAAACTTCTGATCCAAGACTAATTCGTTATTGGAAAGTGCATTAATTCTAAGAATATTGCATGAGTCATGTGGGAAATGTTACATGTGGCAACATATGAGTGCCTTCTGATGCAAAACAATTCAATTCTTTGTTGCCTTTTTAACTTCAAACATCATCCACATCAAGACGTGTAATCTTTCTGTGCAGTTAAGTGGCATTAGTTGTATTTGTTTTGTATAGGTTATGTGCAGAAGCTAGTACCTTGTTAAATATAGGGTATACATAACAGCAAAGGCTGGAAGTCAAATGGGAGTTGGTCTGAATGTTCAGATGTGCAGTATTAAAAATAGTTGAGATGTGAAGGGCCCAATATAACCTTGCGTATATATCTGGGAAGTTACCAGGTCAGTATGCTATCCCAAGAGTTAGTTCTTGCATGAAGTGTTAACACTTGGGGTGAAGAGTTTGTCATGGAGTAAAGGGAAGTGTTCCTGGGGTGATAGGTGCTCTGTTTCCAGTATAGTACTAATAAATGTGAGCAGTTAAATTATATACCTAAATAGTGCCATACATACGTGCAGAAAAATGTTACCTTGTACAGGGCAGTATGCAGTGCATAGCATTTGGCAACAAAATGATACATGTAACCCATCAGATTCAATCCTAGCATTGTAAAGGCATTGTCTACTTTAAAACTTTTTTTTGCCCATTGATTTGAACTGTGAGATCTTCATTCATGTTGGCCATCTCAGTTTAGGCCCAGTAAATTACTGGTGACAGTTCGACTCCTGGAGTTTGAAATTTATGCTCAAAATGGGAACATATTTGAAGTTTGACACGCAGCTACCATAAGCAAATTCAAGAGAGTTTAATTTACATAAGGTCTCTCAAAAGGCCTGGTTGACAAGAGTTTTGTATGTTGCTTACTTGCTGTTTTAGTGCATTTTGTAGAATCTGGATCAAATCCATTTATCAACAATTACATTTTCAGAAGTAATCCAATGATTTTGTAACATAGGGAGTTGGAGGAACATATCAAGTTCTTGCAAAACTGGTTTAGGAGGCAGAATGGGGGAGGACTTCATTCTTTCCCTCTTTGAACAAGTTCAAAGATCAGAATGCTGTCACACATCTAATAAACTTAATGTACCTCATAGTCAAATTTTGCTCTATAACTACATTTTCAACCAGACAGGGAAACAAAAAAAACACTGACCTCTTTATTTTGTTTTTTTTAAGGTAATTGATAACAATGGGTTCGGGGCCTGTAGATCCAAAAGAACTCCTAATAGGGTTGGACTGCCTCCTTGGCAAAGATGGGGAAATTAAAAGTGGCGATGGTGTCATTAGAATTTACAGGTAAACCTTCACTCTGTTCCATGCAATTGCACACAAGCTACATGTTTCTTAATACAAATTCAATAATTCCTCTATTAGTGTGATATTTTTGAACATGGGACATCCTTTCTGCAGCACATACCTACATTGTTGATGGGGTGAGGGAAGCATGGGGAGACATTTGACAGCCACTTCTTGGGACTGCAGTCTTGGTTTATGCTTCTTGCATTCTCAGGGTATGACACATGCCCTTTCCAAGTAGCCATGCTGGTGTGTGGCTGTGACTATTGTGTTTAGTGCTGGTGGTCATACCGGAGATACAAACTGGCTACTGTCCAATGAGTCTTTTGGCTGGCTTTACCTTTGCAATTAAACATTTCTTTGTGTATAGAGTACATGATTTTATTTTTCTTGTAAGCTGATGCTCAATTCTTTCCACTCTGGATGTGTATGAAGTGATAGCTTTACCTAAATGTCAATCCTTGACATAATTTCCAAGACTACTTTCAGTATCAAAGGGGATGGAGATGATTTCACCTGCGTGGAAATCCCTTAGGATATAGTGGGACGTTGTTTTTATACCACAGCCTTATTGTTGATTTAATGACTCAGGAAGGATGTAAAGTTGGTATTCCACTTAATCCCTGTTAGTTTTCCATCAAGTTATGACACCTCCCTACTTCATGCTTCCCACCAAGCCTTGTGTCTCAAGTAGATTCTTCTGTGATCAATTCAGACTTGTCCACTGGACCCCATTAAAGTTGTTCATAATGATTGCTGCACTTCACCAAACACTTCTGTCTTTCAAACATTTGCAGTGTATGTCTGGATAATGGCCACGTTTCTAGTGCAAGGTGTATTAATTGCTTTTCTTCATTGCCTTTTTAGGTTGATGAAGGAGTCAAAAAAGTTAGTAAGCAGGTGTATGTACTTAAATATCCTGCTTCAGACCAGGTCTGAGGATATCCTAAATCAGTAAGCACGATACTTTCTAATTTGTTAATGTCGTTTTAATTTCCTCCTTTGGCTAAGTTGGTATTGTCCTCAAGCTTATTAAATTGTTCTATGTACTGCTTTGTGTATGACAATTCGTGCTATCTCCAGTTCATTAGTATGTCTCCATGCTGCCTTGGGTTCAAAAATTAGGTGTATTTTCTTGTGCAAACTTTTCTTACAACTCTTAACTCTTATGGTTTTGCTTAAAATGATATTCCTTGGTCAGCACCCAAATTTGGGCTCTGCTTACTGCTGGGGTTGCTCCAGAGTCCTGTGCCCAGCCCAAACAACCAATCTTGTGCTTCTAAAAAGATGATAGCACTGAGATCTGCATTAATGCAGGCTTGAAGGTGGGCTGTAGATAACCCTGCAAATCTTTGACTTGTGTCTAACATGTCTAAGGACATAGATTGGAATAGCCCTTCAAGCCTGCTCATCTTTTAATGACCATGTTGATCTTCTACTTCAAATCTATCTTCCTTCTTGATCTCCTTATCCCTCAATTTCCCCCCAGTATGCAAAAATCTATATGCCAGTCTGGAATATACCCAACTACTGAGGATCCACTGGCCCATGAAAGGCACTATGAACATCCCTTTGAAGGACAAGCATCAGTTGCTGCTGTGCATGAATCTCAAGATGGATAATGGTACTAGTCTGTTGGGGATAGCACTTCATATTAACAGAAATAATTAATGAAGATAATAAAAGATTGAAAATTCCTGATTAAATGACACCCCTCAACTTTCAAATTCTGCCTATCATTTTCTAATCCCTATTTGATCTTCCCTTCCTTGCCTCATTGCTTCCAGCCTAGGGAGTCCAAGAGTAGAGTAAGAGAACAGGCCATAGAGCCACTTGAATCTGATCTGCCAATTGACAAGGTCATAGCCAATCATGTAACTCAAAAACAAT
This sequence comes from Rhynchobatus australiae, assembly GCA_034780895.1. Taxonomy (NCBI): domain Eukaryota; kingdom Metazoa; phylum Chordata; class Chondrichthyes; order Rhinopristiformes; family Rhynchobatidae; genus Rhynchobatus; species Rhynchobatus australiae. The sequence continues at coordinate 5,612,288 of JAUZTB010000081.1, forward strand.
TTTCCTGCCCTGTTCTCATATCCTTTAATATCCAAATATATGTAAATTTGTACCCTTTTGATGCAATCAATGACTGAGTCTCCATAGCCCCCCAGGGTAGAGAATTCCAAAGATTTTCCACGCTTTGGGTAAAGAAATCATTCCACAGTTGCCCAATGTAACCTACCCCCCGCTTGGAGATTGTGACCACTAGTTCTTAGACTCCTTATCCAGGGGAGGTACTCTCGCAGCATCCACCTTGTTACATCCTCTGAGAATTTTGTTCATTTCAATGGCACCTCTCATTCCAAACTCTAGAGGATAGAAGCCTAGTTCACTCATTCTGACTATTTCTTCTAATCCTGACCTTATTTGCAAATTTATTTGGTCTAGCATTACCTTGCATTGTCTGTCAAATCATGAGATGCATATAGTCACCTGTTTGTTTCTTTCCTGAAGGTTCATCAGCATTGGCGGTTACAAGCTGCTGAATAATTGGCTGACCTATTCCAAAACTACCAGCAATGTGCCATTGTTACAGCAGATTTTGCTGGCTTTGCAGCTGCTACCACTCACTGTGGACCATCTGAAACAGGTAAATAAGACCCTGAACAAATAAGCTGTCGTTAAGAGAGTGCCCACAGAAAATGGTTAGGGCTTATCTTCAGTGACTAAATTTTAAAATGGTGCATGCTGGATTAAAATATCTTTATTAGTCACATGGACATTGTAACACACAGTGAAATGCATCTTTTTGCGTTGAGTGATCTGGGGGCAGCCCGCCACACTTCCGGCGCCAGCATAGCACGCCCACAACTTCCTAACCTGTATGTCTTTGGAATATGGGAGGAAACCGGAGTACCTGGAAGAAACCCACACAGACACGGAGAATGTACGAACTCCTTACAGACAGTGGCCAGATTTGAACTCGGGTCGCTGGTGCTGTAAAGCGTTACGCTAACCACTACACTGCCGTGCCTGCAATAATTCTCTGCAATAGTTCTACGTTCAGCCCTGGTACAGAACCAGAGTATGAAAACTTTGACTAATTGGCAAGGAGAGTCAGTTTTCATTGGTAACCAGAGAACAGATTTGAGGTGGTTCAAAAGAACTGGAAGGATCATTTAAAAACAAAATGATGTAAGGATATTGGAAATAGTCTCAGTAATAACTTTTGAAAATGGAATTTGCTGTTCAATGAAAAATGGCCGTTTGAGAAAAAGAATGGGAAAAGTGGGCCTAATGAAAAGGCTTTGAAAGAGCCAGCGCAAAAGACCTTAGTATTTAAAAAAAGACAGAGGGAAAATAGGAAAATGCTGGAAATGTATGTGAACATCCAGAAAAGAATAATAGATTGGAGTTGCCATGGATTTATGAAAGGGAAATCACACTTAACTTCCTTGGAATCCTTTTGAGGATAGATAAGGCGAATCAGTGGATGTCATTTATTTGGATTTTCAGGAAGACTTTTTATAAGGTCCCACATGGGTAGATCGGGTTTACATCACATTGAAGTTGGGTGCTGCATTCTAGTGTGAATTGCAAGTTCATTACAGACAGTGGGAATGAATGAGTCTCTCTGGGTAAGCAGGCAATGATTTGGAGTACTGGAGGAATTAATTGTTGGGGCCCCAGTTATTCAAAATCTACAGTTTGACTGAAGGGAGCAAATGTCATAATTCCAAGTTTGCTAAATGTACAAAACTAGGTAGAATTGTGAATGGGGAGGAGGATGTAATGATGTCTCTAGGGGACAGAGACAAAGTTCTAACAATGCTTAACAAGTGACTGCAAGATGTTTCTCCTAAACCATCTGGAACCAAAAGCCACATTTGAAATATAGAGTAGGCCATTTAGTATTGAGGTGAGGAAATATTTCTTCACTCAGTTTTGAATCTTTGGAATTCGTTACCCTGGAGATTTGGTCATCAAGTTCATTCAGAACAGTTTGATTGATATCGGAACAGCTGAATACCACGAAAATCAAGAGTGAGGGAAAGTGAGAGTGAGGGAAAATGGAGCTGACACAGGTCAGCCATGATATGAAGGGCAAAACAGGCATGAAGGATGACTAAGCTATCTGGCCCTAATTTTTATTGAAAATCATGATGGTCCTGAAAGACACAGTCACTGCTCCAAATGTAGACTTCACTGGAATAGCAGACTTTGCAGCCACTGAACTGTCACATGTAGCATCTCCCATCTTGACTTATTTTGGGAAGGAGAGAAGTGTATAAATCATGGGTTTTTACAGTCTTATGTGGGGGAGGGATGGGTTCCAGAAAGCAGCATTAATATTAAATGCAGCTGGCAAATTCTTAACCTGCGCTTCATTCTGTTTCAGAATAACACAGCTAAGATAGTCAAACAGTTGAGCAAGAGCTTTGAGGATGAAGGTAAGACGTGCTTTTGATTTGTGGAACTGCTGCATGTTTTAGACCTATGATGATTCAAAATGGTTATTGACTCGTGGGTTTGTAGGAACTAATAACCCTCTTGCATCTTCCAGCTGAGACTGGGACAGTCAGTGTCAGCATGCAGGCCATATCAATCTCTTTGCTGCCTACTATACATCCACCTTGCTAAGCTCTCTGTAATGGAATCCCACCACAGATTAGATTTTTATAACCACTTGAAATAATCTGTTATGGTTGACTCTGAACAGTATTGCTGTTAGCTGCCCGTGCAATTTACATTTTAATCATGACATTCACTTTTGCTTGCCCTGAAAGTGATGGTGTGGTTCATAAACTTGTGTGATGAATCTTTGCTACAAGGGTTTTTGATTTGTCACTTACCATTTGCTTTAATGAAGGGTGGGGAGACTGCCTTTCAAACACAGGTCAATAAAAACCAGTTGCATTTAACGTTTTTTGCAGGTCAATGGAAAGGAGTCTGTTAAATAAACAAGCTATTTAAAATGGATAAAACAAAACTCAAGTGCCTGCATCTACCATATGGCAACAATGGCAATATGATGAATAACTTGTATGTTTCAGCTTGTCAAAACAAGCTTGGTTTGCCTTTGATTTACTGTATCCTCTCAGGAGAGGAGACTTTCGACTTCTCGCCATTTGCGGCAGCTGGTGCCCTCTGAGAATGTTGACAGTTCCTGCTACCTCCTGTACAGATTTTTGCATAATGAAGGGTTTGTTAGGAGCTTAATGCCTTTGTTATCTGGGCAAGAGCCATATTTCTCAATTTCTTCTGGTTTCTGTTTCAGAGCTCAGGAAGTTGGCACAGGTTTTGGTCAACCATTGGATGACTGTCATTCGATCTCAGAGTTTGGGCCCTGGAATGATAGGTACAAATCAGTCCTTGTTAAAATGGGTTTGGTCACTGGAAATCAGATATCTGATACAATGTGGCATCCTTGATCAAATGGAGCAGTGACTACAATGCTGATATTGGTAGTCAAGCTATCTTTGCCAGAAAAATAACATTGTCCTCCCTCAGCACCAAAAGCATTGCCTTGTTTCTTGCCACATTTCCACAGCTTCACGCCTTCTAATCCTGTTATGCTCTGGGGATATTGCAGCTGATGTTTGTCCTCTGATGTCCCTTCAGTTTTGTTTTGAAAAATGTCACCTGGTGTCCACTAATAAGTCAGTAGTTTAAAACTCCTCCCCTGACCCAGCTTTATAAAGTTATCTTTCCAACCGGAGGAGAGGAAACTGGAGACAATGTGGTTTAGGTGGCTTCTCCAGCAGTGCTTCTACCACCCCTTCCCTCCATCTTTTTATACTGGCTATCTCCACTATCTTTCAGTTCACATGCAGGGTCTCGACCCAAAACATCAACTGCCCATTTCCCTCTGTAGATGCTGCCTGACCTCCTGGTTCCTCCAGCATCTTGTGTGTTGCTTCTGCTTGCTGTGTTGTGCATGAGCTTGAACACTCTCAGATCTTGCAGTGCACATTCTGTTTCTATCGTATAGTCTAAATTGCTGTTAACTTAACATTCAAAATTGTGTTGAAAGGACTGGACAGAGCAGATGTGGCTAAATTGTTTCCCTTGGTGGGTGAGTCCAGGACAAGAGGGCACAGTCTTAGAATTAGAGGGTACCCATTTAGAACAGAAATTAGGAGAAATTTCTTTAGCCAGAGGGTCATGGATTTATGGAATTCGTTGTCATGTACAGCTGTGGAGGCCCAATCACTGGGGGTGTTTAAGGAGGAGATTGATAGGTATCTAATTAGTCAGGGTATCAAGTGATGTGGGGGAAAGGTCGTGAATTGGGGCTAGATGGGAGAATAGTTCAGCTCATGGTGAGGTAGTGGAGCAGACTTGATGGGCCAAATGGCCTACTTCTGCTCCTTTTGTCTTGTGATAATTTTTGGGCAGGCTGGCTGTCTGCAGTTTGTCTCTGGCCTTTGTATGTGGGTCTTTTTGGTGCAGTGCCAATCTATTTTAATCATGGTGAACTTGAGTATGACAATTGGTGTCACAGAACATGCATTTGCTGTTTTGAGCAGATTAAATATTTTGTCTGCATGAATATGTAGCAGTGGACTTTACCTGTAAGATATGGCATGGCAGCATTTAGTAGCTCTTAAGTGTACTTTAACAGGAGGTCTTTAGATTTCTAGTTGATCAAGTTAGCTTGTGTTCAAAGCTAAAAATCTACTTTCGCACAATGAAGCAACTTGTGTCAGTTGTTGTAGATCCTTTGTTAGTGCTAATTGGTTTGGTTGCTGGAGGTGTTTTTATGCTCTAATAATAAATTACTTGTCTCAAGTATAAAGTTTGATAAATTAATTTTAAATGTTTTTGTTATAAAATCTGTAGATAAACAGCCAGAGAAAAAGAAGCGGAAGGATGAGAAGAAGGATGAAGGCAAGGTTCGAGCACCAGTCTCCGAGAGAGTCCCAGAACCCAAGTCAGACCTTCGAGTGGAGACGAAGGAGGAAGAAACGGAGAAGAAACGAGAAAAACCCAAATCGTTACGGACAACGGCACCCAGTCATGCCAAGTTCCGGTCAACAGGTGTGTTCTCAGTGCTTGCCTTATTAGATATAATAGATGAGCTTGCACTGTGAGGTATGGTAAGACACCACCTACTTGCACAGACAGGGTGATTTCCCCGTAATGCAAATTCAAGCTTTGTGAGTTAGCCTGCAGCCAGCAGGTGTTCCTTGTACCTGTTGGTGCAGTGTATGTTGACATTACCCAATTACTTTTACAGGTCTGGAGATGGAACCAGCAGCTCCTGTTCAGCCAAAAAAGATAACCCCTGGTCCAGTCATTTCTGACAAGTACAACATCAAGCCAGCACCTCTTAAGAGACCAAAGTAAGACCACTGTTACGATGCACATCACATTGTACATCGGGGTGTAGAGCAGAACCTATATTATAGTCAGATACTGTTCATGGGGTTGTACGTGTCTGAGAGTAAAAGCTGCAGCGATGATAACTGTTCTAGTGCTCATGTGAATACTGGCTTAATCTATTCTGGGGTAGGCAGCATGCATCAAGTGATCTGCTTTTGTTTCATTGTATGTCTTACCATCTCTCCTATCAAGATAGGCTAGGCAGTTTTGGGGTTTAGAAGAATGAGTGGAGTCCTTATTCAAACTTATAAGANNNNAACTTATAAGATCCTAAGGGGGCTTGATAGGGTAGAGTTTCCACTGGTGGTAGAGTCTGGAACAAGGGGACATAGTTACAAGATAAGGTCCAGTCATTTAAAACTGAAGCGCTTAGAAATTACTTCTGAAGATAATGAATCTTTGGAGTTCTCTTATGCAAGGATTTGTGGAGGCTAATTCATTAGAAGCATTTAAAGTGGAGGTATTTGACATATCAAAGATTTGAGGACTGTGGGGAACTGGCACAGAAGAGGAGTTGAGGCTGATGTAGATCAGCCATAATCAGATTCATGTCAGGGCAAGCTCGAGGGGCCGAGTGGCCTACTCCTACATTCCTATGTTTGAATGCAATTGAAAATGTCAGTGTGATGGGATGCCTTTCAATCCTCAAGCCAGTACAGAAGTGGTTTACGGACAGCTAAATATAAAGTATAGCCACTGTCAAACTATAGGAAACATGGCAACGAATTTACTCACAACCAGCACCAGATAATTTTAAATTAAATAATATCCACTTCAATTTTTCAAACTGGGCAGAAGAGTAAAGATGGACAGGGTCACTGGAAATATCTCTGCTCTTATTCAAAGTAGGCACCTGAGGCACAAACATTGGTTCGTATTCATCAGAAAGAGACTACCTCTTCCAGTGCAGCAAGGCTCCCTCGGTACTGAACTGGGAGACTAGATTAATTGTTCAAAGGAGCCTTGGTCCAAAATGAACTAGGTCCTGTTGATCTCCATAGCTGTGGTTTTCATTCCTTGTAATTAGACAGCTGTC
>JAUZTB010000081.1:5993041-6005778 GCA_034780895.1 Rhynchobatus australiae
AGATTTTTGCTTGCATTTTATTTCAATCCTGAGCCACGTGTTACGGGGGGGAAGGGGGGGTCCGGCTGCCAGGACTAAAGATGGCGGCGCTCTAACCGGCACAGAAGCTTCGCCACATCCGTTTGAAGGGAAAGTGATTCAGAAATGCACAACGGGCTGAGTGGGAACCACCGCAGGGATGAACATAAACCCAGAATTCAGAATCTGCCGTCCCATTGCATAGGCCATCTCCTTCTGCGGCACCGCCAACCCCCACGAAACCATCCGGCTGCAAATGGTCCCAATGGCGCCCTTGAGATGATTGACGTCGCACCGAGCCAATCAGCTGCGGGAACCACCTTCGGATACGTGTGGACGGCCGGGCGCTGATTGACGTGAGGATCCACCATTGAGCGGCGGGGCTGACCCCCGAGCTCTGGCCAATAGGCGCAGGCGGCGGAGGTGGATCCGCCCGCCCCCCCCGCAAGCCGCCATTTTACGTGGCGGCGAGAGACAGGCGGAGCGGTAGCGTCGTCCGGCTCCAGGTGCCGCGGTTTCTGCCTTGAAGCTCCCGCTCCCGGCCGTTTCTTTCTACCCCCTCCCCTTCGATCGGCGTCCGTGGGGAGGGCTGCGAGGCGAGATGGTGAAGATTTTCGTGGGCAACCTGCCGCGGCTGACGACGGCCGAGGAGATCCGCGCCCTGTTCGAGAAGTACGGCGAAGTCAGCGAGTGTGACCTCATCAAGGTAGGGGGCGGGGCCCGGGCCGCTACCATGGCAACCGCCCGACTGACACCCGGCTCGGTCGCTGGGGGCAACGCGCCCCTTTGATTGACAGCGGGAGGCCACGGGTCCCCGCCGGCCGGGGTTGCGTGAGTCCTGGTTAACTGGCTTAGCTAGTTATTGCCTCGTTAACCCAAGATCACGCGTGGAATCTTGGTGGTCTTGCACAGTGTCCTCTGCAGCCTCCCCCTCCCCCACCACCACGTTGCTGTTGCAGTGGTCGTTCTGGTGGTCTTGCACTGTGATCTCTGCATCCTTCCCCCACCTTGTTACAATTACAGCGATCTCAAGATCACAAGACAGAGGAGCAGAAGTAGGCCATTCGGCCCATCGAGTCTGTTCTATGAGCTAAACATACTATTCCCACATAGCCCCAATTCCCGGCCTTTTCCCCATATCCCTTGATTAATGAGATACCTATCAATCTTCTCCTTAAACGCCCCCAAGAATTCCATAATATCACTACCCTCTGGCTAAAGACATTTCTCCTCATTTTCTGTTTTAAACCAGTACTGTGTAATTCTAAGACTGTGCCCCTCTAGTGCTGGACTCACCCACCATGGGAAACAGCTTAATCACATCTCCTCTGTCCAGTCCTTTCAACATTTGAAATGTTTCTATGAGGTCCCCTCTCATACTGGCGGTCTTCAAATGTGTTCTGTGCATCCTTCCCCCACCACATTGCTATTACAATGGTCATTTAACTTGGTTTAAGTAGTGAATTGTGGACAAACCAAGCTCGTGCATGGACTTTGGTGCTGTGATGTGGCATGCTCTCAGCACTGCACCACGTGCTAACCTTTGCTGTTGGATTAAATCTTATGAAGTGGGTCTCAAACCTGCAATGATTATGTCACCAGCTGAGCTGGGTGCTCCATGGTATGTTCTTCACTCCTCCCATTGATATTGTAGTGGTGACCCCCACCCCCCAAACCAATTGTGCCAGGAGCCCTGGTTAACTGGGTTTGGGGAAGAAGGTGTGCATTCATTTGGAGTCTGGAGCTATTCAACTGTGGGAGGTGATGCATTCAAGCTGACTTCTCTCCGAAATCCTGATGCGGGGCCTGGACTCGAAACATGGACAATACCTTTCCTCCTGCAGATGCTGCTTGATAGGAAAGGTTTAGAAGGACATGGGCCCAATGGGGGCAAATAGGGCTGCTTTAAATAGGCAAAATAATTGGCATGGGTGGGGCTGAAGGGCCTGTTTTTGTGCTGTATTGAGCCATTGAATCCCTCTAGCAGTTTGGTTTATGCTCCAGATTCCAGCATCTGAAGTCTCGTGTCTCCTGGGTACTCCTTGGTGTCTCTTTCCCCCCTTCTCCCTGCCCCCCAAGTCCCTGGAGAAGGGTAGGGAATTGTGATTCACTCATCCCTTTGGGTGAAGCGTCTAATTGTGCAGTCTTTGAGCAGCATTGAGGATCCTATTGTCCTCATCGCACATTTTTCCTTCAGCAGACCTTGGAGCAAGAATGGAATTCTGGCTTGCCTTTTTGGATAGAAATGCCTGATGGTCCAATCAAGTGTGTCCATCTCATCAGGTGTAAGGAAGGGAGTCCATTTTCTCATGGCGCTGAAGGGCCTGTGTTCTGCCTTTATGGCCTCAGCACATGCCTAAGAGTGTTTCAGGCAATGGAGCACATTTTGAGCTGCAGTCATTATTGTCCTGTAACACAAGGCAACAGCACAAGGAGGCACACACCAAACAGATGCAATTGTTTCTTTTGTTAGATAAATGAGTGACAATCTTGCAGCATCTGGGGAGAGAATCCAAATTATTTCAGGTCAACGGTTTGTGCTGGTCATTTATTAACCAGGACATTGGGGAGATCCCCTCCTTAAAGTAGTGCTGGCTGACTTTACTAAGAGTGAAAGTAGGGCCTTGGTTTAAGATCTCGCCTGAATGGCAATAGCTCTCACGTTGTGGCGTGCCTTCACTGCACCACATGCCAACCTTTGCATTGTGATTAAATCTCGTCAAGTGGGTCTCAAACCCACAATGATTATGCCGCCAACTGAGCTCAGACTAAAGCAATTCTTGGTGATGGGAGATCTGATTTAGCAGAGCCACACATCCTATTCTCCATTCTCCATTGGTCAATTAGAATGAGGAACTCCTTTCTTGACAGCAGAGTGGGAGAACCTTTACTGGTGACTTATGAAACTAGCAAGCCACCAATAAAACGAAACTGTGAGTGACAAACCAAAAACAGCCACTGAACCCGAGATCTTCCAGATCATTAAGGCTTGAAAGGTCGTACGCTGCAGATTTTTCATGGACTCTTTCTTTTATTACTGGATGTTGCTATACAACTGGTCTGCATTTCTTCCCCAACAGAACTATGGATTTGTTCACATGGACAACAAGGAAGCAGCCAAGGAGGCGATTGAGAATCTGCACCACTACAAACTGCATGGGGTCGCCATCAACGTGGAGGCCAGCAAGAGCATGACCAAGTCCTCCACCAAGCTCCACGTGGGGAAGGTGAGCCCCAACTGCACCAGCCAGGAGCTTCAGGCCAAGTTCGAGGAGTATGGAACCGTCCTGGAGTGCGACATCATCAAAGATTACGCCTTCGTGCACATGGAGAGAGGGGACGATGCTATGGCAGCCATCAAAGGGCTGGATGGCACAGAGCTGAAAGGTGAAGTTGCTGGAGGGCACTTACTCTGATAAGATAAGATTTCTTTATCAGTCACATGTACATTGAAACACACAGTGAAACGCATCTTTTGTGTAGAGTGTTCTGGGGGTCAGCCCGCAAGTGTCACCATGCTTCTGGTGCCAACATAGCATGCCCACAGCTTCCTAACCTGTACATCTTTGGAATGTGGGAAGAAACTGGAGCACCCGGAGGAAACCCACGCAGACACAGGGAGAACGTACAAACTCCTTACAGGCAGTGGTGGGAATTGAACCCGGGAAACTGGCGCTGCAATAGTGTTACGCTAACTGCTACGCTACTGTGCCTGAGCCAGTGGGAAAGGGTGCTCTGTCTTGCTACTAGCTACAAAGCCATGGGATTGACACAGGGGTTCATGGTGGTATCAAGAGGTAAAAGGCTACATCTAGTCTCCTGGTTTCTAATTAACATTGGGGTTGATTTGTCAGAAAACTTGAAAGTTATGTCTTGTATCAAAGGATGATGGAAGCTGAGTCTTTGGTCTTAGAGGTAGCGGTAGACAGATGCTTGATAACCAAAGGTTGAAAGATATCTGAAGGGGTTGGGAATGCAGAGTTAATATTACAATCATGTCAGGAATGAACTCAGTAAATGGCCAAGCAGGCTTGAGAGGCGAACTGGCCTATTCCTGCTTCATTCTGTATGCTTGCTGCTACTTGGGCTGAAATACTCAAGAAGTGGTCGCATTCTCACGTTCCCACTCCATCTATTTTTCTCTCTCTCCAGCTTGTCTCTTCACCCACCTATCTGACAGGGTGGGTACAGCAGATAAGTGAGTGGGGGGTGTTCACCACCAAATGTGGCTGGACTGCAGGAAGCACTAATATGTCTTTGTCTCTAACAAAGCACCACTGTCCTGGAATCATGTTGGATGCCAGAGATGATGTCTGACATCCTCCTCTGCTGCAGACCTGTCACTTTTCTTCTCTCTCCCTTTTCTTAATGCCCCCCCCCATCCCACCATCTCCTTCACCCAACAACTTCATCAACTAACCATCAGCTTCTGTTTTTTTTTCCTATTTTGACCCCACCCCCAGGACCATGTCTCTGTACTGCTCTCCTGCTTTCCCTTAGTCTTGTCCAGGAGCAACATCCCACTGCTGTTACCCTCCTCAGATCCCACATTAGCAGTAGTCATTGCTCAAACTCTCCTGTGCAGTCCTCAAACATGCTGAAGTTCCCAGAACCTGTGTCCATCTTGCCCAGAAATGTAATAACGCTTAACAAAGTCACTAACTTGTCCTTCTAGTTCAATACAGCCTCTAACACTGTTGTCCACACAATCTTTTCTACTGTTGTGTGGCAGTGCACCTGCCCTACTTTCATTTTTTTGATCCAGACACAGATAAAAGATTGCCTGCAGTGAACAGTCCCTGCAGAGGTCCTGGTGAGCTTCTATTTGATCCCTCCCCAACCCCCACCCCCATGTTCGTCTGCTAAACTCCTGTTCTACACTTGCTCCCTGCTAAACTTTTCTATTGGCTTCTCCCTGACATTCTATCTGCCACAAATGATGATCGCCTGAAACTCTGCTGTTCATGTCCTAATGCAGACCATTATCTGTTCACCTCCCTGCTGCCCCCCCCCCCCCCCCCAATGCTCACTGATGTGTCGGATTCCAGTTAAGCAGCACTTTGCTTTTTTGATTTTAACATTTCCATCCTTTTTCTTCAAATCTTTCCCTTGGCCTGCGACCTCCCAGTGCGATAGCCCTCAGCTACATCTGCTCTTCTTCAATCCTGGCCACTGATTATCTTTAAATTTCATTCCCTCGCCATTGCATTTAGTTGCTGTCCCTCAACCTGCAGAATTCCTCCTTAAACCCTTCTCTTTTGATCTCTCATTGTTTGTTGCTCCTTTAAAACTGACCTTGGACTCAGGAGTTCTCCTTTAAGAAGGGAAAAGGTTAGTGAGCTCATTCCTTTCAGTGTTTCTGCTGCTTTGTGCTTTTATTGATTGCGTCAGCACTATTATGTCTGGTAATCATCTCTAAACACTTGATCTCTGCCCCTTATTGTTCTGCCTCATTTGAAGCTGTGTTCCTGATTTACCTTGGTCCCAAATGAAATGGTGGTAGGCTTCGGCATTTTGAGTTTGTTTCCCAGCTTCATGGAACGAGGCTGGGCTGTTTGAACACACAGTTATAGTTACAGGGTCCAACTGTTTGCTTGAATTGTCTTTTTTTTAAATAATCTGCAGCAGTGGATGTAGAGAGAATAATTTGCAGGGCTGCGGTGAAAGAGCAGGGAGGTGGGAGTAACGAGATGACTGCCAGTCCCCTGCATGTAGACCTGTAGCACGAACCTGCTGTGCAGTGACTTCCCTGTTAGGGCTGAAAGCAATGTTCCATCTCTTTCATTTAGAATTGTTCTCAAGGGACCTGGAGGCTGGTGTGTTGACATTGTAGAACTGGGGCAGCCGATAAGCAGTAATCTAACAGGGTTGGTCTTGGATAGTTCCTGGAGCTCAAGCTTTAAGTTTAACTGTGAGGTTAGACTTTATTGGGGGTGGGGGCAAAGGCAAGAGTGCTGAATGTGGGACTGACTGTGCTTGAAGCAACAACAGCAAGGATGTAATTTTTTTTTGTGAATTCGTCCTTTACAGATGTGGAGGTAAGCGGGAAAAGTGTCAGAATAATCCTACTTGGTTATGATCTTGGGGAATGGCACGTAGCTAACGAGAACCCATGGGACATTGTGTTCAGCACTGATTGTGGGCCGAAGGGCCTGCTCCTGTGCTGCAATGCCCACATGTGAAGGAGGGTGTTGATGTTTGGTTTCATTGTTTCTGAGGCGGTACAGAGTTGTCAGCAAACAAGCTGATACCTTGAGGGTGGGTTACAAACAGTATTGTCAGCCGCAGAACATTAACTTGATCAGTTGGAGATTTAATAGGCCTGTAGTATTACAAAATGTGAATTCCAAAAGGTTGGGGTGGAGTTAAAGGTTCAGGAAAAACAGGAATGTTTTTGTGAGAGGGTGGAAAGAATTGAGCTTTGAGTACAAACCACCAAGTACACGTCAGCGTTGTGCAACCCTTCAGACTGTTCGCTTAATGGTGTCCTTCTGCATAAGAAATTAAGTAGTTTTTTATTCCCTGGAAACAAATGACCACTGCACTTCATCTCAAATGGTTGGTGTTTTCCTGCGTTACGGTGGTGGAAATACAGGCTTCATATTTCAGTCGCTTGCCTGTCTACCCCCTAATATATTTTCCCAAAGTGTATCACTCACCTCTCCCTTCCCTCCACTGTAATTCTCCTCCTGTTCCCTCTGCCCAATGCTCCCTTTCATCACTGTACATTCCCCCTCAATTCCATCATTAACTTCTGCCACACCATGTTCTTTAGCCCCATCATTAACCTTTCACCTCCATGTCTAACCCTTCTCCCAGAGGTGCATTTGATTTCTCTTCACCTTTTTCCTCTGCACAAAGGATACTAAATACTGCATTTTAAAGCAATGTGTCTGTACAAATTTTAAGCAAAACACTGAAGATATAATGTGGCTAAAATGCATTGTATGGACTTCTCTCCCTTTGTTAGATTTGTCTTAATTAGTCCTTGCATTCTTCGAATGAAAAGATTCTGGTTCCTTGGAATAAATAGATATTGTCAGGTTTCATTCAGAAGGCTGCAGGGCTAGCAAAAGAGCATGCAGTTTGAATGAGTCTGCTGTAGGATGGGTGAACACAATTTTTTAGTATTTCTGAAGTGAAGAATCTCATTGGTAGTAACCGTTTCTCTGTGTTCACTTGGTGTGAAACATAACAATTTGTATCTGACCACACCTTTTATATGACTTGCATTCCTGGTCTTTTTCTATATTGACCCTGACCTTGCACCCTTGTTGATGGTCATTCAGCTATAGAAGCTACCTGGTTGTGTGAAAATCTCCAGTAACATTTTAAGAGTATTTAGAACTGTGGGTTTTAGAACATAGAACACTACAGGCCCTTCAGTGCACAATGTTGTGCAATGTTTTGTCCTGCTTCATCTAACCCTTCCCTCCCACATAGCCCTCCATTTTTCTATCATTTATGTGACTCTCTTAAATGTCCCTAATGTGTCTCCCTCCACTCTTTTGCTGACTGGAAACTTAACTGACAGTAGCAATCAACTTTGTCTGAGATAGATTCACACTTGATATGTGGTGGTAAACACACATCCAGACCTGCTCCTGCAGCCACGTCAGTGGTAGGTGGGACTGTGCGTTGTGATCCTGTGCCCCCTGTTGCTGGTAGAATCAGTGTACTTAGATCAGTTGTATTGTGCAACTTGAGAAAGTCATTTGGCCTGTTTCTGAGGGCTCTTTGAACTCTCCTCCACTGTCCTATTCCCATAACACTGCACACATTCTTTCCCCTTTCAGTATTTACCCATTTCCCACCTTCACACGTACTATTAAACCTGCTTTCTCAGGGAACCTCTGTAGCTCCACACCACCACTCCCTGTGTAAAAAGACTTCTCTCTCTCTCTCGCTCTCGCTCTCGCTCTCTCTCACACACACCCTCCCTCCCTCAAACTATGGCCCCTCATGTTAGTCAGCTGTGCTCTGCATGTATCAAAAGGAAATATCTGCAGCCCCTGTTTCCCTGTGTAGCTACCATTGGGCAGGAGGTACAGAAGCCTGAAGTCCCACTCCACCAGCTACTACCCTTCAACCGTTCGATTCCTCAACCAAATTGTACAACCCCAATCATTACCTCAGTAGAGTGACATTTTGCACTACAATGGATGGCTTTTTTGTGTGTGCTTTCTGGTATAATTTGTGTAGATGCGTGTGCCTGTGTCATTGCACCTGTGCACACATGGACATGTACACATGACAGTAAACTTTGACTTTAGTTCTGTGTAACGAACTGGGAATCTTCTCTCCATTCAAGGCAAGCGGATCCATGTTGAGCTGTCCAAGAGCCGACTACGGGTCCAGCCTGGGATGGGCGAGAAGAACACCTGCTTCCGCTGCGGCAAGGACGGCCACTGGTCCAAGGAGTGCCCGACGGACCGGCCGGAGCTGGGGGTGGGCTTCACCCCCGACTACCTCGACCCCTACGCCATGCCTGCCCGCTACGGGGAGCAGCCCTTCTACGACAGCCGCTACGTCGACTACTACGAGAAGTACCGGGCGGGTGCCTACGGGGCGGTGGGGACGCCCTACCCTGACCGCTGGGGGGCCCAGCTGGGGGCGTATGGCGCCAGCCTGAGGGAGCGCATGCCCAAGGCACTGGAGGCCTACAGCCAGAGCGCCATCTCCCAGCCGCCCACCTACTACGCCCGGGACCGGAGCCCCCTGCGGCGGGCGGTGGTGTCTACCGTCACCGACTATGCCACGGCTGCCACCGAGTACGCGGCGGCCGCCACCGCCTCAGCCACTGCCTCCGACTACGCGGCAGCTGCCGCCAGCTATGCTGCCCAGGACTACGCCAGCGCCAACTACGCGGCGGCTGGCTACGGGGCGACCGCCACCACCACAGCCGACTACACTGCCGCTAACTACACCGCCGCCGACTACGCCAGCGCCTACGGCTACGACTACTCCAGCGCCGCCACCAGCAACGCCGCCTACACCGCCGCGGGAGCCACCGGCGATGCCTATGCCGGCCAGACGCAGTACTCTGCCTACTAACCAGCAGGTGAGTGAGAGCCAGCGGGGGCTTTCCCCGACCCCGGGCTCCGCTGCGGTCTCCCCATCGCCATTGGGCCATGCCGGGTTTTGTTTTGTTCCCCACCTGGGAATGGCTTCCCGTGCCGACCTCAGTTGGGGGGTGGTGGGGGGAGGAGGGTTCCTGCAGCCAGTAATTCCTGAGCAGGCCCCCGGAACGTTGTCCCCGCTGCGTGTGTGTGTGTGAGCACGCGAGGAGGATTTTTCTCCCCACCCTTTATGTTTAAATTCCCAGTCACTTTTAAACTGCTTCTGTTGTCTACCGGCGTCAAGAATCGAAGCTCTGGCGGTGTTGGTGCCTACTTTCTCGTCCTTAGGTGCTCTTCATTGCTCACATGGGTCTCTTCCTTCCACCTGCCTGCCTAGGAGGGAGAGGAGAGTGCAGGAGCTTCCCTTCCCTGCACCTGCCTGCACTGTCGGACCGCGCCGCTTCCTTTGACAGTGTGCTCACACGCACGGCGCCTCCCAACCAGCTGGCCTCGGGTCCAGATTTCCTCCCCGGGTAAACCCGCATCCTGCTTTGGTAGGTTAACGCCTTCCGTCTTGGCAAACGACAGCACAAAGGCGACGGCCGGACTCTCTCTCTCGCAGTTAGCCGGGTGCTCGGCTTGCGTTCGTGCGGTGGGAACCCGGGGTACTGCCTGCCTTGAGGCAGAAAGTGCTGCAGGTATGGCAGCTTGAGTTCCTGCTGTGATCCGGGGTCTCTGTACGCTCCCAGCCGCAGGGCACACAAGTCGTCTGTAGAGATTAGCTCCATGTGTGACCTGACAGACTCCAGTTGTATCATCTTTATTTTGCCCTCTCCTTCATTCAAGACTGCTGTTGCTGGATGGTGACCTGCTACAGGTGTGTTACTTGAACTTTCCTACACAGCTTGAGGTCATTGTATCACAGCACTCACTGGACAGGGCCATCCTTCTACAGTATTGGTTCTGCTGCCAGTCAGTCAAGAGACAAGTTCCCTGTGATCAATAAAGTATAAGGCAGTTACTCCAATAATAATGTACAATGTTATAACAGGGGAGCCATTGGGGGCCCTCAAACCTTTTTTGCTGTTTAAACAACACCTCGACAGACTTATTTCAACACCACTAGCCCCATTTCCACTGGTGCCCAAAAGTCCATGGGTGTTGGAACATTAAACAACTGAACATCCACAGCCCTCCAGCAGAGTTGCAAAAGTCTGTTTGCATCCCTCAGTGAGGTAGCGTCTCCCTCTATCCCTGACCCAGCCAGTTGACTCTTGATGCCAAGCTCTCCATCCCCTCATCATCCCACCCCTTGGAGTTTCAGACAGTGAAATTGGTTTATTATTGTCACGTGTACCGAGGTACAGTGAAAACTTGCATGCCGTCCATAGTGATCACTTCAGTACAACAGTGGGGGGCGGCGGGAGATTGGGAGTGAGCGACGTTGGAGTCACTCAGCACATCAGATAGCAGGCTGTCCTTCAAACCATTTCACACATTTCCCCTTGAAAGGAGTCTGCTTCCGCCACCCTTCCAGGCTGTAAATCTGTTTTTTCTTAGAGAAAAAAGAAATAACTCCTCAATTCTCGTCCCTTTTGTTTTTTTAAACCCCCACTTGTTCTTTTGTCTGTTGCCATACATTATTGAGACTTTGAAGCTTGACCTTGGTTACTTTTGTGGCTGACCCAGCGGAAGGCGATGGGCTCTGATGCACAGGGGGCTGAGCGAGTCCAGGTGAGGCGGGAGAGGCTGTTGTGTGCGCGCGCGTGCGGATTGTGTCGCAGGGGGCTTCTCTTGCGGTTGATGGGCTCCTCGGCCCCGTGAGGGGGGGGTGGGGGGCGCGAGTCCGTCACTGGTGCAGTGGCCCGGACAACAGCTGTTGTGATTGATCTGACACTGTTCCCCCCCCGCCTCCAGACAGTGTTGCTGTACAGAGGGAGTCCACCGGCTGAGGCTGGAGCTTGCCTTTGGATCTGACTCTCCATGTGGTAGGAGCTTAGGCAGCATTGACCTTGTGGACCGGTCAGATACTGCGATGAATTGTTTAAACACTGTTGGCGGCCGTGCTGTTGGCTGTACTGGTGGTTCGATTATACCTGTTGTGCCTCTTGTGTTCCAGGCTGGATTTGTATGCACGCCTATGTACAAACCATTGTATAACCTGAGCTGAGGAAGTTTGTCATTCTTATTACTTGTAGTCTGCAGTCTTCAATCTTTCCTCCCTTTTTCCTTCCCTACCCATCCTAATTTTTTTTTGTTCCACCCCCCCGCCCCTTCCTGAAGCTGCCCACTTCCATGTGAGTACAGAGACCTTTCCATTACCTAACTGACGCACTTTATTACGCATCAGTAGTGTTGGACCCCGAAGGACAGCATTGGTGATCTACAACCACTCCTCCACTTCCACTTCATTCCAGCAGAGACCACAAGCTAGAGTTCGGGGATTGTGCTGGATTTCCACTTGCTCCCTCGCTCCCACCATGCATGTCCTGCCTGCCCCAACTGCTGTACTGACGGCGCAGGAGAGCGGGGATCAAGTCCTTCAATGCTCGTCTCTGGGGTTGCTCACTTGCGCACTGAACCAGGTTAGAGGCTGGGGAGACGGTGGTGAGGTGGGCCCAGTTTGTTCAGCTTCCCTGGCCGGCTGATAACGCATGCTGCTTGAGTTGCTTAAATCGAGACCAGTGTTAGAGAGGTGCCTCTTGCTACCACGTAGTGAGGCTGTTTGGGCCATCGTTGTTTGGGATGTGCTGTGCTATATTTTTTCCTGCCCCTTTAATGGGCAGTGGAGTGATTTGTGTTCAGATTATGGACGTTTCAAGTGTTTTAACACCCTTGCCGCATTGTATGTTTTCGGTGGCTATTGCAATGGTACATTTTCGTGCTCTTATAGTTAATGTGAGGATCAGTTTACAAGGGGGTGGTTGGGAGGGAGTGCAGGAATACCTCTAATCATCCCCCCCCTCCCCCCCAGCCTTTTATACTGCTTCAAGTACTAATCCCAGCCCGATACCCACCCACTGTCGGTCGGTCTCAAGGCAAGTCGCCCCCCCCAAGAGCATTCGGAAGCCATCCAGGAGTCCTGGTCATTCCTCCCCGCTCAACGTTGCAGCAGCAGGGGGGGATGGACGTCGCCGGGAAGAGAGGTCAGGAGCGTGCGATCCGCGTGACGGGCTGTCACAAGGCCAGTGTCGTTTCTGAGTGCAGAGTGCCCTTTGCCGGTGGTAGCGAGGCGTCGAGACGTTTAATGTCCGGCGGTGTTGCTGACGGTTTTGTGTGCGTGCTTTTTTAAAAAAAAGAAAATCCACTGCAGCTCGCGGAGATTGTAGGTTTGTTGAATGAACTGAATTGCTGTATCATCTCCCCTCCTCTTTAACAGTTTTGTACCTGTTGGAAACTCAGCTCCTGTTCCCACCATCGGAGCCTGTGGAAAGTAGCAACTATCAGACTAGCTTCAGGTTGTGTTTGTGGTAACTGGCGCAGCAGCTTGTTTCTCTTGTCCTTTAATTTTAATTTCTGTTGGAACTGTTCACTTCCCCTTTCTTCCCCACCCCCTTTCCCCATACCCTCCCCCAGTTTAAACCCACCCCGCCTCTCCTGCCTGTCACTGGGACGTGGTTCCAATGGGTGCCAGTCCCAGGCGGCCTTTCCCCTGTCTGT
>JAUZTB010000081.1:6678696-6689574 GCA_034780895.1 Rhynchobatus australiae
GAGGAAAATGGAGGGATATGGGCATTCTGTAGGTAGGAGGGATTAGCTATGTCGGCACAACATTGTGGGCCGAAGGGTCTGTTCTGTGCTGTACTGTTCTATGTTCTACATTCTATGTTCTTGTGTCTCCTGTCTGGGTGAATTGCTTTATGAAGAAGTTTTGGTTGGCTTGGCTTGTAACCACCAGGGTTTGGGTGAATGAAGAGGTCTTGAATGAAATGTATAAGATCCAGCGTGGTTTTAACATGGTGGATGTGGAAAGAATGTTTCCTCTGGTGAGACAATCTAAAATTAATGGGGTGCCCATTTAAGACAGGGATAAACTTTTCTCTCAGAGGATTGTGAACTTTTTGAAATGTCAGCCTCAAAAAACGTGGAAGAAGAGTCTTTGAACAATTTTATGGAGGAGAAAGATGGATTTGCGACAACCAAGTGTTTGAAATGTTACCATACTCGAGAGTCGGGAACGTGGATCTGAAGTTACGATTCCTCCCCTCCATTGACTCTGTCTCCACTGCCTGCTGCCTCAGGAAAACTGACAAGGTAATCAAAGACCCCTCCCATCCCAGTCATTCTCTCTTCTCCCCCCTCCTATTGGACAGAAGATAGAAAAGCTTGAAAACACACACCACCAGGCTCAAGGACATCTTCTAACCCGCTGCTATAAAACTCTTGATCGGACCTCTTGTACAATAAAAATGAACTCTTCATCTCTCAATCTACCTAGTCGTAGCCCTTTCACTTTATCGTCTCCCTGCACTGCACTTTCTGTCTAACTGTAACGTTATATTCTACATTCTATTATTGCTTTTCTTTTTGTACTACCTCGATGTATTTATGTTTTGGAATGATCTGTATGGATGGCATGCAAGACAAATTTTTTTCACTGTATCTTGCTACGTGTGACAATTAAATAAAAATTACCAATTACCAAGTAGATTAGACGTGATCTTATTGAATGATGGAGTTTACTTGAGAAGAGAATTCCAGTCCTACTGCTAATTTGTATGTAAATTATGCACAGATTAACCTGGAACATCGTCACCAGGTTTGATGAAAGAGGAAATAGAAACATAGAAACATAGAAAAACTGCAGCACAATTCAGGCCCTTCGGCCCACAAAGCTGTGCCGAACATGCCCCTACCCTAGAAATTACCAGACCTACCCATAGCCCCCTATTTTGTTCAGTTCCATGTACCTATCCAACAGTCTCTTGAAAGACCCTATCGTATCGGCCTCCACCACTGTTTCCGGCAGCCCATTCCACACACTCACCACTCTCTGCATAAAACACTTACCCCTGACATCTCCTCTATATCTACTCCCCAGCACCTTAAACCTATGCCCTCTCGTGGCCACCATTACAGCCCTGGGGAAAAGCCTCTGACTATCTACCCGATCAATACCTCTCATCATCTTATACCCCTCTGTCAGGTCCCCCCTCATCCTCTGTTGCTCCAAGGAGAAAAGGCTGAATTCCCTCAACCTGCTTTCATAAGGCATGCTCCCCATTCCAGGCAGCATCCTTGTAAATCTCCTCTGCACCCTTTCTATGAATTCCACATCCTTCCTGTGGTGAGGCAACCAGAACTGAGCACAATACTCCAGGTGGGGTCTGACCAGGGACCTATACAGCTGCAACAATACCTCTCGGCTCCTAAATTCAATTCCCCAATTGATGAAGGACAATACACCATATGCCTTCTTAACCACAGAGTCAACCTGCGCAGCCGCTTTGAGAGTCCTATGGGCTCGGACCCCAAGATCCCTCTGGTCCTCCACACTGCCAAGTGTCCTACCATTGCTACTAAATTCCGCCAACATATTTGACCTACCAAAATGAACCACTTCACCTTATCTGGGTTGAACTGCATCTGCCACTTCTCAACACAGCTTTGCATCCTACCTATATCCCTCTGTAACATCTGACCGACTTCCAAACTATCCACAATACCCCCAACCTTCGTGTCGTCTGCAAACTTACTAACCCACCCCTCCAGTTCCTTATCCAGGTCGCTTATAAAAATCATAAAGAGTAAGGGTCCCAGTACAGAGACCTGAGGTACACCACTGGTCACCGACCTCCACTCAGAATACGTCCCTTCAACAACCACTCTTTGCCTTCTGTTGGCCAGCTAGTTCTGGATCCACATCTGGATGGGACATCTGTTCAACCAAAATCTGGATGAATAATCTCCCTTTAAACCAAATTGGTTCGTAATTACACGAATTATGCCCTTTAATAAAATGCAAAGGTCTCGATGTGGTTTAAATTTTTAAATTATGAAGTGCAATGGTGTTGGCTAATCGATTTCCCGATACGTAGTAATGAGAAAACGGTGGTCACTGGAATCATTGACTGTCAAAACTTCTCAATTTCGTTATTGTCTTAAATAAAAGTCGAATTTAAATTATCATCACTTACTCAACACCAATAGTCATGAACTAATTCCCCTTCCAATAAAATCCCTGGATTTATATGCCAAAAGATACATATCCGTGGAGAAAAGAAAATAGAAACAAAGGAAATGAAATTATATTCCCTAAAGTCGGTGAAAGAACAATTGCATTTCTCGGCTATTAGGCTTTGAAGGAATCAGGATAAATTCATAACGCTGCAACTGGAGCAAACGAGATCTATGGCATCACGAATAGGGACATATATTGCAAACGTAAAGAAGTTAGGCTAAACATTTTCAAGGCAATTGCGAAGACCAGCAGGGAACTTTTCAAAAAACTTAAACTAGGCATCATACTTCCAGGAACATATCACGGCTAATCAGAAACCTGGATGAGTCTATTGGAATGGTTGAGTTGATTTGATGTTGAAGTTAACTTAACTGAGAAAGACCGTAGCATTCTACTTTGAATAGGTCAGAACAAGAAAACGTTTTCGACGAATATTCATTGTTCTGTAGTTATGAAGAAATGTACCCTCTGCCCAGTCAAAGAAAATACTTGATTGGCAAATGAACTAAAATGACCGTTTCTGATGCTAGCGTCGATTCTGCTTGCTAAATCAGTTGCTTAGAATTAGAAGCCTCACTGTCAAGTATGCCAGAAACATGGTTGAGAGATGATGAAGCCTAAGTATTGAAATTAATGTTTAGTCTTCCTTAAAAACTAATACCATTACAAATACGCACGCACACTTTCTCCCGCCCTCTCCACAGCAGTACTCCATCAGTATTGTATTCGGTTGCATTGCTATAAAAAACAAATATACTGGGTCGTCTAAGTTTTCCAAATTAGTCAGGCTCTACCGAAATGAAACCTACACATTAGTATGCACAAGCTGAAAATAAATATGCGATATGGACTGCTTCACCTGCTTGCCTTCATACCGAAAACAGTGTGGATACCTAGATTTCAACTTAACAGCTGCTTTTCTATCTCACCATCGCTTTCAGTTTCTGGAGGAGGAAAAGAAACGAAGCATGTTATTCATACTTCACGGAGAATTATCACATGCATCCTTACATTTCATAATTCATTATTCACACATTCGCAGATACATGTTTCATTCTTTAATAGAACCATGCATTTAAACGATGAGCTACCTATTTATATTCAGAACATTAGAATTTTTGCTCCCAAAGCGAAGATTTCTGGCACGTATTGTTCAAATAAAAGTAAATTACAATTAAATGCATGTATTTGGGTTCAATAATGAATAATATCTGTACTCTTCCCGAGAAAAGAAATTATAATTAATATCGTGATCATAATTTAACAAAAAAATGGCCATGTTCCTCGGACATCACCTTCTGAACCCGCAATCTCTGTTATAACATACAGAGATTACAGCATACAGCATACAGATGGGACAAATACAGCATACAGATGGGAGCACCATCACATGCAGCTTCAACCTCCAAGTCCAGCAACATTCTGTCCGGAAACATTCCCATTCTCTGTTGTTTGCCTGTCAACTAATACTCAATCCTTGCCATTTGTTACACCCAGCTCCAACTTTTCTAAACCTGTGAGCCAACTGCCTGCTTTGTACTTAACGCAAAGCCCTAGCTATCATAAGCTCCAGTATCGCCTTATCTATTCTAATAGTCATAAAGTCAAGGAAGTCCTTAATTATTGGAATTTTGAGATAGTCGAAGGGTGCTTGTTAAAACAAAAAGATGTACATATGTCCCTTTAGGAAGTAAATCTTCAGCCTTTTCTGATGGAATCGATATTGCATTCCTGTGCCGATAAGTCTCTTCCATACTGTATCGAGGCTTGGCATTACAGTTTTCGAATAAAATAAAGAAAGGAGTTAAATTTAGGTCTCCTCGTTAATGTCCAAATGTCAGGAATGATGTTATAAAAAATAATATAATGTAAAGAAATCGCTCCAAGAATATATCGATCAAACAGGACGAAAGGAAGATGGTAATGCTAAGTTATCTGTCAGCTTGGACCAAAGTAAATTCCAAATAAGCTTGTTGAAAAATAGGTGGCCATTTATTTTTAGGCTTATATCAAATGGGCCGCGTGCTCTCACTCTGCAAACATCACTTAAATTGTTCAATTCATTGAAAGCAGCAAAATTACTGTATTACACTTCACTCGAAAATGTATTAGAATTGCACGTTATGAAAGAACTAATTGACGTCGTAGAATATGCTATGTTTGAAAATGTTGCATTTTATTTGGATACTTACATCTGCTATTACTGTGGTCTGCACTTTAATACATGTAACAAGATTTTCACGTCAAATGTCTGAACGTAACAATTTTCACAACTACGTGTTTCGGAGTTTTGAATAATAATGCCCAATGGAATGTTAGATTTAGACAAAGATAACACAAAATCTGATGTCCCCTTATGAAGTAACGTCGGATTTGTAAATAAGCATGGTTTGTTGGAACAACTTGTTGTGTAACCAACTGAAACAGATGTGAATGCCTTTCAAGTAGAATAATCGACAATTTTGGAAAGAATACCTTGAAATTTTGTCTTGACATTTTCAAAATGAACAGTAGTTTTGCCTGAAGTCGAATGGCTAACACACGCCATTGAATTTGAACATAACTCCACCAAGTTCCCATGGTTCTATGGAGGGAATTTCCTTTTTTCTTCTGTAGATTATTATTTGAAATCACAAGCCTTCTCCAATTTAATGGAATGGAACATTCAATCCTACTACCAGTAGGACAAAATAATTCATGCGATATTTGTGGAATGCCCCGCCCAGGATTTGGATCTCTTGCTCTACCTTTGATTCCTCACAGGTCAGGCGGCAGTTGTGGATTATATAAATTTAGGGCAAAATTACCTGTGCTGCAGAATTATTGCCAATCGCATTTAGCACGCTTCCCGTATCAGTGCATTGGTGAAAGCTGACGTGCATGGGCATTTAAATGCTGAAAACTGTAAACTGTTTTCATTTGGTCCACATCCCAACTCCAAAGCAGATCTATAATTTCAGTCCAGCAGTACTTCGTTGAAAAATGGACATTGAATGGGAACTTTCTTTGTGGTGCACAATATCCCGAACCAAGGTAAGAGAAGGTAAAATAGAAACTTATGTCCTCCCAACTAGCTCGGCACAACTCCAGCAGCACCCTGGAATGGCTTGGGTAAAAGACCACAAAGTGCGGTTACCTTTCATGCTTATCTTTCAGACGGATGTAAGTGTAAAAAAATCGTCAGTATTTTCTATTTCCACAACTCCCCTCTGCCATAATCCTCCGGCACTACTATCAGAGTTGCGATTGAATCTCACTAAGGTCGCATTACACTGCAAGGGGCATCATCATAAATGGACTGTCTGCAGCCACAACCTAATTCCAATTCCATACAAATCAGACCTATGCCCTTCCAAAGCGGATGCATAATTTTCATCTTCTGGAATGTACATTTCACTTCCTATGACAGTTTTCTATTTCAACACATATGATTGGAATTCTGTCGTTTTACCTCCAGACCCCAACTACGTGAAGCAGTCTGTGTGGTATTTATGGATGGAATTTCTTTAATTGACCTAAAACATTCGTAAAATACGTTTACCTGTTTGAAATTACTTTTACTAAATAATTTTAAATGAAATGGAGAATCCAAGAAGACCGTGACCTCTTTTGATGTATGACGCAGCACTACATACGTCAGCCATTATTGACAGAAAGCCAATGAGTCAGATGACAAGAATATTTAACTCCTCTCATCTCCAGATGTTTATGCTTTGCGTGTGTACTCATGTCACATGCAATGCACAAGCACCTGGGTCAGGAACCCGTCCATATTTATATTGTACTTATCTGCTGGTTATCGACAGAATCACCAGGTAAATTTCCACACTTTCTGACATACAAACTAAACTTTAATATAGTCTCTTCTTTGATTTTCCTCTTTACAATAGCCTTCCTATTCCTTAGAAAAAGAATAACACGCACATCTTACATCTTCCGCCATTTCTCTCAAAATATTTGTTATCATTCATACATACCGGATGCTAAACTGCTCCAAAGCTCCATCGAATAGAATCCACAAACATAAGTGAATACTGATCAGAAATTGTCCTCTTCGTTTACGAAAGCATCCCATCTGGATGAGTCACAGCTTGATATGGTTACTGCTCTGCTCAAGACCGCAAGAAACTGTAGGGAGTTGTGGACACAGCCCAGCGCGTCACGAAAACCAGCCTCCCCTCCATGGGCTCTGTTGATGAAGCAACCAGCATAATCAAAGACCACACCCACCCAGGTCATTCTCTCTTCTCTCCTCTCCCATCAGGCAGAAGATACAGGAGGCTGAGGGCACATACCATCAAGCTCAATGACAGATTCTATCTCACTAAGACCACTGAATGGTTCCCTTGTACGATGAGATGGTGTATTGATCTCATAATCAACTTTGTTGTGATCTTATATTTATTGTTTACCTGCACTGCAATTCCTCTGTAGCTGTGGCACTTTACTCTGTACTTTTATTGTTTTTAACCTGTACTACCTCAGTGCACTCTGTACTAACTCAATGTAACTGTACTGTGTAGTGAATTGACCTGTACGATCTGTATGCAAGACAAGTTTTTCACTGTACCTCGATACAAGTGACAATAATAAACCAATACCAATACAAACTAACTTTATGGTGTGCTAGTAAATATACCCAGTCTGAATAGTATTCTTAATGTTTTATTTGTTATGTTTTGTCTCTTTACAATCATTTCAATCGTTTGGTATGCATTCTTTAAATGCATATTATGTTTTGCAACAAAATAATTGCGTATTTCATTGCCGGACAATCCACTAGAATTATCATGATCAGATACATTCCACTAATGTTGTTTGAGGAATGTGTGTCTGCTATGTAAGAATAATCATGTGATCGAACCCCCGACATCCAAATTTGACAACGTATGGTGTACCCGCCTAACATCTCATTTGAAAGCCTGTTTGCCCATCATTAAGTTTCACCACCGATTGTTGTAATCATATCTCTGTATGGCGGCTAGTTTTAAAGATTGCCATCTTGGCAATAACTACATTTCCTCCTATATAATAGTCACATTCCTGAACATTAAGAACATTATATTATGTGTTTCTGAGTAGGTTGTTGCTTTTTGCTGTGCATGCCTACATACTAAGAGCCGCTATTTATTTTAAAAGTAAATAAGAAGTCAAATGCAGCCCTCTGCTGGAACAAAACAATGATCCCAATTGAAGAGGACAAAACGCGACAAGGTTAATATTTATCTATTATGAATAATTCGTTCAGACTCGAGCAGTCGAACTATGCAGCATGTGGCTGTATCGTCATAGTATTCTGCTTGGCTTGATCATTTACTTCTGTCTTCAATTCTGTTAGAAAATTCAGATTAGTATATTGATAAGAAAACTGTCACTAGGTGATGTAGTATCTGCTCTTTGAACAACTGAAGATTATATATCATTATATATCACTTGATGGTACATATCATGTGTAACGTTACAAAAAATGCGTAAATAGGCATAGATTCCAACTGAAGTTTCATTTTGTAATTTAAGAAGGTTCTAAAAGGTGTTCAGCATTGATCAAGAAAGCAGAAAATAATTAAGCGCTGTTCCATCTCATGGAAAAATCGCACAGATAGAACTACGTTTTTGTATTTTAAAATAAGAAACAGAACCACTTAAACTGTATATAGCAAATTCGAATAACATGCCTCAAGATGCTTGCAAAGAGAATTGATACTGGAGAAGGAAAACCAAGTGGTTGGTAGATATGCAGATTTTAAGCAGCACATCAAAGAAAGAAAAACGATTCCACAAAAGCTGAGGAAGTTGGTTCCAAGATGTGTGGCCTTGGGAGAAGTAGGGACGAGTACAGATTCCCTCGCTTTACATCTAGAATACGTAGTAAAACATCTTCTTCCAAAGAATAAGATGGATAAAATTATAAAGCGTAAGGATTATTTAGCCATATAGTTTCTCTTGTCTGTACCACAACTCAATACAACTGAATTCAATACTCTCGAAAGTCAAGACAGATCTTTTGTCTCGACTCTATTTTCCTTGTGATCTATGCAGCTTTTAACTTCTATGTACTTACATATATACAATAAATATACTTCCTATTGTATATTTCCTAGACTTGAATATACTTAATGGCTCATCAGCAAAAGTTCCCGGCGGCTGGAATTTCGGAGACTCACATTCCACTGAAAGAAATTTTTAATCATCACCCACTAGCTACACGAACAGTTATCCTGAGACTGCTCCCGTTAGTTCAATATTCCCCTCAGGAGAAGCACCTTATTCAGTCCATGATCATCGGCCTGTCGCTTCCTAGCTTATATATACTGCCCTTTTAAAAGAGGGAAAGAACATTTGCTGTCCCCGTCCCCTGGTATGTCATCCGAGGTAACGAAGGTATGCAAAATTATTGGTTAGAATCACAGCAATTTCTTCCTTTACTTCCAACAACATCCTGGAAGGGACCCCGTCAGGCCCTTATCCACTTTAATGTGTGCCAGTATCTTTAAGACTTCCTCCTTCTTGACACAAATATATTGTAGAATATCAGCGTACCTCTCCCCTAACACTCCTCTCTCCAAATACTTCTCGCTGGTGAATACAGACGAGACGTATTCATTTTGGATACCACTCATTACCCCTGGCTGCACACATGGATTTCCCCGTTGACTCCTAGGGCATGATACTCTTTCCTTCGCTACTGTCTTGCTTCTAATATACATTTAAAGTTGGAAAAATGCAAGTCTCGACGTAATCAAGAATTCATAAGTGATTCAGGAGCCGACATGCTGAGATGTTGGTAGAGTTAGTGGCTGCCTCGATGTGAAAAATAGTCAGCAAAAGCATTGCCACAGATTTGAACTCGATCTCGTGGTAAAACACGTTACCAAGGTTACAATCAGGTCCGTTTAGTTCCAAATGGTTGTTTCACACATTGGACCAAGGAAGGCAATATAGACGTTGATTAAAACAAAACAAAACCTAACAGTATATACCAATCAAATATCTTCTTCTGGTGGATGGTGTTAAAAATAACCTGCTCGTTCAAACAACTGAAGCATAGCATTTTGGCTTGATTTCCTGATAATAAATACAATGTTTCATAGATGATCTGATTCCACAGAAATTTTCTTAACTCTGAACCATATTTATTTCAATAAATTACTGCACATGCACGTCTGAAAATAAAACAAAACAACTAAAATAACAGGCTCCGGAAAAACAAGTATTTATAATTAAGTTCAGCACTGACTATGGGTTTGCAATGATGAATTCAATTCACTGATTACCGAGATGAAATCTATAATTGTTTTCCTTTGAAATGAATAGAGGAAAAAACCTATATGCAGAGACAGTCAAACACAACTAGATCCATATTATCACCTACCTGGTAATTTCAAATAACTTTTTATGTAATCGATTTCTGAAAATAAACATTGTCAGAACACTCAATATTTTTCAACATTGAATTTGTACTTTCAGCATTTAGCTGTAGACTCCTTCTTGAAACGAACGAAAGATTTACAGCACAACAATGAAAAATAAATAGTACCAATAATAACATCAAACAGATTCTTTGCCATTCGGTGATAACTATCTATCTTATCATGGTTCACTCGTGTACATAAAACATGTTCATTCGGAGCTTTGGCTCAGACAATCACATGGCATATTCCACTTTTCGCAATTTAGGCAAAGCATAAATAATTCTAGTTCCAAATTCGATACGAATGGTGTTCTTCAATAAAATTCTGTAAAAGAGTGGGTATTCAGAAGGAACGTCAATGCTATGAAATCAAAGCTCGAACAGTTATCTTCCTCGTTCGTCAGATTGGTGAAAGTAATGGGTGAAGTGGCGATTTCCTAGTGGTTAACCTTAAACCCATTCAGAGTGCAATTAAGATGTGATTCCACATTATAGCAATGCGAAAGTTCACTTCCTTTATCACATTTTGGCATCAATCCTTCCCGATGTTAATTGATATTAAGACTGAAAGTTGAAACTAAGTCCAAACCCGTTAGCTTTGATATCTTAGTTTCCAACCTCCCCATCCGTACCGAGCCCCACCTACAAACCGTACGGCAAATAAAATTATCACTCTATTTCAGCAATGCTGCAAAATATGCAGATAGTGAATCAAGATGTTCTACAACAAAAACTCAAGTTGGAATTATTCCTGCGCTGCAGTTGAAAGCCCTTCCTTGTTAATCTATTTAAGGTAGCAATTAACATTTCGGGGGTTGGAAAATAAAGTAGAGAGACATCGCACACGACAAAAGTGTCACTTATTAAAAGCTACTGTGGTGAAATTAAACTCAGATCTTTGAAACATTTCATCTGATGAGTAGCCTCGGAATAACCATATTTGTGCTCTTCCAAAGAAGATACGTTATCACATCAGTATCATTGGCATACTCAGTTG
>JAUZTB010000081.1:8618139-8629939 GCA_034780895.1 Rhynchobatus australiae
CAGAGCACTGTATCTAACCTTGCTGTACCTGACCTGGGTGCAGTTGAAGGGATAATGTAGGGATGATTTGCTCTGTATTTAACCCTTCTATCTAGCCTGGGAGAGTTTAAAGAGATATGTAGCTGTGGCTTATTGAGAGTGTTTGATGGTAAAATGTAATGGAAACTTTATGCTCAATGTTGTGCCTGCCCTAGGAAATACAGAGTACAAACATAATTATATTGGTTTTTGCAACACAAAAACATGCAATTCTGCCAAACACAGTCATTCTGGCTCCTATCTTCTTTGCTTAACCCTACTTTCTCCCTCATGTGTTTAGCTAGATTTACCTTAAATGCACCCATGCTATAATTCATAAGAGAATGTAAGCAACTTTTTCTTTGTATCTAATTTGTGATATGCTTGACCTATTAGTTTTGAAAAGATCATAGAGATGGGTGACCTGCCTATATGTGTGTTTGATGATACAGTGTAGAGGGATCTTTATTCAGCACTAAACTGATATATACCTAACCTGGGAGACACTTTGTTGAGATGGTGTAGAAGCTATATTCACCCATTCTATGCCTAGCCTGGGAGCCATTGATGTGCAGTGTAGAAAAAACTGTTTGTTGCCAACAATTGCAGTGAATGACTTGGGGGTGTCTGATGGGGCAGTGTGGAAGGAGCTTTTGCTGTATATTTACCTGATCTATGAATGTTTCATGGAACAGCATAGAGGAAGCGTTATCCTGTATACTCCATTGATCCATGTTGTATTGACCTCTGAAACACAGAAGGAGCCGAACCCTGAACTTGACATGCTGTATCTGATGTGGATGCTTGATGTACTGTGCAGAGGAGGTCTAACAGTGGTCAAATTGTGTGGAGTCTGATCTGATACTGTTTGAGGGGCAGTGTGCTGCATCTAACCTGTGACATTCCTGACTGGGAAGGGTCTGGTAACACAGCGTCCACTCTCTGTACAGCTCCAGCTATACCTGACATGTGTGTTGTCATAGGATACGTAAAGGGAGATTGACTTCCTATCAACATCTTGCTCTTCTGACCTTGATGTTTAGTGGGACTGTATTGAATGAACTTTGTAGATAATCCACTCTTTTAACTTCAAGACATAGTTTATTCATTAAAAAATCTAAAATATATAAATAGAGAACATTAAAGTCAACATTTTCATCACAAGTAATGTTTTTTCATTACTCAAGTTCAACGTATCAGCAGTTATATAGAACCACTTCTTGGGGTCTTCCTAACACAAATTTTAACTAATTTTAAGCATGCCAGGAGTTGCCCTTCCCCACTGAGGTCCAACAGTTCTTTAAAAACAATAACTTTATTTACGTATTTACAATGTTTACAACAATTTCAGATTAAAATGCAATCAATACTATCCAGGATGCACTGCTGCCCCTGGAGTCCCATGGTCCTAGAAGGCCTCCAGCCAGCCAGCGGACACGTATGCCCCCTCTCTATAGACTCCCGGGCATGTAGCTGATGGAACAATGTAAAGGAGAGCTTTACTGACTTGCACTGAATCTGTACAGGGAGTACTTCAAGGTGCAGTTAAAAGTTTTTTTGAAGTACCTTGCCTGATACGAGAGACCTTAGCTATGTATCGAACCTGTTCTTGTACCTGACCTGGAAGAATTGATTGAACGGTGTGGAGGGAACTCCCTGTTTCTTTCTCAGGAATGTTGTGGGGCAATGTAAAAGAAGCATGTTTCTTTCTGGTAACAATGCTGCACTTTTTTCTGTCAGTTTTTGACTGTAGGGGAATCTTTTGAGTCAGATACAGCCTGAATCTTTGGGTTACTTAGTTATATCCCAGATATGACCTGTGATTATTGGGATATTCATAGCTGTATCCAAATGGGAGAGTGTAGAGGGAGCTTTACTCTGTATCTAATCTATGCTGTATTTGGGCTGGGACTATTTGATGGGACTATCTTGAGAGACCTTGAAGTTTTATCTGGGAGTGGTTAATGGGTTAATGTAGAACAACCTTGACTCAATGTCTAACCTAAATTGGGTCTTTGCATAAGGTTATGTTGGGTTGGTTTTCTTCGTTTATAACGTCTAGGATCTGACCTCATAGTCTTTAATCTGGCATGCCAGATAGATCTTTACTGTAAATTTTGCTCCATTTGATCTTGGAGAATTTAATCTTCAGCCTTATTCTGTAGCTGTTCAATACTGGCCTATGAGTGTTGATGTGACAGTGTAGAGGTAACCTTGCTGAACGTTCAAACCTTTTTGAATCATTCCTAGTATTGTTAATGAGGAGCATGAAGCAGAAGCTGTAGTCTGTAACTAAGTACTGCTGTGCCTTGCTTGGGGTGTGTTTGACGTTGACATTGAGGGCACAATGATTGTAATTATTTTAGCACTTTGCACTGACATCCGTCAGCATTTAGTAGCACAGAGATCACCCGTACTCAGTGATATTGGCAGGATCCACTAGGGACATACTGCATTCAAAGTCTGTTTTTAATATTATGGGATGGAGTAGGATTTAGATGAAAGGATTCATTTTGCATAACTAAATATAAATTATTCATTACCTTTTTTTAAATCGGTTTATGTCCACATGTTAAGGTGCACTGAATCTAGCCACACGCAGTCAGTAAGATCTGATTTGTTATATACCTTTTCAAGTTTCTCCAGATGGCTCAGTGAGCTTCTTATTAAGTCAAAAGTGAGCAATGGCTTGGGTTTGACTCCTCGTCTGCCAAGCAAGGGTAAGCTGTGGAAGATTTTGAGTTGGGCATTACTGCCAGAGAGGAAGTGTGGATAGGACAATATTCACAGTTCCTGATCTTGACAGATGATGACACTTGAAGAAATAAAATCCTGGATTTATATAGCACTTTTCATTACCTCAGGACTTCCCAAAGCACTTTACAGTCAATGAAGTACTTTAGAAGTGTAGTCAATCTTGTTAAGAGAAAATGACAGCTAATTTGCACACAGCACCCTCCCGCGTGTGATCATGTTGAGATCATCCATTTTTGTGACGCTGTTTGAGGGATGAATATTGGCCAGGATATCAGGAAGGATGTCCCTCTTCAGAAATGGGATCTCTTATTTCCACCCAAGGGAGCAGGCAGAGCCTGGGCTGAAGGTCTTATTTGAAAGATGTCACCAATAAAAGTATACGACCGCTCAGCTTGGAGTACATTCGAGTATTTGGAGCTAGGCTTGGACTCGTCATGTTTGGAGGTGAAGTTATTCGAGAGCATGGGGAAAATATACCCAGCTATGCTTGCCTCTGTTGTGCATTATATTTGAGTGGCTTGCACTGGCTGCAGTTGAAAGAGGGATTGGAATGTCCCCAACAGCCCATGGTAGTTAGTGCCTTCAAGAGAGGTGGTAGGACAGAGAGAGGAGAAAAGGGAAGCCAGGAGGAGTGTGAGGTAGGGACATTTCCTCCAGGAATGAGACACTATTCTGCATTGTTTAGCCATGAATTAGTGGCCCAATCTTATGGTAGCATTCACTCAATTTTGACTGTAAATCAGCAGGTGATAGGAGCGGTGGGTGTTGGGGAGTGATGTTGAGAGCAGCCAGTTTGCTGCATTCTCCAAACCAATTGGAGCAACGTTCTTGAGGATCCCAACGCTGGGAATTTCTTGCCTGTTTCCCTGTCTCTTTTAACGTGACACTTAGTTCGCGTAAAGGTTACCATTGGCTGCTGGTCGCTGAAAATGTATTTAACCCACTTACTATTATTTTATTTTTTTCTCAATCTTAAGCCATTTAGCCCTAGAGGTGGTTAAGTGTAGGATATCACAGCAACTTAAGCGTGCACAATCCTGTCATGGGGGATGTGGGGCGGGAGGGCGGGGGGGGGAATGGGGTGGGAAGCACCGTAAATTCGCGAGTTTCACCATAGCGACAGAGTTCACCGGTAAGGTAGGGTCATTCAGTCGCAATGTTTGATTTGTTCTGTGAGCATTGTTGTTTGGTGTTTTGTTCTTTTATAATTTAAGAAAAAAAAATCAAATGAAGGAAAAATCTGGAAAAAAAATCTTAAACAGCATTAAAGTTTTTATAAAGGAATGCATTCACTAGCTGGCTGGGTGGGGAGGGGTTGGTGGGGACGGGGAGGGGTTGGGGCGGTGCGGGAAGTGGCTGGCTTGTTGGATTGGACCACTTGATCAAACAAATATAACCCTTGCACTGCGTGGTAAAGTTGCCAGGAAATCAGCTGAAAAATATTTTTATCTCTCTCCCACCAACCACGCTCTTCCTATAAATAAATCTTCAAAGAACAGATTTAAAGGGCCATCATCATCCCTGGGATATCTTTGCTTGCAAATCAGCTGTAACTGGGATGTGAAAGGTCCCCACTTTCTTCAAGGACTGGGCAGTTCCCAGTGCTAGAAAGTTTCAGGATAGGAGTGGGCCATTCAGCCCTCAAACCTATCACACATTCAGTTAGCTGACAGTTGATTCATATCTCAACCCAGTTTACATTGCTTTGAAATTTAGTTGCAAAGCTTATGCCATTGAAAATCATTCCCTCCCAGATCAAAATACGATAATGACCACCTTAGAGTCATTTATCGCATTTTTCCAGGAACTTGACCAAACATTTTTCTGGGGATGAGTTTCCCTTGCTCTCCTGACATGATCTCAACATCTGGGATGCAACAGATGGCTCCATTCGCCCATGCAACACTCCAGTTGGAGCATTGCCAGGGAACCTGGGCCATCAGGTCACAGGAGGGGTTCTAGCTTTTACCACCACAGTGCCGGACTGAGACACCTACCAGGTAAGTTAACTGCTTCTCTCCATCATTCTGGAGCCCCACATTCACACTGCACTGACCAACACTTCTCGTCATACAAACCTGCAATTGCCCCAGTCCCAGGTCCTAATCTTGTCACCTGCATTAATCCAGCCAGTTTGCATTCCAATTCTCATCCCCATTCCCCTTCACAGCAACATCTATTCTGCCAGTCTCAAACCCAAACCCTCCCAACAATATCCTCCTGTCATCCCCTTCCAAAATGTAAAGTGCCTCCGTCCCCAGCAAGTACTGTAGGGATTCAAGTGACCTGGTAGCTCCCAAATAGCAGGGGCATATTGTAAGTGCTAAAACTGTCAATGACATCATGCTGCGGTGCTCATCCCGTGCTCCCCTTAAAATCTTCATCTAATGAAAATTTATTGATCTTAGTTTTGAAATTTGCTGTTCCATCTTCTGGCCATGAATCTATTGAATTGGGAGACTTCCAGATTTCCAAACACTGTGTGAGGAAGTGCTTTCCGACATCACCGATGGTCTGCCTGGCTCTGATTTTAGGGTTGAGCCCAGTCATTCCGGACTGCCCCCCTCGCCCCCCAGTGAGAGGAAATCATTTCTTCTCACAGCCTGTTGACTGCTCCAATCACCCTAAACTCCCCAATTCAAAACCTGCCTGCAAAATTTTAGCTCCTTTTGCCTGTGATATCATTTGGCAAAGTCAGAAAACCCCAAACACCAGCGGCTGCCACTTGGGATAGCATTTTTGTGGTGTTGAAATAAATACTAAAAGGGAGTGGGGGATTTTTGTCAGCCCATGTTATGGATAGAACATGCCAGGGAGCCATCTCCCCACTTGAGCTCCATTCTCTTGGTCACACTGTTCTAACCTTCCACCCATACATGTATTGTTGCCCTAGATGCTATACCTCTGGATATTTATTTAAGAGTTTACCACCGTGTGATTGAAATAGGTTCTCCTGATCTCTGTACTATCCCTGCCCTGTTTTTGAAGAGTTTAAAAATCATCTGGTACCTCTAACATGGCCATATGCCACATCTCACAAAGCATACTTGCATTACCAATGCAAAACCATCTCAAAATGCTCCAGAGTTGTTGCTTGAAACTCCTGGACACATTCTAACCTGCAGTACCACCCGTAATTAACCTAAACATCTGCAGCTTGTCACAAATTTAAAGGGACAAAGCTCTGTTTATGAGGAAAAAAACTGTTTAGGCGACAATACCTGCAAATTTGTGTGCTATTGGTTTTGTTTTATAAAAAGTAAACCTTTCCCATCTCTAATTGGTCAAAGATCACTTGAGGGCAATTAACCCCTAACTGATGCAAAGATCTGATCAGAACAATTACCCTCTGATTGACCTGAGGATCTGATAGCAAATCTGCTCTAATTCACCTGAAGAAATGGTAAGAGCAATTAGCTTCTTGGTGACCCAAAGATCTGGTGAGAACAATTAACTTCTAATTAACCTGAGAGTTCCTTTCTGACTGACCCAAGATTCTGGAAAGAGCAGTTAGCGTATAAATCACCAAAGAATTTGGTAAGAAATTAGCATCCACTTGACACAGGGATCCATGAGAATAGTTAACCTCCAGTTGATCCAAGGACCTGGTAAAAGCAGTAGTCTCTACTGTAGATTTAGCCTCCAGTTGATCAGGGGAAGTGTATAAATTGCATCTTTACTTAACTTGGTGACAGAGCTGCACAATTGTGCTGAACACAATATAACATGTTTGCACCTGTTAGGAGCAGTGCCACATGAGACTCATTAGCTTTAAGTCAGATCTCCGTTAGCCATATTTCCTTCGGACTGGACAGGTTCATAACATTCTCTTATTCCTAGAGGCTTTATCACACAGCCTTGAATCTCATCTTGCCAGGTCAGTCTTTTTGTTTCCACTCTCTACAACTTTTAAAATAAATCGTGTTCAATGAAGTTAAATTAACTACAGATTTCTCATAATCAACCTTTAACCCCTGGAGTCTCCAGGACCATCCCGGGAATTAGCTCTTCCCATGGTACCCATTCCCATCCGGCATGTACACAGTCCTCCCCATCTCCACCCTCCCAACACCTACTGCTCCATCAGTCCTCACAGCAACAAACTGATGATGTCCATAACCCATGCCCAAAGTTTATATATGTAACAGTTCTGGTTTGCAAGCTGGGAAGCTCACTGTGATGGTGTTGTACCAACTCAAATTGTCGAAACACCATGGTCTTGATCTCAGGGTGAGGGTGGGAGTGCTCATCATATTCTGTGAAACAAAGTCCCGACTCGCTTTGCATCTTCAGTTCTTCCTGATGTGCTGCGATGGGGACTGGCAGTTTCCTCCATTTCACTCATTTGTCAGAAGGGGAGATCTGATGGGTTTCTGGCCATTTTTCTAAGGCAGGTGGTTGGGGGGGGTTGGTTGCAGAGGGAGCAATAAATCTGTCTCAACAAGCTAAAAAGCAAACAAAAAATTGAGAAGGGGTTTGGGGTGAGAACACGAAGCCTTTTACTTTAAAGGATCCTCAGCTGATAATTCCTCTCCCAGTCCCCATCCGCCTGTTAGCATTCTGAGACCAACAGTATCCATCCCACCCTCCCCACCACTGCTGCTATATTCAACAGGAAGATCCCGGGTTTGATTTCTGCTCCGTGTTGTTAGCTGATATGGGAGGGGTGGAAAATCAGGAGATACTTTGGATTTGATTGCTCACGTTGGCAATTCCAAAGCGACACAACCACCCCCCCCCCTCCGCCACCACCAACCCAAATGGCCCAAAAATATCCCCAATCCCCACAAATATATTATGAAATATTTCACTTTGGAATATAGCATGAAGTTGCCTTGACAAAGAGTAACTAACTGCGAGTGACAATCAATGATCACCAAGTTGCTCGGCAAAGTGCAGAATGTAGTGTTAAGGTTGAGGGGTCATTTCTTAACTTAGCTGCTGGCAGAGCCCACCCTCTCCTTTCTCTTAGCACTGATTTTGTTTTTCCTTATTCCTCTGGTGAAAGTATTGTGTGCTGACTCACATCAGTCGAGCTGAAGGGAATGCTGAGTCACACCAGACCTGGGGGGGGGGCATTTCCCTTGAGGTGAATCACCCGGGTTCCTTTATGCCATTTGGCGTAAAGGATTTTCTGCAGGTTCAGGAGCCTGGGCCCAGACCAAGGGAACCCTCCTCTTTTACCTTTAAGTCTAGGTGCCTTTTTGCTGTAATAAGAAAGCGCAGTGTGTTTGAACCAGAGGAAGCGGTTTGGCTGAAATTCAATAATAATTGAATGTGTATGAATAATAATAAACTCCCCATTATGATTCTTGACTCCCTCTGGTTTTGACGTTTACTGGGCACAAAGTGATGGTGGATAAGGGAACATCTGGGATTGACAATTCCCCAGGCTTTTCCTGAAATCTCCTGGAATCGACTCAGCTTAGTTTAGATTTACACCCAAGGGAAAAATCACATGGGTACTAATCATTGATCCCGAGCCCTGAAGAATAGGGTGCAGAGGTAGATGGACAGCCATCTTCTCCCGTCGTTCCATGGGCATTCACGGGTAGGGTAAAATCATTTAGCCGGGACATTTTACCCTAAACCACTCAGTAGGGAAATGATGGGGTTTGCTGGAGTTGCATTGGGCAGGTTGTTGAATTAGCATTCTGTCCAATCGCACTGGGATTTCAGACCAGAGAGAGTAAAATTACGTTTTAAAAGTGGGAAATGCACTACGAGCTGGGGTTAGATCAGACCACATCACAGAAGGGGTAGGATACCCGGTTCTAGGGAGTCGAGAACTGCTGGAAGCTGGTTGGAGGTCAGTGGCGGTTATCCTTGGGTGTTGATGCAGGGAGCGAATTAGACTGAACTTGGGAGGGGATGTAAAACAGGTAGAATTGCTTTTACCAGCAGTTACATACCACCTGTTGGATAGTTAGTGCTGGTAAAATAAGCAGAACAGGAAGTAAAACTTGTGTCCAATCTCATCCCCCAGTTTTCTCCCCTTAATGATAAAAATTAAATGTTGTGAAATATTCCGGCATTCATGGCACCTTTGTATGGTGCCCCTCAGGGTGTTGAGGCACTTTAGGGAGAGAGGGAAGGTAGGACTGGGACTCTACATGATATAGTCAGTTTACCTTCTGTATTTCCCCCATCTCCCCTGCACCCCCTGCCAGCCCCAACCCAACCCTAGAACACACGATAGGACCTGTCTATTTATAATCTGTTTGGCACTAAAGTGAGGAGAGGGGTTATATTTTCTGAATGCGACCGATTCACACTCGCCCATCTTTCGATCCATAGCTTTCAGAAATGGGGCGCAGAGGTGGAAGGACAGCACGGAATCCTAGCCGCTTTCTCCCGTTGACATATGGGGCATTTCGATAGCCATAGACACAAAAAAAAATTCAAAACGAAAAGAAAATAACTTCAAAATCGACGCAGTTCTGAGTCGACAATCGATAGCCATACATATATAAATAACGTTTTAAAATTTAAAACAAAAAAAACACAGGCATGGCTAAACATGATTTGACGTTTGTATCATGTGACTATAATCTCTGTTGCTATAGTAACCACTGCCAGAATAATGTTGGAGGAAGTGATTGTACCGGTTTATGTTGTTCTGTGTATATATTTAACAAGGAGAAAACAAAAGCGTTAATTTTTCAGGTCTTTGATTTATCCATTTTAAATGCCGACTTTGTAATTAATCCCCCTCCTAACCCCATAAAATCAAAATATTTATACGTATATAAATGTGTATATATGTTGAATTTTTTCTCCCCACACGTGTAATTAAGAGAATGTTGTTTGTATTGTAAATAACAACGATATGTACTGTACATAGTTTAACATATATTCCTGGTTGCCGTGACACCAGGGATGCTATCTGATGCTTCTATTGTTGTGTTGTATGGGGGTGTGGTGACAGAATGACCTTTAATAAAGCAAAAACTTAACCTTTTACTCTCTCTGTCTTGCAGTCGTGGTCTTTCTAGCTGTAATTCACTCCCAGGTATCCATTTTACTATATTTAAACAATCTGAACCCCTTGATTAGATTTTGGTCTGTAATTCACGTCCATTATTCCATATACAAGTCATCTGAACCCCTTGATTAGATGTTGGTCTGCTATTCACTCCCTTGATTAGATTCCAACCTAATTTACTCCTGGGTTTCCATTATTCTATATATAAACCACCCCAAACCACCCACCCCAATTAGATTCATGCCTATAACTCATTCCTGAGTCTCCTTATTTTCTATATAAGCATTGAACTCTTCAATGCGATTCCAGCCTGAAAACTCTCTCCCATAAAAGCCATCTGAATCCCAAGATTAGATTGTAGCTTGTAATTTGCTCCGTTTCCATTATTTTAATCATAAGCTCTCCAAGCCATTGATTGGATTCCAGCCTGTAACAGACTTCCAAGGATCTGATATTTGATGAATAAACCAAGTGAACATCACAATTAAACTTGTAACTTACTTCCACTAATCAATTATTCTTTATAGGGACAAGAGGATGCCATTCAGAAGCCTATACTGCCATTCAACAAGGTCATGACTCATCTGTAACTCCTTGGTTCCATATTCATTAATCTCCTTGGTTAGGAAAACAATTGATCTTATGTTTAAATTATTAATTGACCTGGCATCTTCAGTTTTTTGTGTGAGAAGTGCTTCTTTCCTAAATGCCCTGGCTCTGATTTTAAGATTTAGTCACCTTGCCCTCATTCCCAGTGACAGAACTAGTTTCTCCTGACCTAACAAAATCATAAAATCTTAACCCTTGGAACGTTGATAACATCCTGCATTCCTTTAGTGCAGAAGTGTACACAGTACCCCAGGCATGGTCCAGACTTTAGCAAAATTTCCTCCCCTTCGTATTAGATCTGCCTAATTATAAAGTCCAATGCACCGTTGTATCTGAGTGGTACATTACAAAGAGAACACCAAGATCTCTTTGGTCCTCCACTGTGCCAAGTTTTTCACTACGGTTGTGCAAAATGGTTGATCCCATCCTTACCTTTCTTGAAGTTCATCTCCCACTGCTTTGCGCACTCGTATCAATGTCTCTGTGACTTTTTTTCTTCCAACTACACCACTTGCTGTACCTCCAATCTTTGTGTCACTGGCAAACATGGATATATGGCTCTTTATTGTCTTATCTAAGTCATTAATATAAATGATAGTTCAGGCCCTAGCCTGGTGAGGCAAAACCAGTCCCTTCTGTGCAATTCTAGCACATCCCTCTTCTACAACCTAGCCATTGCCAACCTAAACGTTCATATTGCACGTGCTTTATTTAAGCTTACAACTTCTAAAGCGGAGCTTTAGTGAATGCCACCTTCTTTGCATCACTAAAGAATGGATTTCTTGTGCGTTCAGACAGAGGAACAGCAGATAAAATTTAACACCGCTAAATGTGAAGCAGTCGGTGGAGAAAGGATGCGTCATTATCTGGAGTGAACAGAACTGCATTAGCGTAGCAAGACTTAGAACAGGATCTGACACTAATGGTTGACTCATCACTGTCAATGGCTTAAACAATGCAGCAAGGTGCTCTCATAAAACAACAAAAATAAACCCTTCTGATCTATATCAGAAAATAGAAGCACTAATGAAGGTGCAAATGAGTTTACAATGGTGATACCGGAAATGAGACTCATAGCTGTCAGGAAAGCCAATACAAGCTGAGGCTTCTTATTCTAAATGGGAGTAAGCTGAGGAGTGATCTGATCATGATTTTTATAATATTGATGTTTGTCGGGGCGGATGAAGGAAGATATTTTGTTGTGAGGAAGGTGGGACTTGCTGGATGGGGCAGGCGGGGAAGAAAGGGTACAGGAGTTGTGGAATGCAATAACAGGGACCATGAATATGAATATGGCCATTGGTAAGTCCTGTAAGGAAATGACTACCTCATTGAGGCAAGTAACATGGACGCCTTTAAAGGAACCCACTTGAGGGCTGATTAAAAGGTTGTGCTGATAGTTTGGATGAAATGAAATGGGAAGCAAGAATA